>JBAMHX010000008.1:16532340-16569785 GCA_037177515.1 Pseudomugil tenellus | reverse complement strand
TATATATATATTCTTTCAACTTTTTATAAGTAGGGTAATGTTATGCTTATGCTTGTCTGTGTCTGTGATTTTCAGAAATAAAGATGACTTCCAGTTTGTCAACATGTAAGGAAATATGTTCTTAAAACAAAGAGCGAGAGGGGTTTGCATGCTTCTGCATGTATTGTAGCATAATTAAACTTTTCAAATGGAGAATGCGAAGAATGTGGAGGACTTTGCATTGTGTCCCCAGCAAGGAGTAAAACCTATGTTAAGTGGAACTGCATCAAGAAGAATTATACCCACTATGATACACATATGAGAAGCTGTGTTAAGTACTTTTATAATCACTAATGCCATGTATTGTAATGTTACGGCTGCATTGTTCAGTATCATATAATGAAACATATTGCGACATGTGGTCAGATTAATCTGTATTCCATTTGGGAAGAAAAGATTTAATCTTCAGGCTGCTATCAGAAACAAATGCATGTTTCTAGAACTACCCAGGATTTTTATACATACATTTTTTACATTTCTTTTCTTGCTGTTCTAGTCCTAGTACACCTTTAAACTGGTGTGAAAATATCAAGAACTTAGCCATGTCAGCAAAAGATTAATATGAACAAATTAAACATTGATAAGACAATGAAATGTCTTGGGTTCACAATGTCTGCATTGAATAACAATTGAAGTAAATGTCAGTATTTATATTTTCCCCTTCCATAAAGTCACAACTTGAGGTTGTAGATCATATACTTTTTAAGTTTGGGATTGCAGATTAAACAGAAAAATGAATAATGAGCTCTTCCTGAAGAATATCAAAGAAACCAAAAGAAATCTCTAACAAAATTCTTTGATCTCACTGTTTTACGTCTGTGGATGTCTTTCTTTGGTAGGATGTCAACTAATTTCTTATCAATTAATGCTTGAACAATCAAACAGGACACCCCCAGAAGCCTGTCAGTCCGCCTTCTCTCCTGTACCTCCTCAGTCCCTCACACACATCCCATCTGCCCACCACAGACAGACCACTGCCTTCCTCCTGCATGTGTACCCCCCCTTCTTCCCTTCAAAAAGCGCTTCCTAAATGGTGCGAGAGAAATTGTGCGAGAGCTGCCTGGATGCTTTTGTGTCTTCCCAACTGGCACCTTGCAGTAGTTGTGGGCTGACTGTGGCATTGTCATTCTCTGGATGTCATGCGCAAGTCAACCCTTGATCTCCCACTTTGAAGTGCATTGTTGTAGAAACTGGGAGAGCTGGTGTCCCAGCAGCATGAGCTGGCGGCGATCAACAGAGGGCGCCCAACGCCAGAGAGCCGTCGTGGCTCTGTGCTTGCAGGCTGGTGCCAGGCTCACAGACAGCTGTAATAAAGTTCTCACCTCATTATCTCAGACAGTCACATCACAGGCTGGTGTTGGCAGGGGAGGGGAAAGGGAAGAAAGGCTGGGGGGGTGGGTAAAAGAAGCGAGCAGGGTAGCTGATACTAGAATCTATCTAGTATCTTTTTTTGTATGTTGGGGGTGTGTTGGTGAGAAAATTCAGGGATAAAAACAAGTCACTGTCGTATCATGTTCACACTTCCTAAATGCGAGGCTCAGGCTAAACTGCTCCCAGCTCACTTAACAAGAATGGGACGCTTGTTATGCATGGAAACGTAATTCTGAATTAAAGCTCTCTGTGATGGACTGTGAAAGGTTGTCAGGGTTTGTTAGGAATAATAAATGTATTTTTGCACCTAATTACTTGGAACCATCTTTATTACAAACATCAAACTACCATCACCTCCACATGCCCGTAGGTGTTTTTGAAAGCTGCAAATTATGTGTTAAATGTTTAAATAATGTAGCTCTAAGAGGTTAGTGTGTATGATAAGGATAAAAGTACAGTTTAGATAGATAGATATTAATCCCAGGGAAATTTGATTTTGCAGCTTTTCACTGTCACTCATCTAAAATCCAAAAATAAAAAATGTAAAAGAACTAAAAGATTTTATAGAATAACGAGTAATTAGCTCTTCCTGAAGAATATCAAAGAAACCAAAAGAAATCTTTAACAAGATGCTTTGATCTCACTGTTATACATCTGTATGTAACAGATACAGGATGTCAACTAATTCCTTATCAATTAATGCTTGAGCAATGAAACAGGACACCCCCAGAAGTCTGTCAGTCCATCTCCTCTGCTGAACCTCCACATAACTTATGTGCAGGTCAACGATAAAACCTTTACAGCTCTTTCTCCTCCCGCGTGATGCATTAAAAAGTCTGAGGGCCATGGGTACGAAGGTATTAAAAAAGTTATTGCAGTGTGATAATATTTTCAATACTTTTGTTTCTAACAGAAATTAATCTGAATTCTTGATTTGATTTTTTATGGAAATATTTTACTTTATTTTGAACATGAATTATTTTCTGCTTTAAAAATCGAGCAATTATGCAACACGCATTTAGTCAGGACACAGACGACCAGCAGGCCCTTTGTCTGCAAGGATGTAAAGGAGAACCTCCGGCAGCTGTTCTCCCCTTATCTTCCAATGTACAGTCAATAAATCAATATCAAATCTAAGGAAGAGGAAGCCAGATGGCCTCTCCACAACCTTTCCACAACCTCTCCAGACCAGGCATGTCTCAGGGCCTCCCCGGCTACTGTACCACCGATGCATGCAGCACTCCTTTGAAGACATACACATTCAACAACCAGCTCAATGAATGACTAAAGGGAACAAATAACCTGTTACGACTCTACTCAAATCAGTGTTTGTGTTTCCATCTACATCAAAGGCTGGGGGTCTGTTTGATATGCAACCCCCACACCTTGATCCGAACCACGTACAGGTAGAGGGGAGGAGCAGTCCATTGAGAAGGGAGAAGATCATGTGGCTGCCTCTTCAGCTCTGGCTTGAGGGTAGCTGGCCCCAGACAGAGGGTTTGGTCTTTGCCCATGTTCCCCAGAGAGCAACTGGTCCTTACACCTATCACCAGACACGTTATTTATTACACGGCCTATTGATTACATGCTCTTTTATAAGGAAACTGCAAAGAAATTTAGTGCAACACATCATGTATTTTTAGATATAAAGGAATAATAATAGAGGCTAACTTTGTGGTGCTACTTGCTAGTTGAGGTAAGGCCGGTCATGTCAGTCACCTTAACGAATCCAGCCAGACTCATCTTGATTTCTGCGTAGGCCAGGGGTCAGGTTAAACAGTAGTTTGATTGAACGGCTGTTCACAGAGCAGTGTGAAATGCCAACTCTATTGCAATGTGGGAGTGGGTAGGAGGGTGTTTCTCTGGCCTTTGTGTGGCCCAGGGTCTAAGAGCACGGACCCATTGTTAGTGCCTGACCAGTCAGCCCCTCAGACTCTCCTTTCCCCTGCTTTGTCTGAGCAGCATGACCATTTCCTTAATTCAGGTCAGGACTGGGTCGTGACTTTGGATACTAGTCTCTCCTGTCTGTCTGCTTGGCAAGCATGCTCGTAAACACAAGATTCGCCAAGACACACACAGTCGTCACACGGCAGTGTTCCAGTGTCACAGATTTCAGACATTTTTAGCAAATAAAATGGAGCCAAATAAATTTGTTACGCTGAATTGGTCTTTATATGTGTAGAGACCTGATTCATCTGCACTGTGGCGTTCAACACATTTAGGATCAATATGGTGAGATACATCAGTTTCATACAGCACAGAGATAACTACTTTACTGACTTTGAGTTATGCAACCGTTGAAAAGAGTGGATAGCTCCCTCCCTCTGTCCTGAGGCTGGACCTGCCTTATCACAGCCCCGCCATCATGTTGATAAGAGGAGGAAAGGCCAAGGGGCCGAAACAAACAGCACGCACGATCCAGGTCAACAGTGTTAGGAGACTAGACTCAAAGAAGAGAGAAGGCGGACAAGAATATTAGCTGATAAGACCAACAACAGTCTTTTGATCTCAAAGGGGCTGATCCAGGGCCACGGTGTGTCATGCTGGGTGGACGAACAGAACGGCACAGCAGGTACAAGCAAGCAAACCCTGTAAGATCATCTGAGTAACAGTGAACACTTCTCAATGACAAATACCAGCTTGTCCACTTTATTGTGTCAAAAAACAAAAATATTTTCTCCTCTCAGCCATAAGGGAAGAACTCCCAGTGACTCCACAAATAGCCACTGAGGAAGAGTTTGATGGTTAGAGTGTTGTCTGTGGGTTTTGAGCCATAAGTCACAGATTAAAAGCTGTGGTGTGGAGGGCAGACAGGACCCGAGGCTGCGATGCAAGCTGCAGCCTGAGCTGAATGCCTCTGTCTTTAACCCAGGGCGAGATGTAGGTGGGATCTGTTTCGGCCAAGAGCACTCAGATGGAGGGTAAGCATCCTTGCAACAGCTAAGAACAAGTACTTATAAAACATACCGGACTAACAAGTAGAAGTCAAAAACAAGCATATAAATGACATTATAAGAATAAATACAAGCGGAACGACAGTTCGTATTTCATCTAAATGAAGAACTTGTTGAATTGTTTGTTATTTTTTTTTTACAGGGGAAATTTATGAATAGTTTTTATAGTTATGCATCTCCAGCGACATCAACTGATTCAAAGTGTGAAGGCATGAAATGTCAAACTCTGTTTTTCTTTGGTCTTTTTTACCCTCTTGATTTAAAATAATAATCTTTTCACAAGTTTTAAACTGCATTTTTTTTACTGTGCACCAGCTAAAGAGGTTTCAGTCCTATCTTTATCCTTAAAAAGAAATAAGGATTATGTCTTCCTTTTAATCAGTCTGTTGTCCACATCAAGCTAAGACTATCAGCAACCTGTTACATCCACACTCCAATTAACAGAATTAAGATGTAAGGAGCCTTCATTATCAGTCTTCTCTGAAGGACATCAAAGGCCGAAGCGGAGTGAGAGTGCAGCTGCCTCCACGGTGTGACTTTCTCCTCTCTGCAGAGGAACTTGTTTGTGTCGAGAATGTTTACTGATCCCAGGATAGACAAACACCGTGCTCGTTGTTTCTGAGACCTGCAGCTCAAACAGAGCTGAAAGAATGAGGCAGAGCTTTCAGCATATATTGTGTTTTTGGGCCGTTGTTGATCTTGTCTGCGTAAATTCATCCCACCTCCCAAGTTTCCCATCACTGACCAAATTAAACGCGGTGGAAACTGTTTACAACAGAAATGCATGGTCCACAGTGCAACATATGTTATAGCTGAAATGAGCATTTTGGCTTCAGAGTTTATTATTTTGGTATGTAGTGATAGCATTAGGATTTAGTAAAAGGTACACTGTCAACGTAAAAAATTGTTTAACTAATTAAGTCCAACATTTGAAATAAACTGAGTTACCAGATCTCAACACAGGGTGTCAGTCTTTCACATCCGAATCATCAGCAGGAGAACCGCTCCAGCTTCTTTCCAACTGCTGCCCACCTTTTCCATTATCATCCCATAATATGATGTCTGAACAAGCACAATATGTGCAAGTCTGCAGGAAAAGCGAGAAAAAGTGTTATCGTTCTGTTCATTTTAATCAAACTCATCTGAATATTTTTGGGTAAAATAAAAATCAGTGACTAGATTTGGGGTAATTTGTTCTAATCTTTGTCCATTACTCATACACCATAGTTCCTTTGTGACAACTCAATTGCTCTGAGCTTCTGTCGTAACAAGCTCCTTCACAGGTAATGCTCAAATTAATAAAGCTATTTGGAAAAAAGGCAACAAATTTCCTTGCTTGATTTGCAAATATCGATAAAACAAAGGCTGTGTTGTAGGAATTAAATGGATTTAGTCTAAATTTATTTTTTATGTTTCAGGTCATCTTAGGAAATATAGACTAGTCCTCAAACTGTGTATCATAATGAACAATGTCCCACATTTCAGTTTCACAGCCTTCATCGGCCATTTTTTTTTTACCTCAAATGAGATTGTTCACTACAAAATAAGTGTGTCAATTATTCACAGAAATTATGACAAGTTACAACCTGAAAATTCATGTACGACCAAAAAGACGAGCATCCAACCCAGCTGTCTAACGAAATAAAGACCAAATGACAACTGGATTGCCCCTGTGGAGTGTCTCATTCTTTGAGCTTGTATTGGCAAATGTCACTTTGTATTGAGGTTTCCTTCCACAGCTATAAATCCTGGGAGCAACAGGCTTTCACAGAGAGGTTTTATGACACAGAGACTTCCCTTGCATTCTGCAGGGGGTATGGGCCTTTACACCATTCATGTGTCGCAGTCCTTTTAACTGGTACAATCTCAAAATTAGCTGTATTTTTCTATTCAGCACCTAAAGGTGTTGATGGACACTTCTGCTAAGACGAAACATCCAACTTTTGGTCCAGTAAGCAAAAGAAATTTGCACTATTTAGACAGTGGAGTAAAGAAAATATCAGCATTCACAGCTTCCTGCTTAACGGATACTTGCTGCACTGGACACTCAGTAAAAACATGACTTAATTTAATGCACAAACGTACAATCAGACAGATGAAAAAAAAGCACAAGTCGAAACACACTTAGAGACACACTTGCACAGAGCAGCTAATTTACACCCATATTGGGAAGAAACCTTTTAAAATGTCTTGCATCCACACTTCCTTCCAGATTTACTCCCAAATTAATGGAATAATTTTAGAAATGATTATACTAAAACTCAATCCCAGAACACATCTCTGCTGAGTAGGTTTTGTATGAAGCTGCTAATGAAAAGACAGATAAAAGCGAGCAAAAAATATCCTTCTTGGAAGAGGTGAATAAAGTTCTGTGCTGATTTATGTGTTACATTGATGTGTAACATATTGGCTGAGAAGCAACGAAAACAAACATTTTGTGAAGGACAAAAGATTTTCAGAACAGATTGATATTTACTTAGTTAATGTGATGTTTAGTTAATAAATAATCATATATTAAGTGCAATATTTCTGCTGATATAACATGTCATGACCTTTTTGGTAGAAATATTGAAGCTTTTCTTCTCTCTTGCGAGCGAATGAATAAATGAATGAATGAATGAATGAATGAATGAATGAATGAATGAATGAATGAATGAATGAATGAATGGGTGGATGAATGAATGAATGAATGAATGAATGAATGAATGAATGAATGAATGAATGAATGAATGAATGAATGAATGAATGAATACTCAGACTCTACCAAGCTGTATGTGGAGCATCATTGCAGAACATGTCCATGTCTCTCTAAGGAGGCTGTACCAGCCTAGTGTCCAGGCTGGGACTGGATCACTGTGGAACTTTCTGTTTTCTGTTTTCTTGCCAGTATTGTTGGAGTTGTGTCCCTTGTTGCTGCGTGAGTTTCATTTACAGCTGATGCATATTCCTTACAGAGTGATGCTGCCATTACCATGTTTGTCTGAATGTGAGGCAGTAGTTAGGTGATCCCTGGTGCCTTGGTTTTCTACATACAAATAGTTAAATCTTTCTTTTTGTTGCTTCCCTTAGCGTGTGAGAACTCTGGTGCCTTTTGGCAAATTCCAAAAAAGGCAGTCATCATGGGCCTTTTAGTGAGGAATGGCTTCTGTCTGACCATTATACCTTAAGGGCTTGGTTGATGGACCCACCACTGATGGTTGTTGTGTTCTCCCATCTTTACAAGAGAACAAAACATGACAAAAACTCCGGCAGGTACTGTGTAGTTGGAGATTGGTTGGTTACTTTCGGGTCAAAAGGGTGGCTGAGATTGTCCTTATAGGCTAAATTTCCCCAGGAATGATTAATTAATAGTGTTTTGTAGTACTTTAAAAGGTGCAGAATGTCATTTTAGCCTTCCTCAGATCTGTACATTGACACAACACTTTTTATAAACATTTCCTACAACATGATGTTTCTGTCATGAGGCTCCTTTCTGACATGCATCATCAAACGAAAGACTTTGGACATGCGTATCTGTAGTAAATTCAGTAAAGGGTAGGAAGATTACTGAGGTTACAGGAACATTTCAAGAAGTCCAAATGGAACTATTCTGTAGCTTTTTTGCACAAGAAAGAATATTAATAAAGAATATTTGATTCTACTGATTTATATTCTAAGAAATTGTTTTGCTTTCTTACTGTGTGGAACTGTGTGTGCATTCATGGGGAAAATAACATAAATCATATTAAGATAATTCTCAAACAACAAAATGTGGAATGCTTAAAAGGTTTGGATAACTAGCATGTGAATAGTTTAAATTAAATTTTTATTAACATTTAATATGTTTTCTAAGCACATATATTAAATGCAAAACTAAATTTTAGCCTCTAAAAAGTCTTGACTAGTCTCCCTGGTGCCACTCCAGGTCCCAAACCTCAGATGCCCAAATGCAAGAAGGTCCAGCATGCAATGCACTTTTATAATCAACATTAATATTCATGATTATATATTTTACAAGTGTATTTGTGCATATGAGACAATCTGGGTGTTATGCAGTTATACCTGGATCAGTTACCACTGTGGTGACTATGTGTGTGCACACCTGCGTGGACTTCCTCCTTCGCTAAAGCTCACAAGTGTATTTGCTCGAAACTGGGAAAGTCGCCCAGACTTTGCCTGCAGGTTGAACTCCACCTGCGACTGTTCAGAGACAGCTCTGCGGTAGAAATCAGACTGAACGAAAGCCTCTTCGGCGTGGACGTCGACCAGACTTTGAGTTGATTAAATGTAGCTTTTCTTCGACTTCAGCGGATCTCTTTGTTTTAGCTAGTGAGACGTTAGCCGCTTCCGGAAGACAACCTTCACACAGGTAAGGCGAGTTTCGGTGTCGGCTCGTTTAATTCCAGTTCGTGTCGGTAAACAAGCATCAATATTAGCCTTTCTGACTCGAAGCAAACGGACTGTTAATGATACAATGTGAATGTGTTGGTATTGGTGTCCACACATTGGTAGAAAAGTGAGTTTTTGAGCTCAAGGTGTGTATCGGTTAGCGCTCTGCCAGCGAGCTGAGCTGAAGGTGAAGCCATGTCGTCCTGCTTTCTACATGCTGTACTAACCAGGATCCCTCCGATAAGTATGGAGACCAACTTTTATTGCCTCCTCTGTCATTGGGATCTGTCACTATGGTGTAGAGATTAGGACCACTGGCTTGTCAGAGGGGGACAGTAAGTTATTTATGGCAGCAGTGACAACAGATCACATCATGGCACGGGTGGGAAGTGATTGCAAATCATCATTGTTACTGTTAGTTGCTTTTTCATGTGCTGGATATTAGCTCTGCTTATCCTGTCAGGTATTTATTTTCAATAATATAATAAAAAAAAACAGCTTTTTATTTTAATCCTCACATGATTTTTTTCAGTTTGTGTATTTTTATTTTTGTGTCACAGCTTTTTGCTGTATTTTTAAGGTTAAACATACTAAAAAAGATAATAAAACATTTGATTTATTAAGGATCTATTGCATAAACTGCCTTACAATGCAAAAGATAACAGCATTTCATTAAACAGTTCACAAAGAGTGGTGACATTTCATGAAATGGGAAGACATTTCAGTCCAAATATGGATAATAGGTGTTAAATGGTTTTAAGGTAGGATTCATCATTATACCCTTTAAATCTAACCAAAATGCCATAAGTAACCCATTCAAAAGAATAATCAGGAGAAAAAAGGCTAAATTTTCGAAAATTGATTAAAAAAAAGTAAGTAATTGCTAAGTACTTCATTGTTAATTGCCGTAGTATTATATTTGGTACTTTTACTTTGACTTGTACATATGTGTTCATGCTGTCTTTTGGGGGGGGGGGGGGGGGGGTAAACAGGAAGTCAAGGGCTACTCTTGGACCTTTTGAGACTCGCACTGAAGCTACTGTGGAGTAACCTGCAAACTTTGACTAGTTTTCTATCAGTCATCGCAACTCTCTCTGCCCGTCATTTTCTTCACACACCTCAGCAGAGTGAGTTTGGGCTTTGGTGGCGACAGGTTTACTGGAAGCTATGTTTTCTAAGATGACAACACCTCTGACACATCATGCATGTTGGAGTCAGAATCTGATCCAAAATATAAGCTTGAACTGTACAGCAGAGTGCTAACAAGGTGCGGTGAGGCTAAGTGGCTATTGGTTGCTGGAAGTACAGTTTATGAAGTGATTGAGGTAAAAATTGATACATACTATCATTGTTGTGATTGTGTTGCTGCCCAGAAAAGACATACTGGATCTACTGAGCCAAGATTACTGGTTTAGGAAGCAGACAACTTGTCCTTCAACCAAAAAAGCATTTTATTGAGGGGAAAAAAGAAAAGATTTGTTTCATCATTGGACATTATACAGATGATTGTATCAAGATATTTTAAGCGAAAATATGAGGCCAGCTGTTCGTGATCTTAAGATGAGGTTATGTGAGACCATTAACTCTAAAAGATGGATGAAGCCTCCCAGTAGGTTGCTGAAGAGCAAAAGGGAAGCTTGTTGGGCGGTTCCCACCATCGTCATCGTGGAACACACAAAAATGGTAAATGTGGATCTGCTTGTAGCTAGGGGTTAACTTGGCTAACATTGATCTAACAGGAGCTAACCGGCTAACAAAGAAATGCATCACGATATGTGCTTCTTATCAATTCTGATGTTATCATTGTTTCTTTTAACCCATTCAAAAGAATAATCAGGAGAACAAAGGCTAAATTTTCAAAAATTGATTAAAAAAAGTAACTAAACATTTTAAAGTTCAACACAGTTATAAAAAATGCTATTTAACATAAAATGTAGAAGAAGCAACTCTTTAGTGGTAAGAATTCTTATGTGTTTTGTCCAGTTTTTTTTTATGTTTTATGGCCAGAAAATGTTTTTCTAAAAGTATTTATTTGTCACTGAACCCAAAAAAATTTGTCCAGATAAACAGTTGTTAAGGAATAAGATTATTTTAATTTTGTTTGCGCATGCTATCTGCTAACCTATCAATGGTATTTACAATTGACATTAGCTGCAAGCTAAGATAGCACTTTCTATTGAACTGTTTTTATCAAGCTGTGATTTATATTGCAGCATACTATCGATCAATATTTATAATCAAATTATTACCCAGCCCTAGTAAAGATTAGGAAATATATGGGTGTATTGATTTTTTTATATATTTATTTTTTATTTTTATACAATGAAAGTCATAACGATAATTAACATCCATATTTCAAGTCACGTTTTTGTAATACCTCTTAGTGTCTGGGTTACCTGGAATAGTGTTGTTTTTTTTTTTTTTTGTTAATCCAAATGGTGATTTAATTATATCCCCGATCGGAGTGTCTGGGTTATGATGGTTTCGCCCCGACTGCTGTCGTCGCATCCACCTTAGATCTTTTGCGTTAAAGCGATAACTTGAACAATATTCAATTTAGAGTTTTGGATATGCATAGATATCATAAACAGGATGTATTGATTTGATTTTTAGAGATTTATCATTTTCAGGTTGACCACTAGGGGCGCTCAAACCTGAAAACTGTTTTGGCTATAGCGCTGAAACTATTCATTCGATTGACCTCAAATCAAGTGCAAATGAAAGGTCATGACCTGAAGATGAGTCACAATTGATATACCTGAATTTTTGTATATTTGTATATGTATTCAAAGATTGAGGAATTTGAAGATTAGAGATATTCTGGGATATACCCCTAGCTGTTGCCTCTGAATGTGGAATTTCTAGTTATTTGTTTGCAAGTCATGTTATTAATTTCCCCTAACACACTTTTTAGCTCATTTATTCAAACTGTGACAATAATAAATAACTGTCTTGTTAGAATTACTTCTTTATCATATGGATAAGACAAAAAAATTACAGCTTTTTAAAGTTGTGGAACTTGTTGGAATGCACTTAATTGCGTCTGTACGTGATGGCTGGTGAATATGGACACAACATCCTGCATATTTTGTGGGTAAATGTTGGCAGGAGCCAACCGTCCCTTCATATATTTTGATTTGCATGCAGATGAATACCTGCTGATAAGGCTTCACTGTTTTCTCTTGTTGTCCACTGCAGGCTATATATGTATTAGGGGTGTCACAGTTTAGGTTTTCTATCGAAATTGATCAAAACTACGTCACGATCATTGAAGTGAAAGAGAGGATCGACTATTTTTTTACCCCCCTCTGTCTGTGTGTGTGTTTGTTTTCTCCTCTTCCTTCTCCCATTTTCAACAGTGAGATAGATGTGCAGGTTAGGTTTATATACATTAGGGAAGCGACGTGCAAAGAGGTAAACACAAGTAACGCCGTTAGCTAACCTGCTGTTTGTGACGCCATGACAAGTGATAAAGGAAACTCGGGACCCTGGATTTGAAGCTGCTCCTGCTTCTCTTAAATCATGTGTGGAAATATTTTTTGCTTCCGGTGAGTTATGTTGACAATGTTCACGTTGTCGAGAAGAACACTGCAGTGCTATGATATGCTATGTGCGTGCACTTTACTCTGCTACGAGGAACGCTACGAACACGGCAGGACAGATTCGTCAGCATCACAAAGATTTGACAACCAGGAAAATGGCAACACTGGTCCAGTCAACTATTCTATCTTCATTTTGCTATTCAAAAACATACTGGGAGGCGCTGTCGATCTTTTATATACATTGTGTGGTTTCACTTTTTATAAAAGCTGTCTGAATCAAGATAATATTTGATTAGACTCGTTATCAGTTATTTTATTCAGAGCAGTTCGGCTTCCAGTATGTATGTTATCAGTGACACAAATGCAGATAACTTAGGGAAAAAAACATTGTTTGCTAATCATGTTGCAGTTATGTTGAGAACTTTTTTATCAACCAAAAAGCTTTTACATTCTGACATCGATACTTGCATTAATGAGACTTGGCATAGTACCTAATGGCTGGATCGTTGCTTTGACACAGCAGATGCACATTCTTCAGTAGAGTGTTTCATCATTTTATATGGAATGGCAAGGAATTGATCGTATACCAGTTGTAATTTCTCTAAAAGTTGATTTGCATACATTTGCAGTGTGGAAGTGGAAATCATTTACTTTCAAAAGAAGTGGAGAGGTCAGTTCTTACAAAGCAAGACCTTTTGGTTTTACGCCTGTAGACAAATTCCTACACAACATTCATTTACCTTGGAATGCTATTATGTGTAATGATAGCTATAAAGATACAGAGCATAAGCAGGAGCTCTGTATGAAGACATTATGTATAACAATATATGGTAGCCAAGCAAGTAGACCCAGACAAGCCCGTGTTTTCAATGTAAAAACGCTAAGTATAAACATTCTGTTTGTTTTATCTGTAAACACAGCAAAGCCATGAGGGCAGATTTCATGGCTGAAATGCTTTTTCAGCTATGACGGCTCTGACTTTTGAAAAGAGGTGAAAGCTCTTGAAAAACGTGTCTGCCATGCACTATAGATGGAATCACTGCGTGAGATAAAATAGTTTTATTTTTAGAGACTACACTGGAAAGATTTGATTGAAAAGATACACGTAGCAGACAGTAAGGGCTGTGCTCAGTTTTTGTGCCACGGTTGTGATGTTTTGATACATATTCTGTGCATAAAGACTATTTTTCATCCGAAAATTATTATTTTTTTTTTTTTAAGTAGGAACCAATTATATCACTGTATAAGCACTTATTCTTTGGCCACTTACATATATTGTATGCTACTGTATATAAAGCCTTATCTGAAGAGGCCCAGTAGGTCTGTGTTTTGCTGCTGTTGTATGTTCGGGTCCCTTGACTGTCCTGCGTTCAGGATGTGTTATCTGGATGCTTATGCTCGAGACGCTTGGACATATTGCATGTTTCCTTTAGTGTGCAGGACGTGTTTCAAAACCAGTTTGCCGAGATATATTCTATGAACTTTTACGCACTAAAGATTTGGATGAAGTCGATGCGTCTTCAAACTTGCTTTTCTCAACTCTGGTAGAGCTATCCATTTTCATGCGTCTGTCTGTGTGAGCTTCAGTAAGTCCCAGTGAGAGGAGTGAGTGAATGGGGGCATAACAATGACTTGGTATTGTCTTGGACGACACGCTTTTATCTGCATAAAAAACTGTAAATAAAGCACCAGCGCAAAATCTTTTATAAGTGCAGATTGACGGTCCAGTCCTTTACAGAGTCCCATTGCATTCCTTATATGCAGATGATCTTGTGTTATTTGGACTACTGTTGGCCTCCAGTTTATGTAGTTACACATGATAATAAAATGATATTTAGAGTGTTGCTATGATCTGCACAACAAAGGAAGGCAAATATCTATAGTTCACTAGTTTGAAGTTGAGTATTTTAATCACATTTTGTTTTTATAATCCAAATGATTTAAACTTCAGTACCTGATTCATTATTTTAAAGCACAGCTGTTTAAAACTAGCAAGCATTTACTATTAATTATCATCCAAAATATTATTAATACTAGTAGTAGTAAATGCATTGTTATGATTATTGAGCACAGTATTGTCCAGTACTACTGGAACAGTATTATTATTGATCGATGATATGAGTCTATCATGAAATGCATATGAGGTAGTTAATTATGTCAAGTAAGTGCAGTCTTCTTCCCACTCCTTTTACATAAAGACTTTTTGTTCTTCTTGTATATTCCTTTGATTTTAATTTTCATGTTTCTAATTGATTAATATTCAAGTAAAGCTTTCAGTTCAAAAACAAGTCTACAGAGACTTTAAGTAGTTTATATTGATGCCATGCAGTCATTGGTGAAGAAACTAAGATGGTGCAGTACAAGCAGTATGTTTGTGGCACAGTTTTGGGAAATATAAAGATTAAATGAATGTGTCTCTTATTCCAGAGGGAATTGACATTGCATGGTATTAATTCATGTACAGTTTAGTACTAAACAGTACCAATCTTATTTATGGAGGAACTGTTACAGTTGTCTCGTAATTGGTGCGGGTTGGTGTGCATTTTTAAGATGTGCACGCATGTTTATTTTGCCATGATTTTGTCTTTTCTCCATGGACTGAGTTGGTAATTCAGTTGAATTAAATTTGAAAAAGTCACTGGACTACAATGTTATAATGTCCACTAAGAAATTTGTCTTGCAGGAGTTGATTATTAACTGGGTTAAAAGTATGTAATGCAAACATTGGTGATAGTGTAAAAGCAGTTGGCTTTGCGTGTGGTTGCTATAGCAGCTGTTGTAAACCATCGATTGCATAACATGACATTTTGACTGTACATTTAAGATGAAGCCACGCTTCAGCAGAAGCTTATCAAAAAGTAAGCTTAAAAGTAAACACGCACAAGTAGCAACTATATTTTAGTAATGTCTTATACTTCAGGTATGCACAATAAGAGATTTCAACTCAGTATCCACAGTTTCCCAGAAAGCAGCTGTTGCTTATCAGAGGTTGACTTGAGTTTTGGAACAACCTAATCTCTATGTACTTAGGAAAAACAGACAGACGGACAGTATTTGTTTTGTTTTTTTCTTCAGCGCTGGTAGGCATCAGCACATATCTGAGCTGCAAGTATAGAGTTGTTTGATATCGCACATGTAAGGGCTTTCTTACTAATGATGTCATTTTCAGACACTGATTTAGACTTAGTCATTCAGTACTGGGTAGTCATTTGTTTAGTTTTCCATTTCATAGTGTTAGGTGTAAGTATGGATGACCCGCCTTCACCTGCCTCACCTGGCGCCATGTGTTCACAGAGGGTGTGGCAGCTGCACACGTGACTCGGGTCATTTCAGCCATCAAAGACGAGAATTTCAGCACAGCTTTGAAGAAATGCCACCTCTTATAATCCTCTAGCAGACTGGAGGATACGGGCGGGCTGCAGACATTTCCCCAGAAAGCTTATGCTATCACATGATTACAAGCTTCTCATTTGGATGAAGTGCTCCCTTGTTATGTTACAGGTACCGAAACCATGTAAAACATTTTTAACCCTTTCTGTAGTGAATATATTTGATTGTGAGAGACTTTGTGTGTTGACTTTCCTAATTAATTTTCCCTCATGGTGTTGAGTTAGGCTTTTAGGCTGTATATAAAAGGTGGAAAGAACATCCTAGTAGTTATCTGAAGAGCAAAAGGGAAATTAGTTGGCTTACAATGCATCTTCTTGACTGAAAATACAAAAATGGTCAAAAAGCTGGAGGTGAAAGGAAGGGTTGGACCGTGTGGGTGGATGATTGATGTCTATCAAACTCCAAACTGCCTGTGGCTTAGAGCTAACTGAGGTAATGGGAGATTTAATGGGAGATAACAGGATAACAGTGGTAGACGGGTTGAAACCTCTTTTTTTATACAGTCTATGATTAAAACTAGTGGTGGGTTCAGCTTGTACCTGGAGGTTGAATTGTCCGAGTTCCCAGTTGGAAATTCCTCTGTAGTTGGAAATCCAACTGGGAAAGTGGGAGCAGACCCACTTATCCCAAGTTTATTTGTAAAGGTGGCTGTTCAACAAAACAAGGTTAATGAAACAATGAGAAAACATACATTTACATCTTAATTTACCTATTTAGTTGTACATAAGTTAAAGTTAAATGTAGCGCTTTGTAACTTCTACATAGAAATGAAGTTTACAAAATGCTTCGATGTTAGAAAACACAAAATAAAAGTGTTGAATGTGGTCTGTCAGCTAACACGAGGAACTGTTAATATGTTAGCCACTAAAATCTCAAGCAAAACAAAGGGGATCCTGGCATCGTCCATGTTGGTTTTCCGACTTTGTCAATATGAACGCTCCCAACTCTGTTATGACGTCATTCCCAGTTGCGACTTCAGACTTAAATTGAACACAGGATAAGCCGCGCTGTTAGCCGGCTAAAAACAGAGTTTGTGCAACACTCTGCCTTCTTGCTGCAGATTATGGATACATGTCAATCAAAAGGACACACCCATATTTATGCTGATTTTGTTTGTCATTGGTAGTAAACATGCGTGTCAGGTACCCTTGAAATTGACTAGACATGTTGAGTTAAATTTCCTCTTCCATTGCAGCAACTGCAATGTGACGATTGCACACACATACATTGTGAAAACGATGCTCCAAGGGTATATTTTGCAGTACGGTTTTGAATGTACCTAAAATCTTAACAAGTTACAATTTACAAACACTTCAGGCAGTCTAAAGACATGTTGTTTGTTTTTTTTTTTATTTATAACCATAAACCTCATTGACTTATCACTTACAATATAAAAAAAAACAGAAAAGCTGCAGAGCTTCCAGTTAGATCATTATCAACAGAAAGTCGAATATAATCTGAATTCTTCTTAAGTTACACATTATCCTTCCCTGTTTCAACTTGTCTCCCGTTTATATTGAGGGTCTTTAAAAGACGTTTTCCAGTATTTATTTCATGCTGTGTCCTTGAGAAACACAACGCAGCGCTGCTGTTAGTTTGGAAATTATGAACATTGATTTGTATCGGCTCTGATGGCTTCAGAACGGAAACGTTCAGGCTCAGGACACGGGATAATATTAATCCTCTCAATGTTTGCAGCTCTATACTTTACTGAAGGAATGTATTAAAGTTTGTGTTAAAACAGATTACCCTCTAACAAGGAACTACATGTCTCATTTTCATAAATCCCTTTCTTTACTTGGACTGTGATGAAATGCTAAAGGAATTTGGTGGGAGTAAAACAATATACGTATAAGATTAATTCATTTAAAGTCATTGCAATAACCCACCATGGTGTATTTAATCTAAGTATACATTATTTATCTCTGGTTTTGCACAAGTTCATGTGGTTTTGATTTAATTTTTTCTATTTATTAAACAATTTTGTTTCTAGTATTGTCTTTCTCTGGCTGCTGGAATCATGACCGAACTATCCATTACAGGAAAAGGTACCGGCTCTGGAAAGTGAAGCCAGAGAAAGAGAGAATGGTTGTGTGTACGCTCATGGAAAGATGGGTGCACACAAATTTGTAACGAGGCTTTTTCTATCTGCAATCAATCATTCATTTACTGACAGTTCTTTGCCTGTGGTAGCGCAACATCAGCAATTTGAGCTCACACAAAGACACACACACATGTGCACACACATTCACTGGCACTGACGACAGATGCAGAGGCAACATTTTTCCTCTCCTATCTTGCTTGCTAGTTGTACCGATCCCCCCCTCTGCATTCCTCACACCGGTGGAGTCGGAGCTCATACACATCCAACTGGTCGCACACAAATATGTGCACACACACAATTTCTCCCACTCTCTTACACACACACACACACAGGCATTATTCTAATGGTCTGTTACTGCTGGGGAGGCAGGGCTCTGGTTTCATTCAGGCTTTAGGCGAGTGCTAAAGTCTCGTTTGCGTGCAGTGACTACTGGCTGCTTGACAACAAAGATATCGTTATGTTCTATGATCGGTCATACAAAGGATAAAGGTCTTTTTTGTTGTTTTTTTGCACC
The DNA here is from genome assembly GCA_037177515.1 of Pseudomugil tenellus. Classification (NCBI taxonomy): domain Eukaryota; kingdom Metazoa; phylum Chordata; class Actinopteri; order Atheriniformes; family Pseudomugilidae; genus Pseudomugil; species Pseudomugil tenellus. Next base: position 16,551,503 of record JBAMHX010000008.1, on the reverse strand, counting down.
TGAAATCTGGACTTGGACCACTAAGATGAAGAGATTGAAGGTAGTGACTGCACTGCAGGGACTTCTCTCCTTTTTTTTTCTTTTTAGCTCTTTATGCTTCAGATAAATTTGGCCTTCTTCAGGTGATGTTTGATATTATTTTCTTTCTAGTATCAGCAGTGCCGTTTTTAGGTCTTAAGAGAGCCCAAAGTTGAACTCCCACACGATTAACTCCATTTCCCCTAATTGTATTGACCTTATTTTGTGTTAAGTTTATTGTTCGATATCCTCCAACTCCATGCAGACATTAAAAGATTTCTGAGCATATTTGGTGTGAAGTTTATCGCAGTTTACTTTTAACATCGTATGTGTCCAAATGTTTCTGAACAGTATGTGTACTCCTAATCACTTCTCTCTTTTCAAGGGAATTAAAGGGAGATTAGGAAATGCACAAAAGCACGGAGACCACTGCCATTAGGGTGCTGAAGGGGTCATTAATGAAGGGGATTGTATTTCTACCCAGTTAATTCAGACTTCTTATAGTTGCATATCATTATGCCTTTGTTCCAGTTTGACTTAAGTACATTCTTCTGCCTAATTTACCAGACTTACATGCTGTCATTGAGGAGCGTGGTGACTTTTAGTTGAGATGAAAATTCCTTTTGTCCCTCAGGAAACTTGCTGAGAGGAAGCAGCTGTAGCTTGCTGCCATATTGCTGCTGCTTTGTGGATTTGTGATTTCCTGTGGTGCTGGAGAGTTGGAAAAGGAACAGTATCATGGATCTTACTGGGGTTCTCTCTCCACAGGAAATCAAGATGAAGACTGGGAAATGGCATTATTGACTGTGGATCATTTTACCACTTGATGGGATTCAGCTTTGGACATGCAGACGTAGATTGTGACGCTACAGCCAGAAGATTGTGAGGAAATTGTTTCTGGACTGGGCTTCCTCAGAAAATGGCTACAACGGAAATAAAAGTTACCAACAGCAGCACTGCAGGTCTCTCATGGGCACGTGCGTGTAAAGAATGTGGTCAGCAGCATGAGGGTCAAGAGGCTCACCTGTACGACTACCAGGATGAGGTGGATGATGAACTGGTTTGCCACATCTGTCTACAACCCCTGCTCAAACCTTTGGATACTCCATGTGGCCACACTTACTGCTTTCATTGTCTCAGCAACTTCTTAAAAGAGCAGGACTTTTGCCCTGTGGATCGCCAGCGGCTGCAGCTGCATCAGTGCCGTCCTTCCAGCCTACTGGTAAGGAATCTGCTGGACAAGCTGACTGTGATCTGCCCACATTACGCAGAGTGCCAGCAGCAGATGCAGCGTTGTGAACTGCAGCCTCACTTGCACAACAGGTAAGAGTCAAAGTTCAATATCTGAAACGGTGAGCGTTGATTTATTCTCCATGGAAATGCATAAATATATTTTCATTGTAAATAGTTCTAAGTTTGGTTAATTGAAGAAATTCAGCAATCTGATCAGACAGAACACTGGAGAGGGTCTGTCTGCAGATAACGACTCCTTTTAAACCAGAGGAAGAAAAACGTCAATGATAGAAGTGAAGTTATTGTTGTTTCCTCGAGACGTCTGATGTATGATTTCATTCAAAGCCTGTACTAGAGACTGCTTGGCACCTGTTATCTGCACAGTCTGTTGTTGGATGTATATTAAGCTCAAACTTCTTCAGTAAAACGGCACCTATCATTATGCTTTACGACAATGTTTTTATCACCCAAAGGGCACGCAAATGGTTATAAATCAGGCAGGAGGATCACGTGGAAAAAATAGCCACCCGAATACCCAACACTAACTGACTTCAAGATTACCAATAGTGAGGTCTTTAATATTGAGTATTATAAAAAATGTAATCAGTGTAAGTATTAAAGGTTACATAAAATTTTCATAACATGATTTAGCTGTAATTCCTGTAGATAAATACTGGCTATCACATCTGAATGATTTCTTGCAAGGAGCTACAAGTGGGACGTTATGCTTGTTGGCCAATCAGCGTGAAGCATCATTCAGTTCTGTTTAATATTACATAAATGCTAAATGCATTAGTGTTTAAAATTATACTACAAACAAGTGCTTAAAACTTGGGTAAAAATATAGACCCCAAATTTAAAAATAGTGTTTGCAGGTGTGTCAACACACAAGCTTCCACATAATTTTCTCAGTAAACATAAAAAGTTGACTGATAAATAGTGGGAGGTAATTTGTAAATGTCTGCGGAGTCATGGTAGAAGAGAGATGTTCCAGCATGAACATGTTGGGATTTAGTCACCACAAAAGAGGCTTTTAGTTTAAAGCTTGCTGATTTAGTCTGGAGTTTGTCTGTTGTCCCAGTCCTGGAGTAGCTTTTCTACAGTTTTCTCATAATCCATGTTAATTGGTTATTCTGAACTGACGTGCGTGTGTATGTGTGTGTAATTGATAACCATACTCTTTGCCCAGCTTTAATATGTTCCAATGACAAATGTAAAGCTTGTGGATGAATGGGACACTGTTTCTATAAGAAAAGAGATTCCAAAGCAACAGTTTTATAAATAAAAGTAGATTAATGCAGACAGCCTATAAAAGATGAGCTGATTTAAAATCTCATGAAGTTTATATTTTCAGTATACAAATGTTAATACTATTTTTTATTTAAGAGACAACTATGCATCTTAGAATAAATATCATTGGGAGTTTTTTCATTTTTTATACCTGAGATTATTTTGTGATTTCATGGTGTCCACATAGTAATCCTTTATTCACACCATGTTGAATAATTTTATAGCATCTGTCTGCATTATTATACACAGGAAAAGCTAAGCCATGCTGAATCAAAAAAGAAAATATCCATTAAAATGTTAACTGACTGGTGTTTTATAACATTATACACTACCAGTGAAAAGTTTGGGCAGTTACTGGATTTAGTGGTGAAGTGTTTCCAAACGTCTGATTGGTGTATGATAAACTGCAGACATAAGTGGTAGCTGTCTTGAGGTCTATTTTCTAAAATAAGAAGCATGTCTGAACCAGAAAATAAACTTAAATGCTTGGTTTAAGCCACTACAATGGCGTTTGATGCTTTTATCTTTCATCAACATTTTATGTCTTTGTGTCCTTTAATTTATTTCCCTGAACTGAAGGGTTACTATAACTATAGTAAGTAGTTATCTCTGTGCGCTCATGGGAATTATTTGGCTCAACATGAGTTGCAGTGTACTTGTCTTGTTTTTCACATGGCCCGTGTGGTGGTTATTATCCTGCTGGTCAAACATGACGCGGTCAGTTGTGAAAGGTAGATTGCCCTTCTACAACCTTTGTAACTAAAACAGATACAAAGTTCAATCATCAGAAACAAGCAGCAGTCCCAGCATTCTGACTTAAAATGTCTCCTCATCTGCAATGAGCTTCTCTCTTCGTATCTTTCTTCACTCGGTACAAGTTTATACTCTGTATTTGTTCTCTGAAGTTTTGTATCCATTACTTTCCCAAAATACCTCAATTCATGACAGATTTATCTTTCTATTTATTTATAGACTAACATTCACAAGTTGTTTCTAAGAATAAAATAACTTGTCGTGTCCTTCATGTTTCTGTTTTTCCTTAGATGTCCTGTTTTTAGAAGGTTGAGGGAGGAAGCAGAGAAGAGGAAGAGGCCCTCATGGCATGAATTAAAAGGACGTAGGAATGACGGGGAGTTATCTGGAGATGCTAAGCATTCAACAACACTGACTCGAAATCCTACCCGCGATCAGCCTGAACCTGGACTCATTAATCCTGCTTATGAGGAAAGTGAGGATGGTATGGGTTGTATTTATTTTCCCTTTATCTACTTGTCATCATAATTCTCATAGGTTTACCACATTCAGATATTCCTACCAGTTTGTTTCATGTCCAAGCATAATATTTAATGCTGCCAATCTTCTTCTGCATTTGTTGCAAATGCAAAGTTGGTGTGTTACGGGGATCATGACTGAAGTTTGAAGAGGCTTCCAGGTTTGATTAAAAATGATTTCCTTACTGAGGAAACAATTGGCAAGAGAAATACAGGGACAACGGCTCTTAGCCGCAAGAGTTGAATCATCCTGTACTGGTGAATCATCAACTTAGCTGTAGGAACATGCACCCGGTCACAGATGTTCAAACTATACAGTTTCATTATTGGAAAAACCCTTAAAGCAACTTACCAACCTGCATCCCTAACCTAGATCCCCACCAACTCATATGCATTTGCTTAGAAGTTCCTTCATTATCATCTCTAGAAGTTTTTTAAAATATGTGTTTTCTGCAGAAGCACAAGCATCTTGTAAAGGTTGCACCATCTTGGCTAAATAAATGATTCAGTGAAGACTAAATGGGAAATGGCTCAGCAGAACTGCTGAGGAGTAATTCATTGTTAGGTCTGCTTGAAGGCGCAGCAGTACATTGTGTAAGAACATCCTAAGGAGGACCTTACTCTGTTAATAACAAACCGATGTTTTCTCAGCTTTACTGCGTCCTGTAAGTGTCACCTAAACAACAATGAAAAAAGAACAGGTTACTTTTTAAGCAGGATAATTTTACTGGTACAGGTCGATAATGTTCTTGCAGTTATGGGAGACGGTTTGGGTGGAGGATTCGCTTTACTGCCTTTAGTGAAGAGATTCTTTAAGGCACAGGTGTCAAACTCCAGTCTTTCAGGGCCAGTATCCAGCAGGTTTTTGTTCCTAACACACCTGGCCAAAAAAAAAGCTGTTTGGAGTTTGCCACCCCTGTATTTAAAGGTTAGGTCATCTAACAACAAAGTCCTTTCCTAAGCTTATATGCAGTCTGCATTCTCACAGCATAAAAGGTCATTTCAGTGTTTTATAAAATGATCACCAGAAGAAACTGAACATTGCAGCCACTGTGTCAACATTTGAGTATTTGCAGTGGCATTGCTTTGAAGAGGTCACCTGTTTGTAAAGAAGCTAAATGTTAACCAGGTTATGTAACTTTTATGGTGAGGCAAAATAGAAAGTGGTTGTGACATAGAATAGTCAGTGCTGTGCAACAAGCAAGTAAGCAATAAGTTTTATCCTCTTTAAAAACAACACTGCTGCTACCCAGCCTCTGTTTGGCAGATGTTATGACTAGTGGCAGTTTCAAGGAGAAACCAGAGCTTGAAAACCCTCTTGTGTTGTTACAATCTCCTGTTTGGGGGCACTTTGGCCTCTCGGTGAAGTTTCTAAATGGACAAAGACAAGTGGACTAAAAGAAAAGAAGCTTCTGTCTTGTGGCGAGCTGTGTGATGCGCTCCCGTGCAGCCTCGACCCTTTCACATGTAGATGACGATGCACTTTTTCTGAAACCTTGTTTAGGCTAAACCGAGCTCAACACCAAATCAACACAGAAAGCTTGAAGGCTTTTTTTTTTCTACGGTGTTTAAATTGTTTCTATTTCAAGCAGCCTTAAAAAACAACTTTTTAAAAAGAATAAATAAAACACGTAGTTACTTGGCCGAGAGAGAGAGAGAGAGAGAGAGACTATGCAAAGAAACTCCTGAACAATCCAGCACCTCACACACGATTGCAAGATACCGGCAGGCATAAAGTGGATGGAACACCACGACCAATGAGCCAACATAGTGTACAGAAACATCTATGCTAATGTGGACTGCTGGACCCTAGGTCACAATGGAAATACATCCTAAGGTGGTGGAGAATCCTGTGGGACTTTCGGACTTGGATCGATAAAATAGTGGTGGCCCACCAACCGGACATGGTGTTCGTGGATAAGCATCAAAAGGAATTCGTAGTGATCACTATAATCATCCCCAACAATAGTATCAGGTTAAAGGAACATGAGAAACTGAAGAAATACTAAGGACTCAATGAAGAACTGGAGAAACCCTGAAAAGTGAAGGCAAGAGGGGCGCCATGTCCCCCCACACTGGAGAAGTAGTTCCAACAGATACCTGGAGAATCATCAGACATCTCCTTCCAGAAGAGCACAGTCGTAAGAGCAGCTGAGATACTGGATAGGACCGTCAAACTCCCTGTACTCTGGTAGAGAACCCGAGCTTTGGGATAAGCAACCATCCATCTTTTTATAAATCAACATTGTTGCAACAAGATATAAGCTTATGAATCTGAAGAGTAAAACATCACAACTGCTTTTTGAAATGACAATCAAATGGATATTTTTATCATTAATTCGAACAACGCCATCTAATCTATCAGGTATTTTTAGAAAGTATCAAAGAGGATTGAGGATGGTGAGTTTCTTTGATATACAGAAATTGCAGCTCTGTCTCTTCTGCTTATGTCTTTGGCCCCTTTTCTTCCAGACAACACCCCACTGCGGTCCAGTCTGGTGTCTGAGGCCAACGTCGTGGAGCTGTTCAGAGATGAACCAGAAGAGGAACTGGGCCTTCGTATTGTGGGTGGGAAAGACACACCGCTGGGAAACATAGTCATCCAGGAGATTGTCCGGGACTCAATAGTAGCTCGCGATGGCAGACTGGCCCCGGGGGATCATATCTTAGAGGTGAGGCAGACGAAAGGGGTGAGATTATATTTCCCACGATGCGTCTCCTTCTGTGTGAGGACGGCAGCATAGCGTGACACAGTTCACTTCATCACGCTTTAGCACTAAAACCTTGAAGCCGCATTCTCATGGTATTGTAAACAAGGTGCTTTTCAGCTGGGAATGAGACTGTAGATATTCAAGATAATCTAGTTTTGTCTCCATGGTAGCAAGGTGTGGTTTCTAGGCACAAACACGTCATGCAAGCAGGAACAGCTTCATATGGTTGTTGTCATCTGACTAACTTGCTGCCTTACACTTTGAGTCAAATATGAAGGGCATTGAAACATGATTTCTGTTTCTTTTCAAAGTGTACAATTAAGTGCATATCATATACACTACCCCCAGAAAATGAAGGATATTCAACTTTTGGGTGTATGAAGATATTTCAATTCTACAGGGAGATTATTATGAATGTAATCATGCAACAGTAATTCCTTTTTATCTCAAATAATTTACCTAAAACCAACAACGATGGTAGGTATACCTCAACATAAATATCAGTGTATCATTACCTTGTTGTGTGCTAGATGTAGTCTACGTCTAATAGTGTATAAATCTGAACAGTGTGATGAAGAGAACAGTTTGGCTTCAATCTACAGCAACCACTTTATTTAGTATCCATTTATGGTTCAGATATGTGTTTATTTCTTTATTTGTAATTAATTATCTTGTGTGTGCATAGCATGTTATAAAATAAGGACTTAAATATTGAAATACTGTGCATTTGAAAGGTTAAAGGGTCATATTGATCCTTTGCTGCTTCCCATCCTTGTACTGACACTGATCAATTACAAGTTAGCTACGGGGAAAAGGGTCTGGCAAACTTTTACATCCTACACAAAATAGCAAAGCGGTGCACAGACATCACTTTGGTTTCACTTTATCCCAGGTATGGATCAAACTGTGTGGAAGACCTCACTCACAGCTAAATCTATCAGAGATTCATAAAAAAAACTATTATGCTTCTTCCAAGGTTAACACGAAGTTGTAAGCTACAAGACTAGTAGAATATTAACTGAAAATGTCAAGTTCTTAGGCATTGAGGAATGTAACTGTTTACTACTTGAGATTAAACAAATATAAAAGATAAACACTAAAGCGTTACGCTGGTGTCCAGACATTTACCAATGAGTTCAAACTAACAGATACCAATATCTATAAGGGGTTCTGTGTTAAAGTTAGCTCAAAAGTTATACTTCCCCTGCAATACAAAGACAAAGACTATGAATCATATTTAAGCCTCCACATTGATTTTGATGTCTTCTTCGTCAACAATGCTCCTGCGACAAATAATGCTTTAAATGTATTTCCTAAAAGTATATTTATGTGTACTCCTTTTTGATATTTCAAAATGATCACTCTAGAAATTTGAAATGATTTACTTTTGAATGTATATTAACCCAAATCACTGAGAGATCCGTGTTTTGATGGGGGGGGGGGGGGGGGCTGTAGCCAGGTATATAACCAGAAACCAAGGGGGTTGACGCTTAGCGAAGGACCAGTTAAGTTTACATATAAAATTTATGATGAATTTGTTTTTTTCTGTCATCCTCAAAAAAATCAAATCAAATATCCCTAACTTTTTCTGAGTACATTAAATTGGAAATAATAATAATTTATTGCTCCTCAAATTTCCTCAGAATAATACAAACTGAAAACTTAAATAAAGCTGTGATTTCCACTATATCTGCATTCTGCCTCCTTGGATCTCTTATCTTCAATTGTTCTAGTATGTGGTGCCTCTATAAACTTAGCTGAAGGGCTGTTTCAGCTTTAGTGTGTCCCATTAAAATGCCGTTTTGCTTCTAAACTCAACCAATCCCAAACCTGGGAATTAAAAAATGAGCAAATGGGGGACTTTCAGGATGTGAAACATTAGCTGCGGGTTTTTTCATGGATGCTGTTAAGATTAGTATGGATTTATCACAAAGCTCCTGAAACTCAATATTTGTCTTCCTGTGGTGTCTGTATTGATTTTTTTTTTCCTCTCATGATGACCTATTTTCACATTTGATCAAAATTACTCTGCATGATTGTTCCATACAGAGATAATCAACCAATTTGTAGCATTTGTATAACACTCATCATCTTAATATAGATAAAATATAGAAGAATAAACTTTATTGTCACTATATATATATATATATATATATGAGACATCCAAGTGACATCACTTGTGCTTTATGTAGTGTGATGTTTCTGTTAGGCTGTGAGTGACTATTGTTTCTTCTCCATGGTGTTATGTTTCCAGGTAAATGACGTCAGCTTGGCTTCAGTTCCCCACACGCAAGCCATTGCAGTGCTGCGACAGCCTGCCCTCATTAGGCTCACTGTCATGCAAGAGAAAGGTTTCAAATTAAGGGATCAACGGTCTGATCATCACCCTTCCACTTCTACTGCCTCCCAGCCCACACCTAGTCCCCATGGTAACACTTTATCCAATAAAAATCCTGGCACGGTCCTGCAGGTGACGTTGATGAAGACTCACCGCACAGAAGCACTCGGCATCAAACTGATCCGCAAGTCGGATGAGAGTGGCGTTTTTATCCTTGACCTGCTTTCTGGCGGTTTGGCTGCCAAAGACGGTAAACTGAGGAACAATGACAAAGTGTTGGCCATCAATGGGCATGACCTGAGGCACGGTACACCTGAGAGTGCAGCCCAGATCATCCAGGTACAGGTCCATTTACACAATTTAGACCAATAATGTACTTACCACCATTTTACCAACCATTAATTCAGAATTTGGTGTGATTGCATTGTGTTGCTTTTGGTTCAACGTTTTTTTTTTTTTTGTTTGTTTTTTTTTCATCATAGAAATAATTTAGTTATGTGCGTTAACTAGTCATGTGAGTAGGTACAATAATAATAGATTTAAATGTTTGAAACAGTTCATTTTTTTTGCTTTTTTTTTTTTTTTTAAAATGACTAACCTGTGAGAAAATTAAAATAAAAGCTTAGCAAAAACTCACTTTATATAAAGAAATTATGAGTAATATTTAAAATAACAATACTCTGACTTTTATCAAATTAGATTTAAGTTCATTGGCTTAGGCCTGTGTTTGAGTAAACTTTAATTAAAGTTGTAAAACTCCTGAAATTATTTTGTTGTGAATTGATGCTATAAATTGAATCATGTTGTCTCACGTTATGTTGCCAAACTGCTAAATAAATAGCCTCTGACTTCAATGCAGATCTCACTCTTATCTCGTTATAGTAGTTCTTCAAAAGCGTGTTTTTATGAAGTTATTTGTCTTCTGTGTGGATTTTAGGCCAGTGAGGTGCGTGTGAACTTTGTTGTAATGAGACCTGCGGAGAGTCAAGAGGACGAAGGAAGTAGCAGCAGAGAGGGGCAACACAGCAGAGCAGCCAGGAGGGTGCCTGAGCCACAGTACTTCAGGCGTCCCTCTACCTACACGAAGGTAATGAAAAACATTTCTTCACAAACCAAGGCAAACATTTCATTATTTTTGTTTAATAAAAAATTCCAGGGCTTCCTCTTTCACTGCATGCTCTATTTGGAGCATTGTCCACCCCATAGAGGGATGCAATCTGAGGAAGAAGGACCAAATATGAACGGATATCTGATGCTCTTAGAAAGTGTATATACCATATACAGTATACTGTAACAGCTGCACTAACCTCTTCCTGTACAACGATGTTTATTTGCATCCTGGAAGGTTAAATTTTCTCCACACGCTCTGTTATATGATGTGCCGCCTAGTGGATTACTATCGTAAGTCGTGGTACACAAGCGTATGAAACAGTTTCACATAGGTTTCCAATGTGAATGTGTTTTCACCAGCTTAATTAAAGACTTCTGGTCTCTTTTGGTTGAATTTCTCAGTGATTGGCTGCTTTTTGTTCAACTCGTCTCTGCTGTTAATAAGCCGATCCTCCATGTTTACACTGATTTGCATGGCTTCATTGTATGGTGTCTGGTGTGCAGTTTTCAGCATGTTACTGTAGATGGTGGGCAATGCTGCAACCTTTGGTTGCAGTACCAGGCTTAACGTGTTTCTGCGAGTATCACTCGCACTCAGTTGTACCATACACCTCAATTAAGAGCAACAACCCCCCTCGGTTTGGGGGTGAGAAGCTTTGAGAGCAGACACCTGCATTGGTGAGTGGAGATGAAAGCTGTTCTCTGGGGCCTCCCTCTGTCTCTGATCAAAAGGCCTGGGGTGCTGCTCACTCGGCTGCTACAGGGCCACTGTCTTGTTGTTTTTTGGTTATTTCTTTGGGAGGCAGAGGATCAAAGCCGGTAACAGTTAGCTTTCGCCTGTAGAGCTGAGCCTTTTCGTCTTGCTGGGGGGGATGGGTTCCCTGCTGTGGGAAGGAAGAACCCCCACCTCCCCCAAGCTTCCCTTCTGACAGTTTACAGACTCCAGAAAGCAACAAGGAGGCTGGTTGAAGTTGTCATTTTCCACACATCTTTTCCACTACGAGGGTCGAGTGTGGATCCTCACACATTGCCTCTACTCTTACCTCTCAGTTCCATCTCAAATGTTTCACATTTGTTTCTACAAGTAGCTCTCTGAGGGGGATCAATTAAGCCATAGTAGCATTAATTAATGGAAATAAATGTGTGGGACTAATTTGATGCATTTCAGGTTAAAAGTTTTTATGAAGAACATTTTAAAAGCAAATATTCAAATCTATAAGATGATGTTTAGCTTGCGTGCTTACTTGATGTTGATGCATCTGATTCTTCGTATAGGAACCTCCAGGTGGGTTTTCCAGCCAGGAGAAGACTGTGAGTCTAAAGAAGGAGCCTCGGCTTTCTCTGGGTATCACCATCGCTGGTGGGAGGGATTGTCGGAGCCGACTGCCAGTTTACATCACGAGTGTGCAGCCCGTTGGCTGTCTACACCGTGATGGTACGATCAAAAAAGGTACAAAACTGCATCAGAGTTTTAAATAAGAGATCTGGATCTGTTTATTTTGTCAAAAAGGAGCCAACTATTAACCCAAAATCACTCAATTTACTGTCGTATACAACCAATAATTATATCTGAAAAATGGCTCAAGTATTTTTAATGATATTTAACTTGTAGTCATATTATTGCTGATAAGCTTTTGATCCTTTGACCCGTCTTACAGTACATCGTTTTTAGAATAGTTGAGTTTGGTTACATGAAACAAATAATTCCTAGAAAGTGTTATAATAAAAATAGTTATTACGAGACTTTATGTTAAACTCTGCCATATTTATAAATCCCATACAAGTAGGAATTTGTTCTGGGCTGAAGCGTGTTATGTATGTTAATCTTGCAAACCTTAGCAAAGATTTGCTTTTCCTGCATGCGAGCAATCATTCAGTTTAGCAGTTGTATTATTCCCCAAATAACTTTGTTCACAATATATATATATATATATACTGGCTTCAAACTGGCCATCAAATTTGCTTTTGTGGAGAAAAAAATACAATTCTGTTAGACGGCATGTCGTCACAATGACGTATTTGCCATGGCAACCGAAGGCGCCATCTTTGTCTAAGGGTAAACAACACGTTAGTCTCATTCAGTTATGTTTGGCTCACTGTAGGTTGGTTTAAATTGCCTAAATATGGATTTACTTTTTCCACATGAGTTTTTCATATTAATATCATGTACCAGTAAATGAAATCACACGATATAAGAACATTACGGAAGCGTTTGGCCTTCACAACCATTAAAAAAATATTGGACCAGTTTCTCATTTTATTGAAAAACATCTCATTACAATGACACAGTTTCTGGATATAACAAGATATTAATCTCATTAACTCAAGAAACTTTAACGAGATGGTTTCTCACTATAACGAGTAACCCTGACTATAGTTTCAACGAGGTTAATATAATGAGTTATAAAGTTCTTTTTTTCCCTTATGGAAATGCGTTCCTCTGACAGATTTCGGCTTATTAAAACACACCCCTCTTCATCTTCTCGCTGTTCCCTCTGGACCAGAATCAAAAGTTCCCCGAGAAGCGATGTTACGGTTAAAAATATCACGTTATAACCAGATAACTGTGTCACTTAGATGAGGGAATATATGGTATATGGTTGTACGATCCATTAGCAGGGCTAAAAGTGGAATACCCCGATCAGAGTTCATCTAAGAGGCACAGCCAGACTTTTTAAAAACACCTCAAGAAAGAAAAAGGAAGCGAGGTTAAAAGACGATCATGTCTATTGTTTATGGTGGTCTGAATGCAACCGCTAACATTTAGCTAACAGTTAGCCTAAATATGGCCGGTCTGACTCGTTATAATTAAGAGGTCTTGTGTTCTTTGCAGCCCTAATGTTATTATTAAGTTAATATATTATTATGTATAGAATATCACTGAATGTGCACTTACCGGATGTAAAATAAAGGCCACAGACGTAGCATAGTTGGACTTTGGTTGCCACAACTTTTTAACCATCTCCATTACGTCCAATCGTATTTGGCATCTGTTCACGGCGCTCAGACGCTTATCTCTCATGACTCCACTTAATGGTATACGATGGTACTTTGTCTTGAACCTCATGTTTGTTTAAAAAAATTAGATGTGTAGCCTATCACAAACATGATTTTACCATGTCTTCTCTGTAGTGTCGCTAGGGAATGTTTCCACCACGCTAAGATGGCGAGCTATGTTACTATGTAATTACGTCAAAATGTCCCGGATGTCCGTCTAAGAGGATGTCTTTTTAAGGATTGTTAAACACAGTCTGCTAAGATAACACTAACTTCTATGGAGAAGTGTTTAAACATTGCACTTTAGTTTCTGTCCACCTGGTTCAAACCAGCTGCTTAAAAAGCAAGTAAGGTGTTTAAAAGAATTGTAACATCTCTTTGGAAGAGTCTCCAATCACACAAATTATTTTATGTCAGTTTAATTTTGGTTCATCTTAGCCTGATACAAAAAAAACACCAAGGTGTTGAATTCTGATTGCTCTGTGTCTTTTTAGAAATGATAGGAATCAGTTTAAAACTAGTATTCATGATACAAATGCTCAATAAACTGCTTTCACCATGACAGAGCGAAGTATTCTGGGAGATGCAGTTAATAAAATCCAAAACAAATAAAGCCAAATATTTTACTTCAATGCAAATGAAATCATTTTAATATGCAAGCTTTCAGGTCTACCAGCTCATTTAAATGCCTGTTTGTGTTCATGCTTCCTCAGGCGATATTCTGCTGAGCATCAACAATGTTGATCTGACTCAGCTGACCTACAGCGAGGCTGTTTCTGTACTCAAGGCTCAGACAGCTCAGTCCCAGGTGGTGCTGCGTGTCATCCAGACCCTCTCTGAGGACTCGGAGGATGATTCTGAGGCTGGCACAAAGGACGAATTCGACCACACAGATGATTTACGAGACGACTGTCTCAACTGGACGCCCTTGTGGACTCGCTGGCTGGGTCTACCAAGGTATAGCTGTCTTCATTACGACAGAACCTCTTATCTATCTCTTCATGCTGCCTGTATTCTTATTATTTCCCTTTGAAAATATTTGCTCTGACTCTGAACTTGTCTCTTCAGTCACTTACACTGGTGCAGAGACATTGTGCTGTACAAGACCAACAATGAGAGCTGGGGCTTCAGTATTGTTGGGGGCTATGAGGAGAGCCACGGGCAACAGCCCTTCTTCATTAAAACCATAGTGCCTGGTACACCTGCTCATTTTGATGGACGCCTCAAGTAAGTTTTCTTGTTAAAACCCTTTTTTAAAAACATTTTTTGATGCTGTAAAGCATAATGCAGCGAATGTTTTCTATTCCCAGCATATCATATGTAGTAATGAAGACATTTCATTGTAGAAACAATGAGTTCATCTTGAATTTGAAAGGTTTTTACAACAGTCCATAAGCATATAGGAACCAACTAAACTGATTGTGAGATACATTTGTCTCATTCCTGTTTGATTTTAAATAGTAGCTGCTGGATGTGTTGTCTTCATCGTATTTTATGCTTCTTGATGCATCAAATGTTTTCAGTTGGTGAAATGTCAGCTGCAGGCAGTCCAGTCCAGCATTTAGACACATCTATTATAGTTGTGCTGTTGTATGTGGTTTAATTTTGTCTTTGAGATATCAAAGACATCACAACAGGAGTTTTTATGGGTGGAACAGTGAATAGTGTTCTCAATTATTACTGGAAGTGGACGTGAGCCGATGCAATCGTTCCCACCTGAGTGCCTGAAGAATGATGACTTTATGATTAAGGAATATTTAAAATCAATTCAGCGTCGCTTAACAACAATGTCCTCTCAGGAGAATTTAGACATCATCAGTTTGAGCCAGTTCATAATAAATAGCCAAAGGGAAACTAACAGATTACATTGAATCGTGACTTGGATCTAATCTCCTATCCTGAGTTGCATGAGGCGACAATGGGAAGAAAATCCCCCTTTTAACCGGAAGGAAAACCCTCCAGTAGAAACCGGCTCAGGGAGGGGAACCATCTGCCTCGACTGGCTTGGGTGGAGAGGAGAGAGGACAGATTGACATGCTCTGCAACTTTTATCCAGGAAGATCTGCAGAAAAACGACAAATATGTTAATGATGTCAATATTAGATATTTATACATGGAGGAAAATGAAGTGCTCAGTGCATCATGGGAGGTCTCTATGGCTGCATGACTAATAGATGGTTACACTATCCCTAAGAATTAATTTAAAAAAAAAAAAAAAGGTCTTTTCTATTATTTTCTTCTACTATCACTTAGTTTCTATCCTTAATGGTTTTTTTTGTAAACAATCGGTCCTCTCTCCTTGTCTCTTTAAATCATTGTTACTCACCAAACTCCACGCTGTTCTCTCCAGGTGCGGGGATGAAATTGTGGCAGTGAATGGAGCCGCAACTGTGGGAATGAACAACTCCTCTCTCATCCCCATGCTCAAGCTGCAGAAGAATAAAGTCACACTGACAGTGGTGTCCTGGCCAGGCAGTCTTGTGTAATTCATTCTCATCTCAAACATAAAGTTACCTTGCTGGACCAGGACACTGATCTTTCCATGCAACTTGTTTCAGAATATTTGTCCAATTTTTTAGTAGTATTCTAAAACATAGGTCCGTCGAAGCAGTCGTGAGGAATAAACTGTCGGGTTGGGAGCTCTCATGGAGCAGTTGTGTTATATCTGCGTCCATAAATAATGACAATATGCTAAATACAAACTGGAAGGATTGTTACTTCTTGACTGTCTGAAGCTGTTATATTTACTAGTATCAGTTATTCGTCACACATGATTCTAAGTGATTTATTTTAACAGTGTACATAGATTATATATATATATATATAGTACATGAAAAGACATGCTGACAGTACAGGCTGATGCCAAACCACTTGATCTAATCAATCTGAAATTACTGAAGTCTGGAAATTGTGACGGACATGATGCCTTGATGTTAATTCATGTCAACTGAATCAAAAATCGTAACAGTGACATGAAAATAAAAGGAAACTATTAATATAGAGATGCTGTGCAGAAAACAAGGTTCACTTTTAATGGTTTTAACAAACGACAGGCCTAGTTGTGGCCATGTCTTTTAAATGAAAAAAACATTCAAACAAACTATTAAATGCTAATTTCATTAGTCATTTTCTTTTATTCACTTTTTTATTAATATAGTCACCTTGTATATGTACTTGCACAATCTATACTGTTTCCAAATTCTTTGTTTTTTTCTCCTTTTTCTGTGAATATTATTAATCAAGGAGACATTTGGCTTTTTTCCCTTTTTTATACATTCAAAGAAACATGTTCTTGTATCGGCACTCTATTTATTTTATATGATTCTTTCAGAATAACTTTTAACAAGCGGGTGCCTTGTAGATATTTAAGGACAAACCAGAATGTATAATTGCCTTAAAATGCTTCAGTACCAAAACTGTGTTTTGTCTCATCCTGTGCTGTTTTAAAGGAATGGCCTTAAATCAGATTATCTGTCAAATTCCCAGTGGCCTTGCTTGCATCTTATATGATGCAAGACTTATTAAACAAATCGGACTGCCTGTGAAATGTGCAGCAAGTAATGTGTAAATTAGCCCATGTGCTGTTTCATTATGTTCAATAAAATCTTATTAAATAATGCTGTTCTTGTATTTGTCTGGTCTCTACCTGCATTGTAGCTCAGTACAAAAACTCATTCACCTTGTTTGATAACTGGAACCTCATGCCACATGGAGAGTTGCAGTGGGTCAGTACAGCCAGGAAAAAAGTATTTAAAAGGTTTTAAATGGGTCACCAGCCTGTTCATTCTGACCCCTAGTGGACAGAATTAAGCACCTAAAAATCAGGTTTCAGACTGAAACATTGTCTTAATTTTAAAGAAGGAAAATAATATTTTCTGATTAACTTGGGGTTTGAATCAGCAACTGTTAGTGTCTAAAATAAGCTCGCATGCACTCATAACAATTATGCTAATTAAGCTGTTAGAAAAAATGATGCATTCAATGCAACATGTTTATATGAGAACAAAATACAGTATAAATCTAATGTATTAAGTTACATTTTCAATGAATATATATAGTAGGAACATCAATTTGTCTTAAACAGTATATATAAAAATCAGGGATCACGAGTCAAAAGCAGATTTTGTGTCAAAGTGCTTCAACTGAATTATAACTTTTCTGATGAGTCACTATAAACAGGCTGATTCTTGTGGCCAACAGTGACATCCTGCTACATTTAAATGAATAATTCTGCACTAAATTATCCTGAACTAAGTGGTGACAGCTTGGATTTAAACTGCTGTGGTTGTAAAATGTTGCTGAAAAACCTGAGCAGACAGGGAAACACTGAATGCAACAAAAGGACCATAAAAGCCAACCAACCTGAAGCGAAGCCCACAACCCCAGTGCATGATGGTGGGGGTGGGAGCATTTAAGATACAGTAGAACCATGGTGAAGTATTACTTCTCCTCCGACTACTGGTCTGTAACATTCAGGAGTAACAGCAACTTACAGCAGTCCTGTTTTACAAATGCGTTGAGTAATTGCAGGCTGTCTTGTTAAAGTTAACGATTCAGCACCTTGTTAAACATGACAAACAGCCGCAGCTTTGGGGTTGAGGAGCCGGCTGCACTCATGACAGCTCACATTTTTTTTACAGATACTTGAATGTATAGAAGGACTCTAATATAAAATGAAAGAAGGGCAAAGGTGAATTAAAATCAACCATTTATTTTCTCTCTCCAGAGGAATTAGGTCATCATGATAAACATGTAGAAGAACTGCGTCAGGAACAATGCTGGGAGGAGGATTTTAGTCTCCTTCTCACAGGAGAACTGATTATAACCTGTACTTCTGTGGTTCTTTACAGTTCCAGAGGCACTCTAATACACAGCAATGCAGCAAATCTCATGACGAGGATCTCAGAAAACAACACCATCAAATCAAGGTGATGACTGAAAGAAACGAGCGATTTGCTCGATGATTCATGTAGTGTAGACAGATGTGCTTTCTAACACATCAGAAGCCAAAACAGCACTGGGGCAAGTATAAAACTACAAAATTAATGGAAAACAAAGTCTTAAGTGCAAAGTTCTAATCCAAATCTCCATATTCTTTTAAGTTTAACTAATGACTCGCTAGCTTCTTCATTGGCAAAAAAAAAACCCCAAAACAAAAACAGGGTAACATGCCATGGTGTTGTCACCGGATAGATCTACTGCAGTCGGAAATCCGGATGCTCCTCTGGGCTCAAGTGCAATTATCAGTCCTAACTGGCATCAGATACACTGTCACTATATGGCTTACAAGGTAAACAGGTCCGTATAAACTAGAAGGTTACATAGACATCTTTCATTAATCAAAACTATGGTACAGCAATACATTGGCAAAGAAAAACTAAAATAAAAAAACAACTAAGTAACTTTATGTAAACAATAGTATACCACTGTACAGCTCACCCTAACATGGTATTTACACGTCAAGTTATTGTACTAGCTAGTCCCCACTTACAAAGACAAAACACAGGGTGATGATGTACACTGTGCGGTAGGCAATTTCATCCATCCCATCTACCTGCAAAGAACTGAATGCAAAGACAGGAAACCCTACAAACCGTATCTGATATCTGGAGCTAAAAATGTCGGTTTCTCCTCCAAGGTTACATGTTGATAAATCTATTTTTCTTTTGTTTTATCATTCATAAGGCAAGGATAGTTACAGGAGGAGGAGGAAGCATCACATTCTTTGCAAGGGATTACTGGTAAAAACATACCGGAAACAGGTTGATGGTTCTTTGGGGTAAATGCACTTTTTTAGAGTTTCACTTGATTTTCAAACACGTAACAAAAGCACATCAGAGTGCAACAATGGGGGACACGTCTGATTCTGTCGGGAAAAATGTGCAAAATCTGCTCTAAAGCAAAGTGACACTGTTGCATTTTTGTACAAGGTACTGGGAAATGTACAGGGTTGTCATGGTAGACACCAGTGCAGACCCTTTTTCCAACATACTGTATATACAAGGCACTAAGGATAAGATTCAAGGGACCCACATCCAGTCTGGAAACAGCCTCCTCAATCTGGTCGGAATATAGGATATTTAGGTATGAATTCTATAAGAATCACCTGCAGAGACAAAAGACAGAGTCCATGCTTCAGCAAACTGTTCAGTGTTTAAAGCAAATACATGCTAATTACAGCTGTAGACAACATTT
>JBAMHX010000008.1:16452750-16512039 GCA_037177515.1 Pseudomugil tenellus | reverse complement strand
AGAAAGAAAGAAAGAAAGAAAGAAAGAAAGAAAGAAAGAAAGAAAGAAAGAAAGAAAGAAAGAAAGAAAGAAAGACTTAAAAACATTAAAAGCAGATTAGAGCAGAAATAATAGAAATACATAAACAGTGTAGCAAAATGTGCTAAAAAACAGATGGATAAATTGAAAAATAAATACATATAAAAATTAATAAAATATAAATTCATTACATTTAACAAAGGAATTAAATACAATATTATAAATTCAGATCAAACTAATTCAGTTAAAAGCTAGCAAAAAATGTGAGTCTTAAGCCTCTTCTTCAAAAAAAGTATGACTTAGTTTATAAATCTCTGTTGGCAAAAGTCCCATTGGACATCAACACTATCTACATGCCAAGATGTTGCTTTTGAATATTAGACTTTGGTAAAACAGTGGAATATTATACAAAATGCACTCATATCTGTTTATAATTTCATGCATATGAAGAAATGCAGTTGTGTTGTTGAATCTCTTGTAAGAACACAATGCATGCACAACTTTTTGTTGCTATTTATTTATGCTCATATATGTGCTTAATTTTTATGGCTGCTACTTTGGTCGCATTTAACCTCAGTGGGACTTTCATATTTAAAGAATAGCACACTGTAAGATGTATGATGTGTACAGAGCTTCTGTAGATCCAGAATATACACCAATATACTTTATGATGTTTGCAGATTAAATAGTCATCCATCACTTGCTTCAAGACAATTGATTTGTTGGGTCAATATTAGCTAATAACTGTAATATTGGACATAAAACAATAACTTCCGTCAAGAAAGAATGGACATTTGATGACTTCTGAAACCATCAATACAGGGTTTTGCTTCATTGATAACCTCTGTTAGTATATAGACACATTTGTTTGATGGTTTTGTTTTGCTTATCTTGGTTTCCTGTTTTATTTTGTAGTTCATTCCTCCTTATAACAGCTTTTGTGTAAATGAGATAAACATCTCAATTCATAACTTTTTAAACAAACTATGTTAAAAGCACAATAAGAAAAACTATTATTAGAAACAAATAGTATTGTTCTGTTAACATATTGTAAAGAGTAAATGCAATGACAAATCCTGTGATTCTACATAGTACTGACATCTCCGCTGTGTTTATGAACAGCTGGTTCACTCTGCAAGTCTGCTGTGTTTTTATGTTTCTATGTATTCATGTAAGGATTTTCAAGCACATTAAGTAGTTTCATTCCACACTGGTGTTATTTTTCTGCTGTTTCTGTGAAATATCCAGCTCCTGCTGCTTTTGCTTATAAAAAAAAAGCTGTATTGCATTTTCTGTTCTTGGTGTTTTCATAGAAGAAAAACATATGATTAATTTTGTCATCAGATAAAATGGTGTTAAACCCCTTTGGGCATCATAAAATACTTTGTGTGTCATTTGAATAGTGCAGAACATGGTCCAGGTTTAAAATACAAATGGAAAATTCCTGTGAAAAGAATATTTTAACACAAATTGAGAGTTTTACTTCTTTCGAAATTCATGCATATGGCATGAATACTGCATCCATGCATATCTGATGCGTTTACCCTTATTGAGATTCAGGATGTTGCCGCCTATCCTAGCTAGCACTTGGGGGGACAAGTACCCTGGGCAACAAAATGTAAAATACCTCCAATGATCCACAGCACAAATCATTCCAGTTTGTACAATGTTTCTTTACTTTATTCCATGTTTTTCCTTTCATCAGCATAATGGCATCCTACATCTCCAACTGTATGATCTTTTCTTTGCATGCCATGTGGAAGATGTTAATTCACAAGCTTTAAGCAAAAAGATTTAAGGATCAAATGTTGGCCTGGACAGTTTTCAACAATTACAGTACTTTTTATTTCTCTCCCAATTATATTTAAATTATTATTAAAAGTAGGCCATATTGTTGGGATTAGATGGGCTGTATGACTGGAGGAATGTAATGTAATAACTGAATTAGTTACCTGTAGAGCTTTACCGTAGAAGCAGGCCTGCTGCTTATGAAAGAATATTTATACTGTAATCATTATGGAAAAACACTGAATATATACGAAGCAGAAAAAATGTAACAGCAATGACTTGTGCTCCTCATTCCTCCATCCTTCCTTTGTTCACATTTCAGACTGGAAATAGTCCACGACGGAAGTTGTTGACACATGTTTGTGTTCCCTGTTTGGCGTTCACCCTACCATAAACATAGAAAAGGTTATAAGCAAAAGCAGAGAGTGTAAATGGCCGTGTTGCATGCATACGGTTCCATCAGACACACCCTATGCTTATACTGGTAACAGCAGCTCCCATAGGAAGCCCTGTGCATGGCGCCCTCCGGTTGTGACCATGATGATTAAGAGTTCCTTCCCATCCTATTTGGATGGGCATTGTCCTGGAGGACAGACTGACTGCCGACACCTTGTCCCGGCAAGGAAGAGAGTCTTTCACAATCTATGACGATTGAAACCCAATACTGGTACATTCCAACGCAAACATGTGTCTGTAGGAAAAATCCAGAAGCATTTAATGAAAAGGGTAAAAGTCTGAAACCTACTAACCCACCTTGTGGGAGAGGGTCCAAAGACGTTGGATAAACCTGAAACTTTATGTGGTGAATATAAAGAAATGGAAATCGTTTCAATTTGTCTTTATGGTTTCTTATTGCAAAACAATGAACATGTTTAGTTTGTTCTGCCTGGAAAGCCAGTTTCTCCTCACTGTTGACAATGTAATGAGGGTTGAAAAGCTGCTTTATTCACAACAGTAGCCAATGAAACATATATACACACACACACACATATATATATATAATATCCATTACTCAAGCTAAAAAGTAAATAAAATAGTTGCATTTTTAAATCTGTTCTAAATTAAAACCAGCATGTTTTCTTATTTAACATGAGACTTTGTGGGTCCTAGCTAAACATGCTGTGAAATGGTGGTTTGTATGAGAGTTTAACTGCCTGCATTTTCCTTTTTTATTCTGCTGTTCTTCTAAACAACAGGTGTTACAACCAGCTTTTGCAGGTTTGGGGTCAATAACAAGACCTATGCCAAAACGCAAAGATATAACAATGTTTATTATAAAATAAATTACCCAATAGGTGTCCACAGTCAGGTTATATCTAACCATTAACCAAAAGGAAACCCAATAAACCAAACCAATTAACCAAAGATGTCCTCCCACGTTACATTTAACAATTATAACATGAAAACGTATTTACTACCAGAATAATTATGTACAAAGCCCCCCCCCCCCAACATAAAGAGTCTGTTAAAGAGATATACTAAAGTTAAACAAAAATGGCTACACAAAAACATGAGAGCTTCATTTCTTTAACTCAAAAGGCACAATTGGGCACAAACTAAACAAAGGAAAATCTAAATTATAAACTAATCCACAAGGGTATTCTAAATGTCCAAATCACCAATTCGTAAAAGTTCTCCAAATGACAGTCCAACCCACTGCTATCACCCCCAGAAGCAACTGATCCAAAAGGACACACCTGCCCAGACTGTTGGTCCTTGTTCCTTTTTAAAAGTCCTAAGTCTTCACTGATTAGTCGGAAAGAAGGAAGGGTGTGTTGTATTATCCAGTGGAGTGACAGTCCTGACAGAGAGGTAAGTGGTGACAGGTGTATCCAATACGTGTGACAGGTGAGAGGACTCATGGAGGTGATGTGCAGTTCTGATGTGGTCCTGGTGGAGTTGTAGCTGTGTATGAGTCCCTGTATTAACATATCCTTAGACCATTGGCTTGGGAATGTGACAGCAGGGAATAGTGATGCACAAATGAGGACAATTGTTTTTAATGTCTAATGTTTTAAATTCTACTGCAAAACTCTTTGAATGACAGTAATTGTATGAAAAGTGCTTCATAAATAAAGTTTGATTGATTGATTTGCCATCATTTGTTCTTAGTTCTAGGTCTCAAAACCTTCTAACCTTTATAGAAACATTTAAGGAAAAGCTTAACCAATATGGCATTAGCTGATATTTGATAGCTTGAATCGTAACCAATGCAATATGTTTTGTCATCTGGGAGTTTATAGTTTCTAACATCATGGTTGACTGAAATGAATGGATGTAATTTCCAAAAATAAGACTCGAGACCACAGTTCATGTATAAATATAGATCTTTATTCATCATACTTTAATTTAATGGTGTTTTGGGTGCTTTATTTTTTATTAAGAGCAACTTGTTGCATTTCATGAGCATGTAGGTTTAAGCTGCTGAAGAAATCTTGAGATCTAGTTAGTTATTGTAGAAAAAATAGGAAAAAAAAACAACAAAAACATGAATAAGATCTGCAATTCTCTTGGAAATCAGACCACATGACTCTAAATATCCATAAAATGAAAGTGTGACTGATGATGTTACGATACAATAATAATGCAAAAGTTAATTTCCTACTATATAGATAAAAGTAAATATAAACTAAAAATAAAATCTGACAACATGTAACAAAATATGTTAATACAAAAAAATTATACTTGATCCAAAACATCAGTGCATAATCATTTCCTCTCCACAGAAACAAAACATTTGGAAAAACATGGGTTCACTTTGCACTGTAGTTACTCACTGAAAAACATATTTTAGTGGTTTAAAACTGATGTTAGCTGCATTTAAAACATGTGATGTGCATGCTTTACAGGTGTAACTGAAGCATTTACCCCACAGAAAGACAGCACATCCTGTATGAGAAAAAACATTAAGAAAACAACCTGCAAAAACAATTAAGACATTAAATGCAGAAGTAACGTTGAGCTGGAGAAGATGATGCTAACTCAGCTACAGACTGTGATACCTGTTCTGGAAGCTTTACAAGCAAAGGATGGGGAACAGTTAGTATTTTGTTCTGTGGAGGCAAAGTCCCAAAGTGGAACTAACAGTAAATACAGCAGCAAAATAATGTACACCTGGATTTAAACACTGGTAAAATGATGAGCTGAAAAAATCCTTTGGTTAACTGGGCATAAATGATCTGGATGACTAAGTGACAGCGTTTACATTTAATGTATATATATATATATATATATATATATATATATATATGAAGTTTTGGTCTGGTTTTTAACTACATCTGCACGTGACAAAATGTAGAAAAACAGTATTTCTTTAACAGCCAATGGCACAAGAAGAGGAATCGATCTGTAGTGTTACATACGAACCCTGTTTCCTACAATAACTGGTTATTTTTCTAAAACCATAAACAGCTAAAAAGAAAACCAAACAACAACAAAAAAAAACATCAATTTAGCACAGGGCAGGTCAACCTGAGTTTGATGAGCTGTTTTTTTATATAAAATCCCACAAACAATGATCATAAATAGCTTTGTATTTTGTAGCAATGGCTTCTCCATTACATTACGTCTTTTCCGAATAATTCTTCACAAATTTCTGTCCAGTTACGAACTAATCACTAAGATTAAAATCAAACTATTGAAACAGCATTAAGAATGAACCAATTTATAATTTGAAAAGCCATTTCTGGGAATTGCTTTTTGTCATCATCAAGGAATTTTTAGATTTATGGTAAAGTTGGAACTGATGCTATTTGCTTCACAGTAAATCAAATAAATACCTGAGACTGTTTTCAGCTATTTGACATATCACAGTGAAGGTGGAGCAGACCTGAACAGACCATCAATGTCAACACACATCTGAAACCAGGACAGGAATCAGTTGTCTTCAGGTTTTCTTTGTTGCACAGCAGACGCTCTGTAAGTTGGACGATGTAGTGTAGCTGATTGATTTCTAATCATTTAAAGAGAGAAGATTGTGTTTTTCTCTTGCATATAGTCAAACAACATAAGTCTCAGTGTTGCCAGTGGACGTTACACAGGAGGGGTAGAGTAGCGCACCACATACTCATAGTCAGGTGGTGGACTATGACACTCCAGGCTGGCGTCCAGAACCGAGTCATCCAGACTGAAATCCAAAGGGGGAACAGATGGTGGGAACTTCTCTTTATCTGCGTCATTCAGCACAGACTCTTTACTCTTACTCGCCGTCTTCATCCTGAAAACACAAAGAGAGATGGCTGAGAAACAACATCTTCCTGTTTGAATTAATTTACAATGGAAAATTCATACATTTCACAGCAAAAATTATTAAACATGAAAAAAATAACATTTATTCTTTAGTTATTCAGAATTCCACAAAACTAGAATTGCTTCTTCGTCCCTTATAAAGCAAATTCTTACTATGGATTTGGATATAAGTGAATAATCAGAGAGCACGAATCAATGCCAGTCTGCGATGGAAATTCAAAGCGTTTTTTTCAAACGTTTCTGATGAAAAATGCGACGTCATTAGCAAACAAAGACACAGCAAGAACACAGGGAATGCAGTTTTATGTGTTAGGAAACATAAAACAAACAGCTCAGGACAACAGAGTTAGAGGAAAGCTCAAAGGAAGATTTCCTGCGGTGCTTTTTTAACTTTTTAACTAAAGATCTGTACATGTATTTTCATCCATATTTTAATCTACAATCAGGATCTAGAAGTACGACTGTGTGTTTGGGACTGAGCCGCTAGAGATGGTTGTCCACACAAGAATACAGCACAAACCGGTGAACATAAGGGACAATTATTCACAGCATTAACAACACAGAGATGAAACAATCGAGTGTGTTCACCCAGAGGCTTCTTCAGCTACTCTGTGACAGAAACACAGAAGCTCATCTCACTACACAACAATGTGAATGACAATTATTTTTAAATGCATATTTTCTCTTCAGGAAATTGCTCTCTCAAATATTTTTCCTTTTGGTTTCTGAACCTGGTTTGATGCTGTGTTTAAAAAAAACTCATTTTCTTTGTGAACATGGACATTATTTAGCATTTACAAATGACATTTTATAGACAGTTAACTTATTAAATAGCCAGTGGCTGAGGTTTGGAAATAAGTTTCTGTCCATGACAACAGATCTGGCCAGTAAAGTACACAAACACTTCAGTGCAAAAATATCCACAATGTTGAAGAAACACATAAAAAAGTCAATCTTGTCTGGTATTTGAAAATCAAGTGCATTTACGAATTACTAAAGATTTATGAACTGATTGAAAAGTCTGAATTATAGTAAAATGAGTAAAATGAGCTTTTTCAGTTCAGACGGGTAAACACAAAAAGCTGTGCACATCAACACATTATGCATATTTTAAAAAGGCAGTTTGTTTTCCAGCTTGATTTAATCGCTCTCACAATGGGGAGCTGCTTTGATACTCTTTCCCTTAAGGAATGCCCCTTGTGAAGCTGTACAATCAGATAAACTGTCCCTCATTCACATATGATGTAATCAATCATCCCGAGCTTTTCTGCTCCATTGCTTTTCCAGAACATGAGTAACTGAGTCTTTTTATCTTGGACGTTGCTATGGGTTTCAAGCGGCCTCTTGAGACTAAAAGGGTCGGTTCCCAGCAGGAAGAAGAGACGGCGCTGTACTGGAATGTTGTCCTGATTAATAAACTACCTGCTAAACTGGGCATCAGACTAATTAAGCCTTATCTTGACAGTGCCAAGTGAAGGGTGTCGGGTGCAGCGAATGAGAAAATATTCCAGTGTATAAATGACCATCAAGAGAAATTACTTGTAAACTAATGGTTTCTATAATTTTACTGAAACAAAAAAATGAGGATTTAAAAATCTCGTTTCTTCATTTAAAATCTCATTAACGATCAAATGTCATCCCTCTGGCAAATAGAAGTGAGGATAGAGGAGTGGGGGAGCATCAGGTGGACCAAGAGGAGCTACAGCAGGGAAGGCCTGTGTAACCTCTAAGTCCAAAGGTTGCAGTGATTAAGTGTCTGCCCAGCAAGAAAAGTTCCCCCCCTTAAAGTATATATCATTCTCTGGATGCTTTGGCTGATCATCCCATCAGAGCCTCAGCAATGCAGCCTTGCAACTTTGGCATCTAAAGGACACTGTGAGTGCGTGAGTTTGGCGAGCTGTAAATTAATTACAAGGGTTTGTGAGGCTCTGCAAAGCATGCCTTGTAATTAACACCCCTCCAGCAGTTGCTTACATGTTTAATTATAGTTATTTACAGCATGTTTATGTTGTTTTTGTAAGTTAACACCTCTTTTGTCTTTATATGAACTAAAATTTAGGATTTATTTCCCTGCTGCTCTTCATTTAAGAGTTTAAGTCGCAATGCTTTGCAAGATTATTAATCACTGCAACTGTGCCGGCAGAAGCAGAATAATGAGAAATGGTTTACAGAGTAATTACTGGGTTCAAGGGTTTGACCCTGCAAATTAACTGTGTCGCTGAGCTGCTATAAAGCTCATGTTTATGTCATCAGACAGCTATAGAAACCCTCATAAGAGAGAGATTTACACAAATCTTTCCCATATTTGACTTAACCTCTAAAGTGAGAACATACTGTCTCTGACTTTTTGTCCCTTTCAAACAGTTTTATGTGTCTTATTAATCCACATCTTAAAGGCATAAAACAAATCATTCTGGGGTATGTCGGTCATTTGAAAATGTCTGCAGCCGGAACGTGCTTCGCTTAGATCAGTCTGGGAGGTTTCTCATCCCAAGATCTTAAGATCCCAAGAAGTAGAAACAAAGAGTTTTTAGTGCTTGCTCTTTAAAACAGCTGAAGTACACTGTTTTTGTTTTCAGTTTCACCCTCAAGTTTTCCCCCTCCCACATCCCCTTTGTGTCTCCCCCGCTAGACAAAAGGGAAAACTAGCAGCGGACTTCTTTGAAAGGTAGAAGAAACTCTGTCTGTGTTTATACGACAGTTATAGTGTCTGCATTCCAGCACAGCAGGAGTGTTTCTAAGCAGGTACTTTGTAATATTTCTGCACGTTTGCAAGGTTTCGTTACTTGTGTTGATCTAGGGTGAGGTATACATACGCTAGGGCTATGATGCTCAGAGGTCGCCCTGTCAGCGCTTCGAAGCGCATTAGTGTCTTTATGTTGTCAGTAGAAAGACCCATACCGCTGTCCGACTGACCCTAAGGAGGATAAAGAAACATCAAATTATTATAAACATATGGTTTTCACACAATACAGGGAGGAATAAAGGCTTTAAAATCTAACCAATGTTCTTGAATGCAACTTCTATTTATTATTTTTTGTTTGCTCTATTTATTGTTTTTTGTTGCTATTTTTCAAGAGACCCTTTTGTAAATATGTGTGTTTATGGAGGCTGGGATAGGTGTAAATAAGCTTGTGCTTCTTCCTACTCTATTTTGGACATGTTGACTGTATTGGTTATTTTGTGTTCTTTGCATTTTTTTCTGTACTTGAACCTGTTCGAAATAAAAAAAATAAATCCAATAAAAAAATCTAAATACATTTAATTAGGTGCACAACAAAACAAAGTTGGCAAAAAAGATGAAGAATGCTCCAGGCTAATGCTATGCTAATGCTATTGTAATGCTAATGCTACAGGTTCAGTTCCAGGTTCAATAACTTGCCTCTTGGTTCTCGTTTCTCCTGTTCTCCATGGTGACCTCGTCAAAGGTTTTCACACTAGCGGGGCGGATTTTAATGTTCCTGGAAGAAAGGAGAAATTCGAGCAATGTTAATATTTTGTAGTCGTTCAGAAAACTCTTTGATCAAAACAAGTCAAGTCCTGCAACAAAACCACAGGAACTTAATCACTTACATCAACAATATGCAGCATCTATGACATCGTCTTTTAAAAGCACACATTGTTAGCTTTGCGTTTCAACACTTAGCGGCTAAGACGGCAGCTCACTTCTGCTTCAGGGGTAACTGTCAATGCTGCTTTTCAGCACCTACTCCATAAACATACTTGGGGAGCTTGCTGAAGCCCAAAAGCTCAGTAAATATTATTCTAAGTGGACTTAAATCTCAAAGCTGGTTCAGTGGTTTATGGAGAAATTCCTCACAGGAGCTGCAGAACTGAAAGCTCAGGAGCAACAAAGTATTTTCGATTATTCCGATGTTTCTTATTGTCATTGAATCAGATCTAAATGGTCTCACGTTGAGTTCAATCAGAACACGAGAGAAACAATATTTCTTTTGCACGTTTCTTTCAACCTAAAATGAGCTTTTCTGTTTGTCTACATCGGCCTGAGTATTGGTTTGCATGTTTGCTAGACAGGGAGTCTGCTTTCCTTTAAATGCTTTGACAAGTTCGCAGAGAAGTGCAAGGGATCTGAGCCAACAAAACCAAGAGTCTGCAGCCGGGTCAGCAGCTCAGAGCAACAGGACGCGAGCAGGGCAATTTCTGCAGAAATCTGATCATCAAACAAAAGAACAGTGAAATAAATTTTGAACTAATGTTTGGTCTTAATCAAAAGCTAAGTGAGCTCGAGTTGTAACAGCTCATCCCGAGGGAGACATAAAGGGAGCATGAGGACCATAAATGTCTGTCAATGTGGCACCAGTAAAGTCAACAGATGCCAGTTGACTGGGGGAAACTTTTAAGCCAAACTTGTAAATACTAATCCAAATATTTGATGCGATAAGATAAAATTCTAACTAATATCTGTAACAAATTCCATCCATCAAATCATACATAGGAAAACTAGATCAAGAGTAAAATCTCTGTTTTATTTAAACTAGATAGATGAACAATAAAACATGCTCTCACCAGTTGCCCCCCGAGTCGCGGTGGGAGACCGGTCGTGCGGGTGTCTCCTCCGAAGGCACTGCGGCTGTCGGCTCTCCCGCCTTCACCAGCAAGGCTGTGTTGATGGGTATGTAGTGTTTGCCCTCCTACAAAAACAAATGAAGCAGATTTACGGCTGATACTATGCGAGCCGTGCAAGCGCACACATACACAGGTGGTGGCGAGCGGCCAAAGAAACTAAGGTCATGCCTAATAAATCTCTATCATGAAGTTAGACTGGGCAGCGGTGCAGCTCATGAACAGTCTTCCTGCACTGGAAAAGCTTTCTGGATAGATTGCTTTAGCAGACTCATTTGTCATGCAGCATGTTGCAGTTTTACTGTGATGTTAAGTGTGGCCTTGCCTCTTTTGAAAGGAGAAAGCTTTTGAAGCAGAAGATTTAACAAGAGAGGATAAATTCCACGTTGTGTGCGTTCATATTAATATCTTCTCTCAGATTCATACGTTTTCACCAGCGCTCAGTGTTACATCTACAGTCTGTGACATTTAGCACTAAAAATTACATTGTTCTCAGTGTTTTGAAATGAGATTCCTTTTACAAGACTAATGATGTTATTTCAAAGGGAGCTGCGTGTTTGTGTTGAGTGTTGCTTCCCTTCTCCGTTACAATAAGCGCCTCTGTATTGAAACTACAATCATTATAGTTGCTTCCTGAATATGTGCAGGTGTTTGTGACTCACTCTGAACTACTAGTAGATACTATTCTGATGCTGCATTTGTTCTGGAAAAAACATGTACAGGGCTGCATGGTGGGGTGGTGGTTAGTGCCACAGCCTCACAGCAAGAAGGTTGCTGGTTTGAGCCTTGACTAGGTGGGAATTTTACCCTTTAAAGGCCAATACAAGAACAACTGGGCAGAAAAGTACAATTTTCTAAATGTGTCTTAAAGTCTTTATTTGATCCTTTAGCAAAACCTATTAAAACATTATATCCCTGAACACACAGTGTTGGGGATATTATGGTTTCGCCCAGATCACCACCGGCACCGGATATCCTTCGGAGGGGGAGGTGGGTTGGGGGGTGGGGGGTAGGGGGGGTGAGGTGATAACTTGAAGAATTTTCACAATTTGATTTTGATACTTTGTATACCTGTTTACGTCCCCAAGAGGACGACCTGTATATAATATCATGATTTTAAGGTTTATGGTTTTCCCACCAGGTGGTGCTTTATTCACATAAAAAATATGATTTTTGTCTGTATCTCTGGAACTATTTGTCTCATTGACCTCAAATCAAGTGCAAATAAAAGGTCGTGACCTCAGTATGCATCCTGACCTGATGCCATCCCAGGCCGGTTCAAAGTTTCCACACCAGGTGGAGCTTTGTGAGTGAACATGTACGTCTTTATATTATTGTGTTGTGTCTATTCGAGGATTGGAGAATAGGAGGTTTGCGGTGTTCGGGGATATACTTCTAGTCGTTGCTTCCAACGGCATAGGCGTTGTTATTGTTTGGTATTTTTACTATTTATTACCATATGATTGGTCAAAATTATTGCAGTGTAATCTCCAGCTTTCTGGTCTTCACCAGAGGGCAGGACATCAGCATCAGTGTGTAAAACTATATTTTTAATTAAATTGTCCTCATTAATTAATGCAAAATGTCTCAGAAACTGTATGCATTAAATATGATACGTTTGGCTTTGTAGAGTTAAACAATGGCCTTTCTGTGCAGGGTTTTCCCCATGTATGGGTGGGTTCTCTCCAGTTTGTTCTAACGGTCATGCATGGCATGACCAATTAACCTAACATTCAAAGACATGTGTGTCAGGTTATTTAGTCTCTTTAAATTCTCTGTAGGAGGGAATGCCTGTATGGCGTTGGCCCTGTGATGAACTGGCAACCTGTCTACTGTGTATCAGCTTCAGTCGCTCGCGACCCTTAATTGGGTCAAGGTATCTAAAAACGAATGTCCAGGATTTATGAAATAGTTGGAGAATTAAATGTCACACTTGACAAAATGGATAAAACTGTATGTAAATGGGTAGATGTATGGCAGGTATAATGTGTCACATATTTTTGTTCAATTGAGGTTATATTTTTGTTCTTTTTTATGTCCTGATTCATAAAAGCTTATAATGAAAATAAGGAAAACTTCTTTTTTTAAGTAAATAACGCTTGAGCAGTGCACATTTTTTTCATTAATGATACCTGTTGTACGCTGGCCTGAAGAAGATCTCCTAGCCTCTCCACCAACTCAGTGAAGGTCGGTCGCTGCAACGGCTCACCCTGCCAGCAATCCAGCATGGTCTGATATCTGTGAGTGAAGAACAAATGATTGAGCTCACACTAGAAAGTTGCCTTCAACATAGTGGATTAACATTAATGTCAAGCAGTTGGACTTAATGTATCATGACATTTTGCAATATCACGAAGAGAAACAGACCTCTTTTGTTCCCTCTAC
This sequence comes from Pseudomugil tenellus, assembly GCA_037177515.1. NCBI lineage: Eukaryota > Metazoa > Chordata > Actinopteri > Atheriniformes > Pseudomugilidae > Pseudomugil > Pseudomugil tenellus. Next base: position 16,499,016 of record JBAMHX010000008.1, on the reverse strand, counting down.
TCCACCACATCGCCACCTCTACACCAGCTGACATTCAGACCTTTCACACATGCCCAGATTTCTTCTTTTTTTGTGTGTTAATCCTGAATCCTGAACACGCGAATCATCAGCTTTTTGACAAGCTGTCAGCATCTCCGCCCATGTGGGATGACTTCGAAACTTTAAGCTCTCACTGCGATGAACAACCTTATTCAGGGGAGGATTGGAAACAGAGTGCTGTTTCAATTACTCTCCCAGCAAGCTGCTGATCTATGAAGGTTTTCAATATAGCATATCCATTATGATGTGCTTTTATTTCATATTTAGTAAAGTTGGAGGACTTGGGAGTTGTTTGTCTTGTTGCTGCTGCGTAGCTTTGTCAGGTCTGGCTTAAAAAAGACTGAACAGCTATGACTCCCACCTTAATGGCTAGAAAATGCTTGTCCAGGTGGTGGACCTCCCGACAGTGACAGGATGTGGGGTGCGTGATCGCAGCTCTTATATTTATCACTGGGCAGGAAGTGGAAACATTGTATGACAGTAGAATTTAAACCACACTTCCTGCCTTGTCCTTAATGAGAATAAATAGCATGGCTCCACATGTTTTAAGTCTTAAGGAGTGTGGTGTTTTTAAGAGGGGAAGATACTGCAAAATTGAGCTAGTTCATCCGGGGGGCGACTGTGGTGTGAATGGGAAAGAAACATCCTCTTTTTTTTGTTTTTTGTGCTCCAGCTCTCTGAATAGTATCTTAAAAATTCCTGTGTGATGCATCATAAGAGGAGATTCTATTATCAGGCGGTGAACAACATTCCTGATGAATTGGGGGGCTGCAGAGGCACAAATTAAAAGACCCCATCTGTAGCGTCATGTGTTTTTAATCACTCTTATATTCCTAGTCGGTGAAGGGGGGGTTGGCAGGGGGTCATCGTGTCAAAAAACTTGAGCTAAGGCACACCTGTGATCAACTGCAGAGCTCTCTGGGGAATGAAGAGAATTCACCCCACAGAATCCGAGTGCATCCCATTTAAACTGATAAACATGTTTTTATTTTTTTTAATCTTAGCTTTAAATAAACGCAGGCCTCTCAGCAATAAGAATGCAAAGTATTTAATTTGGCAGGTCTATCTTCCTCAATGTACAGCCTGAACCAAGAGGGAAAGTACAAGGGATTCTTGGCTCTGACCAAAATATACAATCTGGATTAAATTTAGCATCCTAGTTCCAATCACTGTCTCCTTTGTGAAGCTGATAAATGTATTCAGTTGTTTTTAATTTAAAATGCTTTAAACATATGTAGGTTTTGATTAAACATTGTTTCTTAAGCAGCAGTGTAGCATTATGCTTTCAAAGCAGATAAGATTTAACCACGTTAGTGACTTCAAATTGAAACCAGATGCTAAATATGCACATACGATAAGCCGAGACTCACGCTGTGATTTCTCTGTCTGGGTGTACAAAATAAAACAACAAATAAAAAAAAAACATCTAAACAGTTGCATTATTGATTAATAGTAGAAATACTAAATACAAGCTCTCCTGAAGATATTTTATATGTAGACCAGTCCTTCAACCACTGCTTAAGAAACCTCGTCATGGGGGGAACGTGGCCTCCACGCAAGACATTTAGCTGCTCAGTGTTCAGTTACATGGGCACCACCGTCAGTCAGAAAGCACTTTAAAGCTGCTCAGGGCTGCAAATGTAATCATCAGTTCTGCAACATTTAAAGCAGGATAATCCATGATTCTTATCAGACATGAGACATGAAAAACTTCTCATTGTGGAAAATAAAAAAAATTTCATTTGCTCACAATACATTTTAAAATGTCACAAAAATGTTTTTTTTATAGTTAAAGTGCTAATTTATGGTTTTATAGAGGTGGATTGAGCACTTGAGGACTCCTAAGTGCTATCTGGGTGCCAAAGAAGAGAGCTCATTTTAACGTGAAGCTATAAATGTTTTTTTTTAAATTGTTTTTCTATATTTTTCCGATCCACCAGGAAGATATTTTACAGCCTGTCATAAACACAAACTCTGCTTTAATGGGACGGTTAAGAAAAAGCTTTTAATTAATTGGTATAAGTCCAATTTAAAAAATAGGATAGATAATTCACAAAATAGGTCAAATTATTGATCACAGTGTGATTCCATGGAGGATGCGTTAAAATTCCTCTTATTTTTCACCAAAGTTAGTGGGAAATTCTCACATTTCAGATGGAGAGTAATCTGGCGCTCTCATCCTGGTCCCCTCCTTCAGTCTACAGCAAAATTCTTCATCAATCTGGACACCGGGATACGGGGAGGCACCTGGGGAAGGAGAAAAAGGGGGATGGCTACGTTATATTTAACATAAGGTGTTGTTTCAAAAGGCCAATTTCTAAAGCTAAATGTGTGGAAAACACAAACTAAGTGCATAATTTTAGATGGAAGAATGTTTTCTCAGAAAGCTGAGGTAATAAACCCTCATGACTAACAACCAATCTGCTAAAAAGAATTTACTATAAAAGAGTTGTGATTAAAAAGTGAGGACAAAACTATGACTCACTCATTTCCAACAATAAAAAAATAGTTCCATCACTATTAGACCAAACCTCAGATAATGTTGTATGCTGTCACACCACCATGTGGGGAACAAAACTAGTGTAGAGCTGAAACCATTTTTATTAAACATGAAATGAAAAAGTGCATCCAGTTTGAAAATTTATAGTTGATTTTGGAAACTCATAACATTTTTTGACACATCAGATATGTTTTCATGAATGTGGTTATCTACATTTACAGAAAACCAACACAGAAACCTGGATTTGTAGAAAGAACATTTAAGTTGAAGGAGTGTCTGTTCACATGGATCACGTTTCCAGCTGAACCCCAATTTTTAATGTGACGGACAGAGTAAAAACATACACCTCCCATGACTGTAATCATTCATTGCAGATTAATCCTGACCGGCTAAATATCTATTAAAGCAACAGTAACAAAGATGCCATTACAGTGCCTGTTAATAGAAATAAAACCCATAGTGGAATATGATACATTCAGTTTGGATAAGAACAGAGGAGTGTTGGCATGGAGCTTATTGAATGTAATGCTGTGAATAAGGTTAGAAGCAAGGCGCTTAAAAAAATCCCAGAGCTGCAGGGTGGTGTTAGCACTTCCATCCATGTATCTATCAATCTACACCCGCTTGTTCCAATGCAGGGTCCATAGGGCCCACCATAGCTACCATCAGGGTACCAGTCCATTACAGAGACAAGCAAATATTTGATTGGACTCAGTACCATGATATAAAAGTTTACACAGAAAGACACCCGCCAAGGCTAAAACCAGGAACCTTCTTACTGTGAGACGACAAAGTCAACCATCACATTCTCCGAAACCACGAGTGTTAAGCTAACTGGCTAATCAAAATTTACCCTACACGTGTGAAGATTTTCTGTTTGACAATTTCTCCGTGTCCTCTTTCCTGATAGTGACACAAAAACTGTCTTGCTGCATCGATGTTTTCATAAGTCAAAGGGCACCGCTGCTTTGATTTTCACCTTTTTCAGGAGTTGATTGGGATCAGAGCTGATGTGTTTTTTAAACAAGTCGCACAATGTCGCAAAGATTTTATTTACAAAAACCAACAATCAGCAACTTTAAGGTTAAAATGTTTAATGTTACTAAAGAGTAAAGATGGATTACTATCTTTTTAAGTTAGTTGTGCCAAAATGAGATGTGAAATATGCTGATTGTGGTTTTTTTTTTCTATTTCTATTTTCTATTCTCCTTAATTGCAATATAATGTTGAAAAATGTATCTAATAGGAGAAACAGCAGGCTTGGAGCACTTTTTGGCATCAACATTGTCATAGGCAACTTGATATCTGAACTCTTACACTCTTACACCTAAAACACTGATAATTCACAAAGTGATCTGAAAAACATTCTCAAGTCACCAAAGTTAGACCTTTAAACATGATCAGGTTGCAAAGCTGCCTTCTTTGTCTTGTGGTCATTTTTAACCTTTGTTTCCTGATTTATTTTCTGAGGCCCGCTAACACCTCCCAGATGTGTTGAAGATACAAAAAGAAGGAAAGAAAAATGTGCCATTATGACGTCAGCGCGCTTTTTGTTGAAGACAATGTGCAATTTGACACACTTTTAACTGCACTAAAAGACCAAACCAAATGGTTCTGATTGAAAAGCGGCACAATGACGAAGTACAGTACAGCAATACCTCCCACTTTGATCTCTGGTTCCGACACTTACGTCCCCATGCTGGCTTTTTAACACACGATATTTCATGTTGAGTGTAGGCATAGAAATGTGCTGTTAGCTGTCTGGCAATCACAGCCCTGCACACAATGCTGCTTTAAAGACTGCAGTGTGTTCACGGCAGGGGCAGACTTCTACTCTGATCTGGCTGCTTGGTTACTGTGAGTTTGTGTTGCCAGCTGGGATAAAATGGCTTAAATAAGAGGTGGCTTTAATGTCCCATGCCTGTCCTCATATGCAGACTTACACAAGCGCTATTGTTTGCTGCACGAGTAGCAGGAAGGTAGTTTTCTCAGACTGACAATGCAAGTCCAGGCTCTTTGTCCCAGAGGCACAACTACATAGTGGAAGAAGACAGTTATTACCCAGTACATCTGATGCGACTGCGTAGCTGGAAGCATTGAGCAAATCCCCCCAGATCTCCTCACAGTGAATATATGGTATGGTTTAAAAGAAACTACAGTTTTAGTGAGATGTCTGGATGAATAATGAGCATGTTAAACAAAAATACCAATAATATATGAAAAAAGATTCAGCTGTTTCTTTTATTTACAGGCAGAAGACAATATCGGAAATATAGTTTCATGTCAGTAAATTAATCCTCTGATTGTCTTTTGCTTCTGTGATGCAGATTGACAATGAAACTGTGATACTACTGATGTATAAAAATGAATATGTTGGTCTTATTTTTTGTTACTTCCATCAAAGAGGTGTTGGATCTTTGTGTGTCTGTCAGCCAGCAAAACGCAAAAACTACTGGAGAGATTTTTTGTTTGTTGCTTTTGAGAATCTGGATCCAGGAATGTTTTTTAAAGAGTTTATATTGTTGCAAGATAGGGTCATTATCAACATATATGCATATAACACCACAATAAATGGTCAGGTTGCTTGTCCAAATTATACAGAAGTTCCCAAAAAGTTTCATAAAATATCAAAGATAGATCTGGATCCTGGATACTACGATCCAGAAGAGGAAAAAAATAGGCCATCCTGAGAATTTTCATCGTCACTGAAGAAAGTAAGACATAATCATGCAAAAACACTGAAATATAGCCAAGGTACTGTGGATTTATTACCCTTAGTCTAAAAATCTGACAGTGTGTTTATACAAGATGAATGTTATTGTATAAGAAATGGTGTAAATCATTGCATAGGTGGATATGAGCTGTTTAGCAGAGATCTGCGCTCTTTCAGTACTTTTCTAGTTTTAAATTGATCCTTCATGTTTGTTGGTTAGTTCTAATTGTTTTCACTATTTGGTTGTGTGAGAAACAAGAAAAAGTGGTCGTTATGTGGAGTAAAGGCTTAAAGTAATGACACTAAATTAGTAATTCTGATTAACTGACGGTTTCCATTTTACTCTGAGATGAGATTAAATCAAAGCGGTTGGAGAAAACTTTGTGTGTTCAATAGTCTGACCTTGTAAATCCAGCGGTCAGCATAGCATGACTCTTACCTAAAGAGAAGATCTCCCACATGAGAACACCAAAGGACCAAACGTCACTCTGAGTTGTGTAGATCTTGTCAAATATGGCCTCAGGTGCCATCCACTTCAGCGGCAGTCTAGCCTGTTAACAAGTATTGACAAACAATCAGTAACTGCTTTTTTAATGGTGCAAATATCATAACATTTTTTAATAAACATCTTTAAATCCTTGTTTCTATAAAACAGCTGTGAAAAATACCTAAAACTGGGTTTTAAGAAACTTACATCGCCTTTTCGCACGTAGTCTGGATCTTTGTAAATGTCTCTGGCAAGTCCGAAATCACAAATCTTCACAACATTGTTCTCAGACAGCAAGATGTTTCTTGCAGCCAAATCACGATGGATGCACTGTAAAAACAGACAATATATATAAGTATATTCTACATTTGCATACATTATAGTGATATCCAGGTGGCAACAGTTTCTTTTAACCAGACAGTACATATGCATTAACTTATAAATAGCTAACATACTGGATTTCAGGAATAACACATGCTGAAGTCATCAGTGACAGTACGACGGGAAATATTTTTCTCATTATCCAGGCTGAGAAACAGCCTATTGAAGGTTACAATGGCTTTATTCTCTAATCAGTCTCATCCGGTCTCCACAAAACTATGAATGAGTTGAAAAATTAATGAGTGCAAGCCTTACATCCTTTTTAAACCACAGGGGTGAAATTAAACAAACTAAAATAAACCGGGCCAAATCAAAGGTTACTTTTAAGTTGTTCTTTCCTGTACATTCATTCATATTTGACACATGCTAAAGTTCATTAGACACTACAGATTTATATACACTTATTTAGCAGAATGTGATCATTTATAATGTTAATAAAGTCTGAAATAATGAATAGGCTTAAATAATTCACCACTGCAAAAATAAGTTACCTTGCGTGATGACAAGAACTCCATTCCTTTTGCAACTTGGAAACTGTAGCAAATGAGATCTTCCAATGTGAGGACTCTCTTGTACAAATCTTCACATTCTATGAAGCAAAAACACACCATTTTCTCAGTCAGGGTGATTTTTAAAAATCAATTTAAAGCATAATTTCTCAGCTTGACATGCTTTTAAATGCGCTCGGTGTGGTCAGCTTCTTGCACCTGTCAGATAAATCAGACAAATTGAAAGATGAGTGACTCTTCTGGGGGAAATGTAAATGTAAACCCCCCCAGATGACAATAATTCATCTTTACAAACAATCCTGTCTCAGACTTATCTCCTCCTACACAATACGTCTTCACAATATCCGCTGCAGATGGAGGGCGAAAACAAATTGTTGTATTTTTCAGAGGTCAAGAGAAACGTGTGGTAATGGGTGAAGCAAGTTGAGAAACTTGTATGGAGTCCTTCCCCCTTTCCCACCTGAATAAACAGCTAATCAAACCAGAAATAACACATCAGAAGCAACATGGCTGACATGCTGAGCTGAAGCAGAGAGCAGGAAGCAAACAGACGCCTCCCCAGACTCAGTGGGGTGACAGCAGCTCCTGCTACAGTGATTGTACTGCTGAACAGGAGGAGGAAACGTCCCATCAGACCTGAAAACAATCTGTGGGGAGCTTTTAGTCCGGCACTGGAGGGACAAACAGGGAGGGGGGTAAGAGTATGGGGGCTGAAGGGAAACAAGACGTGCTTGGCCTTTACCTTCTTCCTCTTCCTCTGAGTCACAGTAGCTCTTATCTTCGATAAAGCCAGAGCTGGCCGAGCTTCCGGTGCTGGCCACGCTCTCCAGACGGCGCTTCATCAACTCACTCAGCTCGCAGCCCGAACCTGCTGACACCACCTTACCATCTTGGCTCTGATGAGACACGCATGTGATAAAAGAAAAGGGGTTAAACACTCCTGGTGACATGCTAAGAGCAGTCTGTACCATTCACATGACTGAAATGAAGACAAAGGAAAATGTAAAAAACACACACTTACCTTATAGACAAGAAAGTCCTCTCTCTTGCTTCTCAGATAGTTGGACAAGTTGCCATACTTGCAGAACTCCACTATTATCATCAACTGTCCTGTTGAGGTGGTGGATTTGATGAGGTTAATGATGAAAAAACATTTGGCTTAATTTGCAGCTACACACATCAATGTTCCGAGCTTTGAGCTTCCCGTTTCTCCTGACAAGTCCATGAATGCAGAAACTTCCCATGGGGTCATGTGCAGGTTTAAGTGTGCTTGACAGTTAGTTAAACTGCCTTTTTGTTGTTTTTTTCTGATTTACTGCTGTATTCTGTGACAGCAAGTTACCTCACCCTTCCTTAAAAACAATTCTTAACGTTGCATTTAAGGAAACGCGAAACTCATTTGTTCTGATCTCAAATTTGGGGGAGGGCTCAGAAAATGTGAGAAAATATCAGATGGTAACACGGTTAATAGTTCTCAAAGTGGCGGCTTGCACAATAAACACAAAGGGAGCCTCAAATTTAGCTCAGAAAGATAAAGTGGATGTTAAAACACAAGTGACACATTATGCATTAGATAACTTGGATATGTTTTCAGCTCTTTATTAAGGCTCACCTCCAGGTTTTGTGCAGGCTCCCAGTAGGTTGACCACGTTCAGGTGATTACCAATATGGATCAGGATCTTTAATTCTGACATCAGAGCTTTACGCTCATTTGATGTAGCGCCACCTGTAACAACAGAGATTTCACTTAACATCATCTATCCAGATGGAAGAATAAGTACCTTTTCACCACAGACTGAATCATTCTGGGATTTACCCAGTATTACGTCCTTCATCTGCATTAATTATCATTATTCTCCACTAGTCTCCACTAGCTGTTATTTTAAAGATGTGCTTCATGCACACTGTAATAGTTATTACATATAAGGTTACATTGATTTAATTTTTTAATGAACATTAAGAATTTTCTAAAACTTTTCTTATCAATAATAAAAAAATATGAATGTGGAGTTTTACTTCATTTACTTCTATCAAATTTTTAAACTTTATTAAATTTTCATCTTCAAAGATGTACTTTTTCTTTCAATGCAGTACTAGTATATTCACACCACACTTCCTAAAATGTTAAATTTGTTTTTGATACAATTAACATTTAAATTTGTCATTTAAAATGAACAAAAGAAATATAATGAAAATTTATAAATCATTATTTATGTCTCTGTAACCATTATTTAAATATTATTTTAAAAAAATATATTGATTACAGCAAAAGCTACAAAAACCAACAGAGAAATACCATTAATGATGTCAAAGGAAAGTGATAAATGATGACAGGTAACGGTGCCATAATTGAATATAAAAATGAACAAATTATAGATCTAAATTTGAGTGAATATAACCAAATTTACAAACTTTTATGTTTTTTGTTCACAGAAATATAGAAAAAAAAGTATTTATTTTACTGAAAACTATTTAATTGAAGTTTCCTGAAATATTTTCATTTCATCCCTATTTTTGATCTATCTGAACAATCCACCACCTTAAATTGTAAAGATAAAGATTTAGAGGTGGTTGATTTGACCAGCCACATATTTATCAGATAGCAGCAAAAGCAGCAGGAGTTTTAAATCACAGAGCTGCTGCTTCCTATTAAGTTTGACCTGTGACTAACCACAGACATCTGAAAGGAGAGCCTCTGATTTACACTCAGACATGATTGATTGCATTCAGATAACAACGTCTGTAAATGACAATTCATCTCTCATATCACCTTTAACTGAGGTAAGCCGTTTGCATTTCTAGAAACGCACAAGCAAACTAAAAGAATCAACGTGTCATTCACGCTGTTGTTGCTCTGAATTACCTCGGAAAGTGAAGTCAAAAGTTTTTTCAGCTTTTTGGCTCTCCTGTTTTTATTCTGTCATAAATTTTTTTAAAATCTCTGAGGACTTTTGGAAAGAAATTATTTGTCTCTAAAAGTTTCCAGATGATAGAATATAAATGTTTTCACTGTTCAAAATGTCTCTTAAATGTTTGCTCATCTTCAAATGTAAACTCTGTGAACCAATTTTTGCAGGAGTCAGACATTCAATTCTTTGGTTTGAACTAATAAGCTACTACAATTGGCAAGTTTATTAGTACAGCACCTTTCATGTACAAGACAATTCAATGTGTTTTACATAAAAACATCAGAATTATTATAGATGTTGAAAAGGAAAAATAAAAAAACCAGCAAAAATCAAGACAAAAATAATAAAATTCAAAACCTTAAAACAAAGATTATATAAAAGTATGATTTTATTCATAGGCACAGGTGAAACTAAATCTGGATTTAAAAGTGTATTTTGGTTGTAAACCATTCTGGGATTTATAAACAATCAGCAGTGTTTTAAAATCTATCCTGTGTCTGACTGGAAACCAGTTTAAAGGTTTTAAAACTGGTGGGATGTGTTCAAATCTTTTAGTGCTAGTTAAAGCTCTAGCAGCAGCATCAGGATGACCAGCAGATGTTTTATGCTTAATATGTTTAATATTAATTACCCATATGGGTCTGCAATGTGCAGAAGAAACAACACTCTGACATATGACAACCATGTGCTCCACAGAGAGAAAGTCAATGCTGGATGCCCGACATCCTACCTTTCAACATCTTGACTGCAACAGTCTTACACGTTGAGAGCTTGTCGATTCCAAAAGCTGAAGCTTCAACCACTTTTCCAAACGCTCCATGACCAAGCGTTTTACCTGGAAAAGGATGAAAATATTTGACAAATGGATAGAAGAAGAAAAAAAACTACAGAAACAATTAGCGTTCCCTATGAGATGACCAGTAACATGAACAAAATACATAAGCCTGAATGATAAGTGATGAACATCCGCTGCAGCTGCAAAGAGCAGCAAAACTTATATTTATCCTGATGCTTTATTCTCACCATCAACATTCACATTTTAATGCTGTTATTTTGTATTTTCAAATAATTTCTTAATTTTTAAACAGATTACCAGCTTGATAAGTGACACCAATTTGATGGTTTTATTTGATATGAAACTCTTTTTGTGCATTATTGGAATTGTATGATGTTCACTGTAACGAAGCAATGGCCCGTTACTGGGATTTGGACTTTAATTTATATTTGCATATTTTATTTACACTTTCAAAAATGTCTGGATGTGCTTTGATTTTGTGAAATTCTCTTTCAGAGGGTGGAGAACAAGAAGGACAGTAGTTTGTACATTTGTGGGCTCCATTTTTAGAGTTTTTAAATGTGTATATAGTGTTTTTAAGTTATGGGAAACACCCCTGTTGAGTGGGAAAATGGTTCAGCCCATTCAGCAGGTGAGGTTAAAAGGAGGCCAGTTGGCTCCACAACAGGCTGGTGAGGTCCCTGGTTTTTATCCAACCAAATACAGATCTTATATTGTTTCCAGCCGCTCAAATACGTCAGCCATCTTACACTCACCCAGTCTGAGGCGATCTCGTGGAAATTCCCATTTGTTGCTGTCGTACTGAAGAAGGTCATTCTGCTCGTCAAGAGGATACTCATCAGGATCGATGATTATCGATGGGCCCATTTTATAATGAGCTGGTTGCTGAAGTAGTGAGAGAAAGCAAAAGCAATAAGCAAAAGCAAAAGCAATAAGATTTTAAGTTTTCCCTCTTATCCAAGATCTGAACTTGTAAGTTTGTTTTGGAAAAAAATGCAGAAAATCATACTCATAGGGAAAAAAAGCTAAAAACAGAAATGATGTCTTTAAACTGTATGAAACATCATGCAACACAGTGACACCAAAACCCGTAAATACATAGAAAAATAGCTAAAAGTGCAGTTCCAGTGTTTCACAACAGCCATGAGGTAGTGGCTTCCAGCAGCCAGACTTCTTGGCACTGAGAAGAGGAAATGCTGAATTTCACAAATGCCGCATCACATTCCAGTTCTTGGCAAATATTTATCTCATGGGGTTTTGTGGGGAAAATAAGTAACGTAAGGCTTTACCTTTCTGAGTTTGCGAATGAAGAGGATAAGCATGAGCCAGAGGAACGTGGCAGCAGCTCCGGTGCACACCAAAATGATTACCTCGATGTTTGGCTTCCCTTCATCTCCTGGAAAGAGAAGTGATGGCGTCAGCCGCATGAATGCTTTGGCAGAAAATCTGTATGTTTCCTGCTCGCATTAACTGTCGTGTTACATTGACCATAATTTGTGGAGAGTTGTGATCTAGAGAAAATAGCTTGTTACAAATATAAAGTTCAGTCATTTTGATGTCCCGTCATTTTTTCTCAGTCTCTTTTGTCGTTCCAGATTTTCTCTGTGTATAAAAACAAAGTGGAAACACACGCTTGTGTTGATTTCTGATTTGTTTGGGGTAAGCATACCACAAGTTTCCCATTAATGTGTTCTTCCAAACTTCACTCAGCAGCTGCAACTGTGATACAGTTCATGTCCCTTAAATCCTAACATTTAACCTAAAAAAATTTTCTATCTCTTGTTATCCTTTATTTCACACTGTTTCTCACTAAACAAGCACAGCAGAATATATACAGACGTGCCCATTTAGACATTAGCTTGTTTTTGTTGTCCAGTTATATTCTATGTATGTTTCCAGTCCATTGATGGCTACAGGAATCCTTTGGGACTCATTAGTTCAGCTCTTAACACTTGACAGAGGTTATGTCCTCTAGATAAGAGGCCACAGCCGAAGCTGTGATCATAAAACCCCAGAAAGAATTCACTTTGCATTCCTGGCAGTTGCAAATTTTCCATCAGGGGAACTTTTCTAACGGAAGTCAGACCAGAGCTAATTTTAGTGATGACGAGAAAACACAGAGCCTTAATGATTGCAGTGAGATAGAGAATGCAGCAGCCTCAACATCTGGACAAATGATATCTGTTTGCTACACATACAGTGCTACACAGCTGTAGCATTTACATAGTAAATGCATATACATATGTGTTTTTTTTTTCGTGTATGTAATGTTTCACAGTGACTCACCAAGCACGGTGACTACAGCACTCGTTTTTGCAAAACCCTCAATGTTTTGAGCCACACACTCGTACAGACCCTCATCATCCTTCTTTACCCTTTCAATGATCAGAGTCCCATCTACTCCCAAAGTGACACCTGAAGACAGAAACGGGTTAGTTTTAGGGTGATGTCTGAAGCTCTGAGAGTTTCTAATGAAGATTAGTTTTGTTATGTATGTCTGATTTATTCCCTGGTGTTCTGGATTTTCTCCAATTAGTTTCCATCATTTCCATTTTCTCTTTCTGTCAAACTTATCCAATGTTTCCCCTTTTTCTAACTCCTCATGTTTTGGCAGGGAGGCCCTGTCCTTTCCTAAGAGAGTAACACTTCACCATGGTATATAGCAGAAATACATTTTGATCTGTTCTTAAAATGATTAAGTCTTAATGGAATGAAATTGAGCTTATTACTGTAAGTAATGTCTCTTGTCAAGTGGAGCAAAAAACCAGCAAGAATCACACAATGCAGAGTTTAAGTCATTGAAAAACAGGAATCAGTGCATTTAGTTTCATGTCTATTAAAATAATCTTAAAAAGAATAAATAAATATTTGAAGTCACAGTTTTGATTGCAGTATTACTCCTAATAAAAGTACCTGGACTCTCTTCCACTTGAATACCATTTTTGTACCATACGATGAGCGGACGAGGCACTCCTGAAGCATAGCAAGCCATGACCAGTGTACTGCTGCTGTTCACGTCTTGATTTGTCAGGTTTTGACTGAGCCACGGCCGTTTTCTCTCTGTGCAAAACAAACAAACAAAAAGAGTGAATGATAATGTTACTTTGCTGCTGTTGTTTGCTGCAGACAGCGACTCACTTGATGTTGAACACTTTGCTTTATTTATTTGTGTGGTAGCTTAATGCACCTGACGATGTTGCAATCAGAAACAGTAAATTACAATAAAAATGCTCTCAGCTTGTCATACCTTCCTCAGACTTACCATCCACAACCAGTGCAGCTGTCTGGAGCTCAATCCTCTTGTGGAGCTTGTATGCTTGGCACTTGTAACCTCTGACGCTGCTTTGGGTCACATTGTGCAGATAGAGAGCGCGAGAGATGGAATATGTGTTTAGCTGGAGGCTGGATATGTTGGAAGTGATGGTTTGGTTCCTTGAATCCAACCACTGTAGGTCTGTGTAGAGGTAACGTGTTGCCCGACAGGTCAGGGTGACATCATCCCCCTCCACTGCCATCAGTGGTGTGATGATAACTTCTTGAGGGTGATCTAAAAGTAAAGCACAACCTGCATGATGATTCCAGTTCATCCTCAGCTACTTACTGGTCAGTATGGCATATGTTTTAGATCAGTTCAGGTAAGCTGCAGGCTGGTGATCCTAATTTGTACAATAGTTTTCAACACATAAGGGTCACGTCACATCAAGAATGTCAATTTTGCAGCTATTTCCTGTTTTATCACTATAAATTGGAAGCATGTTGGGGACAGCATTGCTCATGGCGCTTCTGAACTCATCCAACTGGAGCGAGGCTAAGTTTGTGACCCAAGGGAATCAGACTGCGCTTGTTTATGCAGTTTGCTGGAAAGTGTTCTCTGTTCCGTAAGAGAAGACAGCTGTTATTACAATTGTTCTTTTTTCCAGCATTCCATCACTTTCAGTCTTCTTCACCTCTGGAAGAAAGCCGGACCACCTCCCCCCTCCCCCTTGGGAATTCTGTCTCTCTAAGAGAATATTCCTCTGCACTTGGCATCCCGCCTTTTAAAGGTTCATCTACATCCCCTTGTGCCTCCGAAAGCAGCAATTCACCCTTCAGATGATGTGATTCACATTTCTTCTCAGGACAGGTGATTCACTATTTTGCAACATGAACTGTGCTTATTTGCGGTGACACCTCATCCCTGCTGTTATTACATAAGTGCACATAAAAGTCATTTTGGGAATATTTTGAAAGACTCGAGAGCACTTAGGAAGTAAATTCTTGTGGCACACACAAGCTCAGAGAGCAAGAGGAATGACCTGCTGGCACCGGAGCAGGAATGCCGTTATTCATAGCTGTTTTCAAACGTGTGCCATTACTGCTCTCCATATGGCTCAGGACACATTTGCCTCTCTTCCGCCCTGAAGCTGTTCAGCTACAGTGGAAGATGTTTTGAATTAATGCCCCCCTCCGGTCTCTTTATTGCACAATGCGATCCCCACATTCCTTTCCTGCTCTTGCAGTTCATTACAGCGCTGTAGATCATTTGAAATAATCAAAGTACATTTTTTAGTAACTAGAAAAAACATTTTCTGCATATTGCTGATATTTCCACCCTTATGCTCTAGTGCTTCACTTACCGTCAACGTAGAAAGGGAATGTCACTTTGCTCGTGCCATACTTGTTCTGCGCCGTGCAAGAGTATTCTCCTGACACACCAGCCTCTCCGATCACCAGCGTGCTCACAGTCTAGGACAGTTCAATTTTTAATTAACTTAAACAATAAACAGCGAATCAGCACATTTCAGATTTGCATTTGACTTATTAAATATTAAATCACCATCTGGTGTATTTTGCATCCATCCTTGCTTGACATTAATGAAAGGATACATCTGGACTTTTAAACTCCACTCTGACCAGTGTGGCGGATCTAAAACTAAGCTAAATGTCCATTTCCTGAAAAGCACTCCTCATGACACATTCAATTATACAGAATAACAAATTTTAAATGCTTGAATTAACAAAAATAACAAGGGAAAAGTGGGTGAAGTTCAGACAGCGTGGAGTTCTGTTTAGTGTTCTTAGTGACATGTTTTTTGGAGGCAGTCAGCTACATCAAAGAGAGCGAATGATGTGGGTGTATTGTCTGGGCTCTTCTGGCCATAACTTCCTGAACTGTTGTGCTGACTCTCAGCTGTAGCCAAGAAACATGTTCAGCATTGCTGCACTTACAATGCTGCAAATACAAACATTCAGGCAGCAAGAAACTCAGTTTTATCACATTCTTCAATCCATGCTGATGTGTCATCTGTCAAAACATGATGGAGAGGTCTTTTGGTATTATGTTGCAGCTATCACTCAACATGAGGTAACCTGAGATTGAAAACAGGCATTTAAATGCCTGTGCACACTCCTAAAGAAGTGACCTTACCAGACATACTGAGACCTCTGTGCTCGTGTTGTCCCCCCCATGTTTTACTTCCACTGTGACCCGGGCCAGACTGCCTCTCCGCTGGGCCCTGTGGAGAGGCCCAGCTCTGACTATGTTCTTATTCACGGGCCAGCGCGATTTATGTGGGGTGACAGAGAGGAATTTGCTTCCATCAATTCCCTCTTCTTTTAAACTGCTGCTTGTTATCGTTGACCCTTAGTCCTTACCCTCATAAAACACCAGCAACTGGCCACAAGCACTTGTAAATGAATAGTGCCTCCCTATTTATGTCAGACGCATATCAGATGTGATGCTTTGTGAAGATGAACAAATTTACAATGACTTGATATGAATATAATCAGACAGGGAGTCTTTATTGACTTTAATAAAAGAGCAACAGACATTAAATAAAGAAAAACAGAATATGTGGCCTGCTTTGACCCAGTCAGCTACAACAGATCTCTTTAACCTAATCGTGCAGATTGACTCCAGACAGGCAGAATAAACCTCGTTTTAATTATATTTGTGATAATTACTTTTAATAAAAGTTTTATTCTTCACATTTGTATTAATGTGTCAGTTTTCCTGTTGTCTAACGTTGTGTGTTGAAGTGGTGGATTTACAGAAAGCCACCTTTTGAGACATAAAAGAAATAAGTGTTATTCAATATTGTAATCACTTATATCTTCTTAAATGTGGGGAATTTGACTAAATATTTAATTAATTCATTTTCATACTGACAACATTCGAATTTCAGTCTGTAAAACTATTTGTCTTATTGACTTTTAATCAAGTGCAAATGAAAGGTGAAATTCAATACAGGTCGTCCCCTTGGGAACCTAAACAGGTTCACCGAGTATTAAAATTAAATTGTAAAAATTTTTCGAGTTATCGCGTTCACATTAAGGATATCCAGCGGTGGTCGTGATGAAACCATAATATCCCAGACACTCAGTGTTCGTAACACAAGGTCATGACCTCAGGAGGCATCCTGTCCTGACGTCATATCGGGTTTGTTTACAGTTTCAACACCAGGTGGAGCTATGTAACTAAACATGTGCGTCTTTATATTATTGTATTGTGTCTATTCGAGGATTGGGGCCATAGATATAACCCTATCTGTCACTTCCGACAGGCCTTGTTATCACATATATTTGTCAGCATCCATTCAAGCCAAAAAAAATTTAAAAAAATAGAAAAAAACATCTGCAACAGGTGTTTGTCTTGTTATAAAAATACCTTATTTTTTCCTTGAACCACTGCATCCTTTACGTCAGTTTTCTTTACAAAGTTGTTGCTATAATTCCCCCTTTCATCAGGGTTAAGCAGGATTGGCTCGGTGTAAGTGATGCAACTAGAGACAAAAACACAGAAAATAATAACATAAGAGACTTTAAATGATTTATTAATACGTAACAAGCAGACATTCTTCATTTCTAGACAGCTTGGTCCGATTCAGTCAAACTGGAAACTGGAGCCTATCCCAGTAATTAGGTGAGATGCAGGTACACCCTGGACAGGTTGTTAATCCATCACAGGGCCAAGAGAGACAACCATTCATGCTAATATTCATTCTAAGGGAGAGTCTAGAGTGATCAACTAACCTAACTTGCATGTTTGGATGGTGGGAGGAAGCCGGCATACTCAGAGAGAACCCACGTATAAACAAGTAAAACATGCAAAATCAACACACTGTTTAAACAGTGAAGCTGTTGTGCTAACCACCATGCAGCCATGTCAAAACATTATAACACAGTATTATTATCTAAATGCTACCTCCAGAGAGCGACATGTAAAATTCTGGTCCTGGTTGGGAATGAGAAAGCCTTGATTTAAGACCCTTCCCCCAAAACCACCCATGTTGGAGAACAATCAGCTTGATGAGTGGAGAGGCAGGGAGGAAACCACAGCAGCGACAGGAAGGGCTGTGCTCTGCGTCACCTTGTACAGGAACCCCTCCACCACCACCACCTCAACCCCACGCTCTGGCCAGAGGAGATAAGGGTGATCGTAAGACCTTGACGGTCAGCAAGGGAGAGCTGATAACTTCTCAACCTGGTGATAAATTCGTCCCCATATTTCTGCCGTAGCGCTATCAGCCTCAATCCACATCCAACATGATACCCCTCTGCCACCTCTAAATCCTCCAGAAACCATGCATTTCCCCTCCTGTCCAAGCTCCAGCAGATTAAGATGAGATATGAGCTTGAAGAGCTACATTTTGGATTTACACTGACATGTACTTTGCAGGGTCAGGACAGTATAAAACAAACATTTCACACAATTGGACTCCCACCAGGCCATGGCTGTTCCTCTGTCTCATTAGCTGACAGCCACAGTACGGCCCCTGTTCCCGGTGCCAGCTTTGATTATCTTTGGGGGGGGGGGGATAACTCACTTTGAACTCTGTTATTAGTTATCACAAATCTACAAAGTGCAAGTTGTTTTCTGATTTATGATTGGTACATTTATGGAAAAAATAGATTTGCACGGTCGAGCATGTAGTTTGGCATCTTTGTGTTGTTTTTCTCAGTAGAGTTGGAGCCTGATAAGCTAACTGTAACGGTCTATTGTTTTCCTGATCTTACAACAGCTTCGCCTTCGCTTCTCAGGGAATGTCCTAACGTCCGGTCTAAGTGTTGGGTTCACTAGCAGGCCGGCATTCATGCAGAGTCACTCGTTTCTGTTTAGCTTTGTAATAGCGCGGGGAATCTGAGATTAATATATCTCCCCCCTGCGTCCCATTCAGCCCACAAAGCTACTGACCACAAATAAAAGGGCATTTCTCAAGGGCAGCCTTACCCTGATTTATGCATCTTGTTCTGGGACGCATTGACTTGAGTCAGCGTAGATCTGTTTTAAAGCAGGATCCCCGGGTCAGACTGGTGGTTCTGATTCCTACACCTGCTAATCAGTGACAGTTCATCTAGATGATTGTGTATGTGATCTAGAGATGCTGTGATATTTTCATTCAAATGGCTCCAAACCACTCAAACGTTTTAATTTAAGTTATGAGTAGATGATTATTTCTATTTATTAAAGTGGTTTGTAAACACAGCAGTGAAAACAGGTCCATTCCTTGGAAGAAAGAAAAACTTCAGGAATAAAGACTGATGGTCTTGACTGAGCTTTACTACGCTGCTTAACAGCTTTGCAGACATGCGTCTAGCTGCAGTACCTTTCTCCTGACGATCACTATGTTCACACCAAACCAAAGTCACTCGAGAGTACAATTTTTTAATTGATGTGACTCATGTCAGATATTTTGCTCTGGTTTGGGTTGAAACACACGTCTAATCACCTGAGTGAGCTATGCAACATGAGCCAGGACCCCCACATGTAGTTCTGTGTAGCATTTTGCTGTATATACACCTGCTGGGAGATTCGG
The DNA here is from genome assembly GCA_037177515.1 of Pseudomugil tenellus. Lineage (NCBI taxonomy): Eukaryota > Metazoa > Chordata > Actinopteri > Atheriniformes > Pseudomugilidae > Pseudomugil > Pseudomugil tenellus. Next base: position 16,479,887 of record JBAMHX010000008.1, on the reverse strand, counting down.
GGACCGTAGCACTGCTGTAAGAGCCATAACGGTAATTTATCTTGTAAAAATATACTGGTGTGTATTCACTTCATTGGTGTTCGGGAAATGGGTGTGTCACTAGGGTTTCTGGTTATGAATAGATGCAGTCACCTGGGCGCATCACCTGTCTGTTAAGATGAGGTGGGGTGAGCTCGGGAGCGATATTTTTTGTTGAATGCAAACTTTAGTCACGTTGAATCAGTTACGCATTGTTATTTTTCACGTAAAGGATGTAAGTTGTGAGGACGTGGAATAAAAAATTAACGTAATATGAAGTGCAAGTGAGAGTCAGCAATGCATCTCCTGTGTTAAGCCTGCTGCGGCTAAGCAAATTAGCCGCAACAACTGCTACTTCGCTGCTTGTATGATCCCAGGGGTAGGAAACTCTGATCCAAGAGAGCCGTTCTCCTGCAAGCATTGTAAATTTCCCTGCTGTAACACACCTGAAACACATCAGAATTAATTAGCAGACTTGTGCAGAGCTTGACATCAAACTCTGCACCATTGATCTGAGTCAGGTGTGATGCAGCAGAGAGACTCACAACACTTGCAGGAATGTGTTTCTCTAAGAAGTGAGTTTCCTACCCCTGTATTAGCCAATAAAACAGCAAAAGCTATCCATCTTTTTTGTCCCCTTTCTTCCCTTTTAAAGCTGGATAAATGCAAGCTCTTCTCTAGACATTAACATCATGTTTGTGTTCGGTAATCTAATTTCTGCAGTATTTTCATAAATAGGAGTTTTTCTGCTGTTGTTGATACTAATAAAAAAAGTATAGGATGACATATGTGATGTTTCAGTGGGCAGTCAGACCTAAGACATTAGTAATGTCTTTGTCTTTATGCATGGTTTTTTCCAGCTGTCTCTGAAGGCATTCCTCCGCAGCATTGATTAGCTGATGTCTTCCACCTGTGCTACTATTTAGCCGCATTCCCTGCACTGCAGATTGCTGGATTGTCAGAGTTCTCTGTTTGTTTCCAACCTGTTAACCTGTGGTCAGTGAATTTAGACCCTTTTGCCCTCTCAGTTCTCAGTTTGCCCCAGAATTTTCCCTGGTTTTCCATTCTTGTGGCTTTTCCTGTTTTTTGTTGTTGTTGTTTTTTTTTAAATATACGATTGTTCTAGGAATTGAAGATCGGATTCTGGTTTTACCCTTTTTATATGTGATGCAATAAGAAGTATTGAACCTCCTGGATTACCCTTATTGGAATCAATTACTGCGTGCAACCCTGTTTACCTTGTTTTAATGGTGATTTATTCCCAATGTTGTGGGCAACATGGATGTAACCAACTTTTACATCTTTCTGAATAAGTAATGCATGTTGTGCATATTTCCATTAAATCGTTTGGAGTAAGTTTGGTTTAGTCTCTGTGTTGGTCCTGCAGTGGACTGGCGAGGGTTCAGGGTGTGCCTTGCCACCCACCTGATAGTTTCTGGGATAGGCTCAAGCTTCCTCGTGACACTGGTTTGACTAAGAGGATATAGAAATGGCTTGTTTGGAGTGATTTAACTGAGGTTGCCTTGTGAGATTAACATATGGCAAAACAGCTTTTTTTTACATATGACTCCAATAAACAAAACTTGGAAACTGGAAACAAACATTTGAAGAATGCATAAAGAAAATTTGGTTTAAGTCCCCTAATTCTTCACTTTCTATTAGCTAAAGGTTGTATAAGGATGGACTGATACATTACCACTTATTTTCTCATCTAAAAGCAGGCAACTGAAACCTAACAATAACACAGGTCTGATAAGAGTGCAGATTACATTTCAGCCGCTGATACGTGTGCACAACTTTTTAGAGACAAATCTTCCATTTCAAGTAGCCTAAAAGACCATGGATTATGTGAGCTCTACTTCAACTTTGATACTTAGGACAAAGTCAAAACAATGACTCACTGTTTGAGTGTGGCATTTGGCTGACAGGGTTGCCAGAACCAAGTGATGCTTGGAGGGGGCACTGCAAAAGCTGTGCAGGTAAGTTGATGCTGCTTGCCCACCATGTAGGATTGCACGTTTGCAGTGGGAAGATCCGCCTCTGAAATACTTGGCTTCACTGTGAGAAAGAAGCATGCAAAAATGCGCAGACACACAAAAACAGAAATTAAAGGAGAAACAGGTTAGATCAACCATACTGACACTGTGTAGAATGGCAGGATGACCAGTCCTGCTGTGGCCTGTGCCTCTGTCAGCCAGTCAGCCATGTGTGCTGTAATGAACAACAGACTGAGATACTTTCCAACTCAGAAGGTCATCCACCTCACTCAGCCATTCTTTGCATGTTGAACAGCTCAGATAGTTAGACTACAGACAGCTAAACAACCTGTACTACTCATCAAACACAGTGTATAAATCATGTGGAGCACTGTGACAACAAAATACACCGTTCAGCAATGTTTAAAATGATCTCAATAATATCAGGAATCTCTCCTCACTTTGTTTAATTGTGTCTGCCTGTTACTTTTTTTTGTTTTTGTTTTTTTTGCCATTTCCATAAATAAAACTTCTGTGAAGTCTGACAGTCAAGGATCATAAATACAACTTATACAAGCCAGAAGGCGTCAGATTTTCTTTTCCACTTTTAGGCGTACTACTCCTCAGAAACGGTTTAAAAAAAACGCAATGCAAAAAAGGCTAATGTCTCCCAAACTACATGACTAATAGACTCTGCTTCACATGCAACAATATGTTAACAAGTGTTAACAGTTATCAGTTACCTTATAGAGCCATCCTAACAGTGAACTATACACATTATATGAAGCATGTTTATGTGAGCAGGACTGTGTATACAATGGGGATGCAAGTACACACAGGGAACTAGGGGGTCTATAGCGGCTGGAATCTGTGTGCACAATAGAGTTCGAGCCATTGACACACTGCGCAAAGCCCCTTCAAAAGAGCCCCAATAATCAACAACAGCTGTCTCAGCTACGTCAATCCAGCTCTGGAATCAACAAGCAGCACATTCTTCTCATACTAAAGCTGCTACCTGCCGTCCTATGAAATGTACAGAGAGCAGCAGCATTGCTGGAAAAGCCTCGGTGTGGAGCAAAAGCAAAGCTTATTTTACTCAGGAAACACATTTATTATTGGTTTTATGATAAAAGCTTACCGTCTACTATAAGTGTGTAGCTCAGATTGCTGTACAGTCCCTTTTGCTTGTTTCCCAGGCTAATGGTGAAAACGCCAGCATGTTTCTGATGCACATTAGCAATGGCCAAGCTGTAGCCAGACATCTTGTAACAAGAAGAATTCTTCTGGATGAGGACGCCATCTTTATACCTGAAAAACCACAGCTTTGTGTTGGATCCCAGAGCGTCACACAACATCTGCGCCTTCGTTCCAGCTGAACAAGCATTCATTTGTTTATAGAAATGTATGAGAAATAAAATGAAATGCTTTCATTTTTACTGATTTGTGTTTGTTATTCATAGATGTTGTGATGGAAGTTAAATTGATCATGTTGATAGAAAAAAAAATAAAATAAAAGGAACTTTCATGTTTAAGGTCACATCAATATTCATTAGTTCACAAAAGCCTGAGACAGGCATGAACTTGGCACCAATCACTGCCTCTCTTACAAGATGTCTACGTTTTTCCTTACTAGATCTATAAATCTGAATTTCTGCATTTTAAATAAATAATATTTCCTCACTCTGTGATGGTGTATATAAAACATTACATACCATGCTATTATGTCTGGTTGTGGAACAGCGTTGACCTTTGGCTCAAGCACAAGCCTCTTTTTATGCTCATAGACGATCACTTTACCAGACCTGTCGTGCTTATAGGAAATGTTGAGGAAAGGATGCTCTGAAAAGCACAATAATGATAAAGAGAATTAAACCAGTGTTGATAGAAAAAAGTATTTATCACATTATGCTACTATTACTCCTAAATTAATCAAAACGTTAGATACAACGTGCAATGCAGACTCACCAAACACAGTGACTTTTACGGAGACATTCTTGGGTTTTACTGGTACAAGCTCCGCCTTGCAGCGATATGTTCCCTTATCCTCTATGGTAATGTTTGTCAACTTTAAAGTCTTGGCCATCAGGGTGACATTTCCACTTATGAAATGAGGCACCTCTCTAAAGTCTCTGTGCTGAAGACAAAGAGGAGAACATAAAAAATGCTGCCTCAACACCTCATTTCGGAAGCCATGTGTCAAGCCTTGAGCTTACGTTCTTTCTTGGATAATCCCATGTGAAATTAATTCTTCCGTTATAGGTGGTCTCGCCACTGCAGTTGAGGATAAGGGTGTCTCCGACCAACACTTTGACATGTTTTTCTGAGTTGATCTTTACATTGTTGAAAGCAAGAGCTGCAAAATGCAGGCGAAAAAGAAAAATTAAGACACTGTGAGATGCAGAGCAGAAAAAAACCAACGTAAGAAACATGTTTTTTAATCTGCAACCAAACTCACTCAATTTCTGAAGTAAGTACATTGACTTGAACCAACGGCCATTGACCACAGTGTTGCAGGTGATATGTGAGTATGTTGAGGAGGGAGTGAAGGGAACTTTAAAGCCCACCTTCGGGTCCCAGAGGATTCCTTTAGAGATCTTCTCTGATAAAGCCGGGTTCTGCAGTGATAAAGGCAAATAAGACTGTGATGATAAAGATCACTAAGCCAGACAGACCGAAGAGGAGAGTGCTTAACCTGACTTAATATGTAACTCGTGCTTTTACTGGGCTAACCTGGGGACAGACATCTGTTGGAGTGGAGGTCTAATTAGTTTTTATTGTTTCATGGAGTGTGACCCCTGCAATCATTTATGCAATGAAGCGCGTAACTTTCTGGACTCGGAAAAGGATGTACGTGCGTGCTGCTGCTTGTTCCCATGTCAGGACTGGGATAAGAAGCAAAGTGGGAAGGAAAGGAAGGAAGGAGGGCAGGAAGGAGGAGTGCCACAGATCCACAGTGCAACAGCAGGAAGATCACACAATTCAATGTGTGGATTCAGTGTCTGTTGTGTTTGAGGCACAGTGATGCATATTTAGATATCAAACGCAGATAAGATAAATGCTGGCCTCTGTGGTTGTCATGGGAACTGTTTCCGGGATCACATGACAGGGTGTATATTTTAAACTGTTACCTGTTGTTTCATGCAACTAGACACACTGTGTGCTGTTTTGCTTGATGTATTTCCTGACGTTTGTAAATGTTGCAGGACTAAATTTAGCTGGACAGTCTATTCTGAGAAGCACTCCTGGAGCACCTTCCTGCTTTTAAAGGAAGCAGACACAATGACTCCCTGAGCCTTCCTCTTACAAACCTCTGTTTCTGAGAGCATCTATACTCGACGGGTGTGCGAACCCGTGAGGTACCCCATGTATGCAGTGGAAACACTTTTCCTCTCCTCTAAAGACGACAAATAAGGACCCTGCTGTAATATTACTAAAGTCCTGTTTTTTCCGATTTTCTTTATTTTTTCTCAGAGTCCCACTGAAGTCTATGCAGCACTGTTTATAATCACCCTGCAAAAGAAAATGACTGTGAAGCCTTACCGTCGTCAGTGTGACATTAACATCAGGTGATGACGTCCGGCAAGGGACAACAAAGCTTGTCTCATGATTGTAGACGATCAATATGTAAGGACTGGGATCACAGGGCTCAACAAACGGTTGTTCTGGATCTGAGGAGTAATAAAAAGTCCCCTTAATAAGTTACATCTAAAAAATATATCTGAGAAAATCTGCATTTCAAAGCGTGCACGGCTCCTTATTTTGTCCAATGGGATGAAACATGTTTAGCAGCAAATTTACAACCAAGAGAGAAAGAAAATGTTCCGATATATCCAGATTAAGAAATGCAATGGTTAGCAGTGTTGCATTAAAGCAAAGAGGTTCTGGGCTGCTTTCTGGGTGTTTATTATTTACTTTTTTGCTTGTTTAGCCCCAGTATCTGCGTGGGTTGTCTCCAACATTTAAAAAGCATAAAAGTTTGGTTCTGGGTGAGTTATATCTGTCCTCATGTCACCTTTGTGGGCTCCTACTTTTTTTTAGCATTAGTTACGATGGACACCCGATCTTCCTGACATACTGAAAGATCAGCAGGCAAAACAACGGGATACATAGATATGAATAAGGGCAATATGAGGCTGTTCAATAAAAAAAGTTAGTTTATTCTAACCAGATAAGGAATCAGAGCCCAGAAGGATCTATCAATGTAGTTCCTACTGAGCAGTCAGGCATTAAAAGACAACCGTGGGAGCTAAACGGCTAAACAAACAGTCTGCAATTGGTGTGAGGTCAAGCATTTGTGGTGTGATGAAGGGTCTATTATCTGAAAAGTGAGCATGGATCATAATTTAATAAACAGCTGAGAGCCTTTGAAAAGAGTGTGCTAGACTAAACACAGGCACAGCAGGGCAGGCAAACTGGGAACCACATTCCCAGAGCAACAGGAGAGGAAATGGAGAGTATCCAGGTTTACACGATAGCTAGTTCTTGGCCCCATATCTAAGAACTTTATGTTTATGTGAACTGTACTTAAGTCTTAAAGCAAATTGGTTTACTGGGGTAAAGTTGAGTTTTTAAATCAGCCCTATAAGTAGTTTCCATCTGAATGATAATGTAGCTGTAACTAGTGCAACATGATGTCTTAGGGAAGATTTAGGAAAACAGTAGCTGAAGCAGGAAATCAGTCAATGAGCAGAGTTTCCGGTGCAATCAAGCTCAGCCTTTACCCTCCAGAAGAAACCACAGCTCTACAGAAACTGCTTCCTCTCCCAGCTTCTGTTTGAGATGGATACTTGTGGTACTTCAGTCTGGATGCCAGTTGATTAAAGTCTGCATCCTGTATATGCAGTAATAAAAGACCCATTTCTGTCATCAGCTTCTTTTTTGCCTTCATATAGATGCTTATGGACTAATGGTTTTCTTGCTAGTCCTTGTCCTTGCTCATCTTCTATTTCTGAATTTAGTTTGACATCAGACTCTTCAAGATGGATTAGAAGATAATAATCCAACTTTTATCAATGCCAGCGTTAAAGACAAACTGTATTTAAGTTGTTCTCATGGTGGAGAATGTTTTATTTTCTGAAGGAAAGTCTGACAGATATCAATCTGAAAAGGCAGCATCAGCTTTTAGAGTAATTTTACATGTAATGTGTGAAAGTCAATACAATGCAAGACATGATTAGGACTGATTATTCCTCTCACACAACCAGCTGAAAAATCCAGCATAAATAATACTTTAATTCCACAAGGGTCTACTAGGACTTGCGTAAATGGTGACAGGTGCAAATATGTTGGAGAAACCCTGTACAAATCAGGGATGGGGCGTTTAGTGGTTTGTAACGGGATGAATTTGGAGAGAAAGCACAAAAGAAAATTTAACATTACTGCTTTGGACATGTTGGTCGATGAAGCAAAGCAAAGAAATTCGACTGCTACACAAAGAAATACTATATGGTGGTAAATTAGTGAAAAAGTTAATGCCATAGGTTAGAACATGCTTACAGTGAATGAAGTACAAACATGATGTCAAGGTATTAGAAAGGTAAACAAAAAAAATCATATTATAAAAAAGTGTGAGATTAAATCAGATTAAAAGGTGGAGGGAACATACATCATCACTTTAAAAGATAACATGATGCGGCATATTTTGTCACAAGGTTGATAATTGTGCCTTTGGCAGTTTGGCTGCACATTCAGAGAAGGTTTGTATTTCTGTAGACATGCTCAGTGTCCGTGCAGGACACAGGCTCTGGGAAATCTATCTACAACAAAAAAGCCTTGTTTTGTGTGGAAACTGCATGACTATGACCAACATGTGGCATTTAAGACTTCGGACACGGGATCCGGTTATCACAGCTACTGTACGCTGGGATGACTCAGATGAAAAAAATTGCAGACTTTCAAGGAGTTCTATCACTGCAGGTGCTGACTGAGTCCTCTTCGTGGCTCTAAATCCATCGTTACGTCCTCCAACAGCCCCAAAATGGCAATGCAGGAGAAGCGATATGTTTTCCTGTTCTCTTCATTTCTGCTTCATTTTGATATCTTCCTCATGGGACAATAACCAACTATAAGCACAGTTTTTACTAGCAAACCCACTCTCTACTTTAGATCACTTAGCAAATGCTGAATTGATTTATTTATATTTTCTCCTCCCAACACACACATTATTGCATATTCATTGTAGCAGACAGAATAAATGGTGGATTTGCTATTTTGCACCTTTAAAAAAAGCGACAATGTGCACATGTATACACAAACCTTTAGCAGATCCGCCCTCAAGCATCAAACACTAAATAAATAACACCCTTTTATTATAGCAATGATATCTGTAAATTTCTTGGGGTTTTTTCTTTATGTTTAGTAAATCAATGGGAATTTTGCGCAAAAATGCTCCAGAACCTGGAAGCAGGAAGGTTTATACTGATGAGTAGCATACTTCACAAAACACCACTGATCTTCAATTTAAATTTATGCTTCAACTAGACCTTCCCAAAACCATTAAACTTTTGTCTTTATTCCCATTATATCAGTGGTTGAACGAATAAAGAAAGCATCCACTGATAAGATAACCTGGTTATTCCATTTATTAAGATAAGCAGCTGACTTCAATCTTTGAGCTCATAATGTTGCTGAAACTGACCATCTGAAGCAACCCCATATTATCACACTGCCCCCACAGGCTTGTACAGTCGGCACAAGAGATGAGAGCTGCATCACTTCATCTGCCTCTCTTACCATGATGCAATCATCAGTCTGGAACAGGGTGAATCTGGACTCATCAGACCTCGTGAACTTCTTCCATTGCTTCAGATTTCAAGCAAACCAAAGCCTTTTTTCTCTGATTTGGCTCATTAGTGGAGTGCTTTTGGCTACACAGCTGTTCAGTCCCGATCCCTTGGGTTCAGTTCACATTGGATGTGTGGAAATACTCTTACTTTCATTGTTGAACATAGCCCTAAGTTCAATTGTTGTTTTTCTTCAATTTCATTAACCAAATGATCATGCTAATTCAGGATTTTGTTTCGGACCATATTTGTTCCCATGAAGATGATGGTTTTACATATTTCTTTTCCCAATTTTACTCGTTTCTGCTATCAGATATTTTCATTGCCAATGATTTCACCCCTCTTAAAGAGACCAACATTTTTACCATGACGTCGGGATGTGTTTTTCCATGAGGTTACTCAACAAATGAGAAACTACGCATTGCATCAGTTGGGGTCCAATAAATTGTTGCAAGCTGAAAAATAATTGCCCCTTCAGTAATTATCCAATAGGAGGCCCTTTTTTTGGCTCGGCTGTGTATGAAATTTAGAAACCCCACTGGTGGACTTAAATGAACTAATTCTGTTTCTTCTGAAGGAAATCAGATAAGTATTTTACTTCCACGTTTGATGACTTTGTGCATAACCAAAAAAAAAGAAAAAAGAAAGAAAAATCATTTTATGTTGCGGGTTTAAATGCAACCATGAAGGCAAAATGCCAATGTGGAAGTCTCACCTTTAACATAGACATATGTTGAAGTACTGAAGTTAGCACCGGATTTGGTGTAATTGCAGGTGTATGTTCCTGTGTCACTGACTTTCACGTTTACAACAGTCAGTTTGCTGCAGTGAGAATGATGCCTGGAGGTGCAGTGCTTCATCTTTACGTCCTCTGAGAGCAGCGAACGCTGGTCATTGCCAAGTGTCCAGTGCAATACGCCATGACCGCTGATGAAAGGGAGAGAGAGTGAAAATTAGTGCTACTACAACTTTAAGGCTCCATATTTATCTATTCTCTGTGCATAAACATGGATAGCTTTGGATCTATTTTTAGGAGAAGTGTCACAGCTGGCAAACGGCCTTACAAGCTTTTCAGCTCAGGATGACAGCGGCTGCTTCCACCCTCGGGAATTTCTGGCCTGATGTTCATTCTTAGTTTATTTGGAGTTAATCTCGAGTCATCCGATACCTTGAACTTTCACATGGGAACATGTTTCTCTTGAAAGATGTGCTCAGCTAACACATTCTTTCCACTCAGAATTCATTTAAAAACTCTCATTAAAGCGATCCCAGAGGAAAATCGAACATGACTCGCATACCACTGCCTTTGCCTGCAGAATTCTGGGTCAACTAACCTCCAGTTCTCAGCCAGTGACATAAAACAATGCAGTGCTGTATGACCCAAGTATCTTAGCATATGGCCTTGTAGGGAAATGTTATAGTTGATAGACATGAGTTCCTTTGCATTTTCCGCAGGCCTGCGAAGTGATGCAATACTCTAAATTCTTTACGAATGGGAACACAGCAGTTTTGGGTCCCACCATTCCTAACGTAAATGGCAAGACACTGATAAATGTGAGAAACCATCTCTGGTTCTCTGGTGCTTTTTTTGTTGCCATGGAACCTGGCATGTCTAATTTTTTTTCCTCTGGTAGCAGGAATCTTTTTCTAATCTTTGAGAGTCAGTGTGATGCAGGTTTTAGATGTTTCCCCGTTCCAACACATTTGATACAAATTACAACCATCCCGTTGTAAAGTTCTCCACAGGCCTCATTAAATTGTGTCAAACGTGCTGAAACAGAGAATATCTAAAACCTGCAGGGCATGGTGCATTTATCTTACCGTTATCTTGTGCGTCTAACCCTAAAAGCAGCATTCACAGTTTGAAAAGTCTTCACTAACCTCTGCTAATAGGTCAGGAAAAACATTTCTGATATTGAAAATCTGTAAATTATCATATAAATGTACTAAAGTTGTAATTAGGGGCAGATTTACTGATGAGAAACTGTTGCAGTCACAGACTGGCATTGACAAAAGATAGTGTGGTAAGCTGCATACCTGCATGTGAGGCTCAACAAATCCCCCTTTTGAAGAATGAGCTCATCAGCGGGCTGAATCTTCAGGTCTCTCGCTGAGTGTCCTGCTGAAAGACACACAAACAAAAAGAGCAATTGGTGACACGGTTCAAGAAACCAGCACATTTACAACCTGTCTTTAATGGTGTGTGTCAGTCATTTTTGCACTAAAGTGACTGAAAAATGTGACTGGAAATTCCCATGAATCACTTCAGTGCTTTATATGTGGACACACAGTGTGTACTTCTGCCTCTTATGCAAGAGATTCCCCACTGTGTGCATGTTGGGATGTTTCCGGAGCTGGAGGGCAGGTTGTTGAATGGATTGTGGTCTGGGATGAGCAGCAACAACCAAAGAGTAAAGGTGGATAAAAAGAAGGAGGAGGTGTTTCCTCTCTTCACTCAACCTCCCATAGTGCTTGCATCTTTCCTCTCTTGTGAATGAACATTTATCTATTTACAACTGACCTTGTATTCTGAAAGCTGTTCTCATGTTTTTTATATATAATTTTTTATTATTTAATGATTCAACACGTGACGTTGTAATTCAAAGTTGCCCTCTCTGGTGCTCAGCCAAACAGATCTGTTGAAAGTTCTGTCTTACAGCGATCAAACAGGAAGCACCGTGTGACTCTCCCTGCTGTCTGGGAGATGTCACAGTCCCATAAGCGATTTCCTCCTTTTCACTGATATCCCTGAACATCTTGTCATTGTTGTCAAAAACAACTTCATTAGGTTGACGCTCCAAATATGACCTTTATTTTTTGGCACATTGTCAAAAAATCCAACATGAAGGTAACAGAAAAGCGTTAAACACATGCATCCACATGCATCTGGAGGCTTGACACAAGCACATCTGCGTGCACATTACTTACAAATACAAGCACACGCAGAAAAAAAATGCTCACTCAGACGCAATGGCAGAGTCTATTATTCAGAACAGCTGTTGTGCTAAGAATGAGTAAAAGCTGCCAGCGCTGGCAGTGGGACTCAATATCCACTTCCTCTAAAAATACTACAGCATCATTGTTTTATGGTCCAAGGTTAAGCCGGGGGGGAGGGGGGGTGGGGGGGGTTTGGCTGTATGTTACATCAATACAAGAGAAATCTCACAAATTATTTCACTCTGAAGTCAATAATCATTTACTGTTTTTAAGTGAAGATGACTGAATGAGGTACCGGGGGGGGGGGGAGTATTACCACTTAGCTGCTTTTTTTCTGAAATGCAAATAACCTTTCATTTAAATACCATCACTATGTAACTATTTTTTACAATACAGTATTTTACCTCTACAGACACAAAATGATCATTTTTTTGTTTATTAATGATATTTCACTTTGAATTTATGTTATTTATATATATATTGTAATATATTTATACAACATTAGAATTTTATAACTATATAATGAATAAATATATACCTATATCTTTTTTTTGCCTATTTATCACTAATGCAAGCTTGAGTAATTAAAATGAATGCATTAATGTTTAGTTATATGAATGAAATTAAATAAAAAATACTTTATTAATCCCAGAGGGAAATTCAAATTCTGTAGTCATTTGGTTCAGCTAGTTGGAGGTTTTCAGGCACTGGAACAAGGCAGTAGTCCACTTAAGATGGGTAAATCAGCGGGGGCTCCCAGCAGACCACCAAAAATTAGACTATAGACAGACAAAAACATCTTATGTCTCCCAAAAGCTACAACCCCCCCATAACAGCTGTGAACTGCTTTCTTCCAGGATATCGCCTGAAAATTCCAGAAATTGTATTTATTGTGTTCAAAGAGACCCCAAAGCTGGTTTTCATTAAGAACCATTAGAAATAGGGCAGGCATGGAACAAACAGTGCTTGGAAGGGGAAAGGATGAGGGTTTTCAGAGAACTCATGATGGGTGTCGTGCCAGTAACACAGGGTACAAGTCAGCTAAGATTAGACCAGGATCACAGTCCTCACTTGGCACTGATTAAGGGAAGTGGCACAGGACATAGTGTTAAAAAACACATCTGTGGAGAATGCACTCCAGTCAGGAAATACACATTTCAAGTGGTTTGTAATTCTAGGATCAGCTCGACAATGTTATGGGACACAAGCGAATACTGTTTAAATACTGGAAAAACTGCCTGGAGAAGAAAAAGAAACCAAGCAGAGTAACATGAAATGTCATCTGGCTTAAAGGGAATATTATGGTTGTTTTTACACCCCTCACAATCAAAAGAAGAAATAAGATTTTGTACATCATGATTTTGTGAGTTTGTGAAGACAACTATGTAGGGCGTGGTGATATAGCCTAAAAGTAAAATCTCCGATTTTTTCAAACCAAATCCAATTTCCGATTTTAAATAGATTTTTCCCCTTCTGTTTAAAAAAAAGAATGATAAAAATGATTCTTTTTCAAAAAGGCTTTTTATTTTTAGACCACGTCCGTGATGGCTTTCCATCGTGCTCGTCTTCTCTTAGGGGCCAGAGTGAAAATAATTTCATAGTGGTTTTCTAGGTGGTTGCTGGTTTGAGCATGTAGTAAACTGCACAAACCTTTAACAGATTTTGCAATGAGGCATTTATTGCTCTAAATCCATGTTTATAAAACCAAACCAGTTACAAATAATAAAGGAAACTTTCCTTGTTTGGGAATAAGTGCTTCTTTGCTAGCTGCCATGTTGATGTGTTTACGCGGATTTGTGGGAAATCAGCAGGAGTATGCTAACGTTAGTATGATGTATGAAGGCCAAACGGGGGGAGAGGCAAAAAATCTCGATTTTTATCAAAATAAATATCAAAACAAAACATTTGAATTTAATCGATTAAATTAATTAATCTCCCAGCCCTACAACTATGGCAAGATATTGTGAGACAAAAAGGCTTTTAATAATATATACATGTAACCTGAGAGGAAGAAGTTGTTGGCTGCATAACACCCGCCTCTGTTTTGCTCCCAGTCTCATGACTAATATTGCATAATAATACCCACTATTACTGTAAAAGATGACTGTGCTGTCATTGAACATTAAAAGGAAACCCACAGTCTCAGCCCTTCAAGTGCAGGGAATAATGTGCGGAATTCCCTTCTCTTGAGCAGAAAATACACTTCATGTCTCCTTACTTCCTCCAGCGCAGAGAAACGCCATATCTGTCTTCAGAGTCAGGCGGGATAAAATCATTTTTTTGGTCTCATAAGGGCAAAAGCAACAATACTTGACAACATTGTGGTCCTCTTGTCTAACCTCGCCACTTGATCCTGTTCATTTGTGTGTCAACAAAAGACATTAAGAGGTTGAACCATTTAACAAAAGAGTGTATGAGTAATTTTCATTGTTGCGTGACTGGGGTGAAAGTTACTAAACAGTAGCAAATGATTATCAATCTCCAGCAGCTGCTGAGGCAACGTTTGTCTAAGCGGGCCAAGGAGGGACAGCGTGCCACCTGTTTAGTCCCTTGATAGTCTGATAAGTAAACTGTAATTCAAACCAGCGCATAGAAATGTCAAAATATTGCCTCGCATTGTAACAGAAGTAATCTCATCCTGCGGTGAGTTTATTATGTCAATTTGAATTTATGTTGGGCTATTTTCAAAATAAAAAATGAGATAAATTTTCTAATGGCGCAACATTTACTCCTCGCTACACATCTGATAGCTGGCTACCACCACTCTGGCTGTTCAGAATCCTGCACCGATCTCTTCCAAAAGCTTTCTCTTTGCCAACTGCAAGGTTAAGACCACAACTACGGAGAGTGTGTTTTTTATTAGCTGTATAGTAGCCTTTGGAGATTTTAGAGGTAAAATGTCCCAGACTCCTCTTAAAAAAGCAAAATAGAAGAACATCTGGTCATGATGGGTGGTCATTCCAGGTTATATAAAGCCAAGTGGAGCCAACAAACAGGAATTTCCTGCATGAGACTCCTAAAAAATAAACCCAGAGGATTCCTGTTCCATAATGTCTGATTAAGACAGGTAGACAGAGAGAATCTCCTTGAAATTGAAATCTCATGCAAGGTTTAAGAACACAATATGGCTGGCTCAAAAGGGCCAGGCCATGGGGAGCAGATCCCGTAATAATTATATAGCTGTGATGGCCAATTTGTAGAAATAGAGAAGTGATTTTTATCTACTTCACCACTGAGTCAAAGTATCCAAGTAAGTACTATAAGTGTTTTCTTATACAACCTTGCATGATCAAACATACCACCAGCAAGCAATGAGATCCTGCTGCTATTGGTTGATCTCTTATTTCTCCCATTTTATAGTCTTAGTCAAGTCCCCAAGTAGCAAAGAAAAAAATGACTGCACACCAAATTAGACACTAAATCAACAAGGAAACTGCAACAAACCAACTCAGTTTATCATCGTGTCTATGTATTTAACACATGTCTATCTTTAAATAAATATTACTGGCTGTATTACATCACAACTGAAGAGGAGGCTTAAGGTTGTTAACTTTACCAGCTTTAATGCTAGACAAAAGTTTTAAAAATGTTGTAGAAAATGTAATAAAATACGTCTTCCAGGCTGAACCAGTCTGCTTCAATTAAAATGATGTCAAAAGGTCACAAAACTACACACTTGACCTGTGCTCACGTCTGAATGAGAAGCAGCTACAAGTTAAATATTAATAATAATATGACCAACCTGTGTATGGGAACATTAATCTACAGTTCTGGTTTATCAATCAGTAACGCTAAATAAATAAAAATGGCAAATAAGGATACTAGGGGAATACGTCTAGCTCCTTAAATGTTCAAACTTGACACTTTTTTTCATTTCTTTTGTTTCTAATTGATTAGACATGACAAGAATTTGCCAAAAGTTGGGAAAATATAATAAGTATGCATTTAAATGTGTAAAATACATCTTATTCCAGAGAACTGTGATACTTCACGTTGTCAGAAAGTTTATCCTAAAACTCTGCGAAACCTTGCATGTTCAAAAATGATGCTCAAGTTTTCCTTAGTTTAAAATGGACACATAAGCCTCCTGTTTATATGTCTTATGTTCTGGTGACGCCTGTGACCAGCAGGGCGAGAAGCAGGTTTTCTGAAATGTTTTCTGCACTGCCTGGAATCTTGTTTTGTTCTCTAATATGTAAATTTTCAGAAATCAACTTGTTTTCTGTCATGTTTTGTAAATTTGGTTTTCTTCTTTTGCTTTCTGGATCTTTACGTGTTTTGTTTTCTGAATCAAATTTTCTATTTCATTTCTGTGCTGCGTAAGATAAAAACGTTTGATAAAACATTGTGTTTCCCACTATTTTGTTTTACTGTATTTTGTGATTCCATCTATACTGATGCGATTTGTTATTTCCCTCAAAGCTTGTTTGTGATTTTAACTTTATTTGGAATCACTGCATTTAATGGCTCTTTATGAACAAGTTCAACACTGTGCCACAAACTAATTCTTGATTGCATTTCAGCCATTATAACTCTGTTTTGTGCATTTCTGATATACATCTTAGTAGAATTTGTCAGTCTGATAACCATCAATAACTAATGACTCTAGCAGTCAAAAACTCCTTTACAGAAACAATAGCCCACTTCCCTCCTTGCCATTGTCTTGTGCATGAAGTTTGACATCACTGAAAAAGAGTTTAAGAAGCTCCAGGAAGAAATCTTTGCACAGGTAGCGTGTCACTTTTCTGTGACCTTTACCAGCCAGAACAATTCCAGGCTGCCTCTTGTCCCTGCATCCGCTTCCTCCTTGCGTCTTTCCCACGCATTGTGTGCGGACAGTGAAGGAAATCTACTGCAAACAAAGGTTTGTACACCAAAAGTGTGTACGAATCTATGTGTAGTAAGTGTGTGAGGGAGGTAGGAATGTGAACAGGGTTTCCTTTGTTTTGATGGGCTGTTTATTTGGAAACGGCAAGGAAACTTTGGTGTGTATCTCAGTGGTTGAGCAGACCTGGCACAAGGTGGAGGAACATCTATGTTTTCTGTTCTGTCTTGTTTTTCAAGACCGACACTGAAACAATGAAGCTGCTCTTGTTGTCAGAAGAAACATGCATTGTCTTGTCAAGATGTTTAATCCTGCCCAGTCGGATAACAATACCTGGAATAAACCTTTTTTTCTTCTAAACGTGCTGTATTACAAAATGTTCAGAAAAATATATGAAAATAGCTAAATCAAAACACCAAACATGAAATCAGTAGAGACATAAAGTCTGAAATTACCTGTCAGGGCAAACTATCAAGTTTAGAGGGACAAGACTCCCTCTAGCGGCAGAAGGGAGAACTGCAGCCCCCCAACAGTTTGATAAAACGCGCCACTATATTATAAAAACACACGCGCGCGCATAAAAATTGGGGTGAAAACTGTGAGAGAAAGGTTCTGATTACAGAGCAATTTTACAGCAAATTTACAATTATGAACAAAAAAATACTACAATTAGCCATTTACTGTAACAAATAAGGCATGAAACAAAGAGGAATGAAAGTTTTTTAAATATATGCATTATTTGTTTCTTACCTGTTGTGAATGATGAACAGCAGAAGATAACAACCACCAGTTTCAGGCAGTCAGATGTGCTCATCCTGCCTCTTCAAAAACCAAACCTGCTGCTAAAATCAGATGATTAGACGAAGTCGCTGATGGGAGCTTTTAAATTCCTTATGATAAAAGATCACAGCGAGTACTGGTGTAAAAGCGTGGTTTGTCTTTTTAAAATTCGTGTTACAGATCCACAAGTTCTTCAGGTGTAGACAGAGAAAGCAGAGCCAACTCTCCCGTATCCCATGACGCGTTTCGCGGGGGAGCTCTCCTGCGCAGCTGGGTAGTCCAACTCCCGATCCCCGCCACGAGCACACGGATGTGCCGCTTTATCAGCGGGGCAGGTGCAGCAAATGATGAAAATGTATTAATGAAAAGAGTTTAAAAGATAGGCCTATGGATATTTAACGGGGGTGAAAATTAAAGTTGAGTAGAGTTAAGATTCAGATCCAAATAAGTGTGTGGAAACCCTCACTACAGAAGCATCAATCACTCCTTTGCGCACCTCGGTCAACCTCTCCTCTGTCTTGGTTCTGGCTGAGCAGCACTTACAGTCCATGCGTAATACACGCTGCATGGAGACACGCAGGAAGGACGCAACGTCACTTGTTTGGGGTGGACACATTGTAAGGAAACTTCTGGATTAAAAAAAACAACCAATAAACAAAAAACAAAAAAAAACATGTGTTGAATGACTTTATTTTTTTTTTACTAATAAGAGAAAAGTGACTTTAATTTGATTATTTACGTTAGATTAAGATTTATTCACAGAACAATGATGCACAGCAAAATAGAAAAATAAATGAAACAAAACACTTCATTTCTTTCAGCAGAAGGTTGAAGTTTTGGCAACGTGTTAATTCAAATTACATCTATTTATTGATGAATTCACACAAACTATCATTATTTCAGTCATATTATATTAATCCCACAAAGCAGCTCCTTTAACGTAAACAACAACAAAAAACAGTCAAGTTTTAAACAATTAAAAAGGTAATATGTCATCGAGTGGCTGTAAGGGTTTATCCCACATATTTATCCTTTTCTGCTTGGTATTATTGATTATTTAGGGGAGCTGAGTTTTCACTATGTTATTTAAACTGTGGATATGAAAAAAAGTGATCCACACATGCAGTTTGTGCCTTTTTAGATATAATAACTAAATTAGTTACTTAATTGGACAATACCATCAATAAAGGTATTTAATTCAGTCCAGTTTAAATATGGTGTAACACAACTGCTGATTAATATCAATTTGCCCTGATTGATAGATGATAAATATAATAGCAAAACCAAACATTGTGTTAAACTATAAAGTAGATCAATAAATTATCTGTTTATTTACTTAACTGACCTCTGTTTGAAACACAATCAACCTACTGTGAAGCTAAGGTCAAAGGTGGCAACAGTTACCTTGTCTAAAGAGGACAAACAATCAAAAACCAAACACTTCCTGTAATATCAAACTCAATCTCTGCCCAAGTGTTTAGATTAAGCACTGTCTGGATTTATTTTTAACTTCAGCAACAGGATACACTGCTTTTTATATCAATGTAAATAATCCTCTTTTGTCCAGAGAGACCCTGCAGTGTGTGGATGTGCAGTAGACTGTTTTCTTTTATCAACACAACAATCACTATGCTGCTGTGGGTCATAGTTGCAGGCTCTCCAAATAAGAACATCCTGCCCTCTCTACATCAGGACACACCAGGCTTCCATTTTGGGGAGCCAGAGGTGGTGGGTGAAGCTCAACAGAAGTACGCAGGGATAAGCATCATGTTTTCTGGGAAAATAGCAATATAGCAATGTGAGTGGTGAGATGACGGGCAACAAGTCTCATCACTGCAGCCGTAGGACTCTTTCAGCTTTCTGGGAATTTTAGCGCTAAAGTGTCACAACTAAAGAATTTACAGATTACAGACAGGCAGTAATTTAATGGTATGTTTATTCGTGAAATCACTCAAGGAAAGCTAAACACCCTAATATGGGCATCTAGAGAGAAACTATGTCAAAAGATATCCCTTCTCTGCAAGGTTCAGTCACAAAACAGGCTTCCAAGTAAAAGCAACATTAAATTAAGCTTTCCTCTTTTGTGGATTTTGTAATAACCTGAGTGTTCACATTAGATGATAAACTCAAGCATTCAAAAAGAAACACAAACCAAAAGAAAGACTTGAGTTCATTAAGAAACACACGTTTCATCTAATAGGATCTCAGCATGTCGGCCTTCAGTTAGGAAGACATTCCCGTTGGGCTGATAGATAAGTCTCCTGATTAACAATTGCTGGAAGTTGCTTCCTGAGAGCCTGGATTTGAAGTGTTTTAATTTAGAAATATGTGTTGAAAACACACAGTAGGGGACTAACTGGAACCGCATGTAGTCTTCCTCTTGGCCTAAATGAACCTGCAGAAAAGTCTTTATTCACAAGAGCTTTGGAGATCCAGTCGCTCCAATGACTGGACCCAGGCTTGAGTGGAAACAGCACTGTGGTTTTCAGACTACATTTACACACACACACTCCATAAGGGCAAATCTAGGCTGTCAAAGCATAGTTTACAGCCTGTGATCTTGGCTAATATTCCTTACATGATAATAGTTTTATAAATGGTCTATGTCCAAGCTGAGGTCAAGGACAGAAGTCAGCACAAGTTTTACAACATGGTTTTAGTGGAAACCAGTCATTAAGTCATGTTAAATTTGAAATTAGGCTGACTCATAGCTCAGGACTTGCGCAGTGCAAAGAGATAAGAAAAACTAATGTCAAGATTATTTTTAAATATTTTGCATTTGACATCCTCTTTGATAAAAAAAAAATCGGATTGGTAAACAGGTAACATTAGATATCAAGTCGAAATTTCCATGTGCAACCACTCTATCTGGGGGGAGCTGATTAGGATGAGCCATCTTTCAAATGTAAGGTTGGTGGATTGATTCCAGGCCTCCCCCAACCACATGCCTAGGTATTCTTGTGCGAAAAATTGAACTAGCATTGGCCTAAATGTGCCTATAGGTCCATGTGTGACTGGGTGATTGTGACATGTAGTGTAAGGGTAAGTGTAAAAGTTTCCTTTCCAGATCTGCAGGTAGCAGATAGGGCTGATACCGACTGGTAAACTCCACTGGGAGGAGTTTTTTGATAGCTCAACGGAATAAGTTTACTAAATGCAAATTGTATGTAATCAGTGTTTATGGGGTGCACAGCACAGACCACTAGTTTGGCACATTTATCCTGTTTTGGCTTCTTTTTGTATTTGATGAAGCCCTTTCACCCCTGCTCATCACCATCATAGGGATCTTCGAGCTGCACTTAGTCTGGTCCCTCCCATAGACACCTGTTTGCCATGGGAGACCCTACCAGGGGCATAAAGCCCCCGACAACATAGACTCTAGGATCTTCAGGACACTCAAACCTCTCCACAACGGTAAGGTGGCAGCTCAGGGAGAGGAATTTTTTTTTTTTTTTTAGAGACCTCCTGTAGTAGGAAGTTTTTTTTATAGACCTCCTGTAGTAGAAAGTAAAATGTTTGGGGTTTTTTTCAGAGGGGAGTCCAGAAATGGTTCTGGGAATTACTCTGATTTGGACACTGGTACCATTTAAACACAGCCTGGTTTGGATACCACATCTGGCTCTTTTTCGCCAGTTCCCATCTTGAGTTTGACAGTAAACTCTGCCACCCTCCACTCCAGATCTTTTATAATTTCATCTTTAGCCATCAGTTTAGACTCCATCCCTTGTTTAGCTTTGATCTGTTTTTTTAAGTGTTTCTTTAAATCTTCTTGCTCATCAAGCTTTGCCACCTGAGGCTCTACTTGTCTGAGCTCACTCTGACTCTCTGGGTTTGGTACTTGAGAACACAGACCCAGTTTCTCAACCATGTCTTTGTACTTCTTCAGTTCTAGTTCACATTGCCTTCTGAGGTGGCATTCTTTCTCCCGTTGCCTGTCCATCTTTACTAAATTTTTCCAGGAGCTTTCAGTCTCTTTTTCAGCTTTGATTCTCTTCTCTTTCTCTAAAGTGAGAAGTTGGTTCTTTTTCTGCAGCCTCGCCTTGAGATCCTCTACCTCGTTGGTTGGGTAGCAAGGTTGGTTTTTGTTGGATTCTAATTCTTGTTCAACCTTAACTCTCTTATCTTTTTCTTTATTAAGAAAATGGTTCTTTTTCTGGAGCTTTGACTTGAGATCTTCCACCTCATTGATCAGGCCATGCAGCTGATTTTGGTTTGGTTCGAGCACTTGTTCTGCTTTAGGCCTTCTATCTTTCTCCAAAGTAAGAGACTCTGTAGTTTTCTGCAGCCTTAATCTGACATCTTCCACCTCATTGGTCAGGTTATGCAGCTGGTTTAGGTATACATCACCTTTTTGTTCAGCCTTCACTCTTTTATCTTTCTCTAAAGTGAGAAGCTGGTTCTTTTTCTGCAGCCTTGCCTTGAGGTCCTCCACCTCATCAGTTGAGTAGCAAAACTGGTTTTTGCTGGACTCTAATTCTTTCTCTGCTTTATTTCTCTTATCTTTCTCTAGAGTCAGAAAATGGTTCTTTTTCTGGAGCTTTGCTCTGAGATCCTTCACCTCAGTGGTCAGGTTATACAGCTGATTTTGGTTTGATTTGAGTTCTTCTTCTGCCCTAACCCCTCTTTCCTTTTCCACAGTAAGAAAATGGTTCTTTTTCTGCAGCCTTGCTTTGAGATCTTCTATCTCATTTGTTTAGTTATGCAGATGGTTTTGGATTGATTCTAGTTCTTGTTCTGCTTTAATTCCCTTATCTTTTTCCAAAATAAGAGATTGGCTATTTTTCTCCAGCCTTGCTTTGAGATAATCTACCTCATTGGTCAGGTTATGGAGTTGGTTTTGAGAATATTGTTCTGCCTTTATCTGTTTGTCTTTCTCTGAAGTAAGACACTGGTTAATTTTCTGCATTCTTGCTCTGATATCCTCCATCTCATTGGTCAGGTTATGCAGCTGATTTTGAGTTGATTCAAAATCTTGTTCTGCTTTAATTCTCTTATCTTTTTCCAAAGTAAGAGACTGGTCCTTTTTCTGCAGCCTCACTCTGAGATCTTTCACTTCATTTCTTAGATATACCAGCTCTTTTTGCTGGAACTGTGAAGAAGATCTGCTGAGATTATTTGCAGGATTTGGGAAACTGCGTTCTCTCTGTGGGATGTTGGCTGCACAGTCTGCAGAGTCACCAAGGGTTGGTGGTTGGATACGTTCCCTCTGGACGTACCTTGCACTTGGGGCCACTTTCTCATCATGATCCTGGGAACATGTAAAGTCTTGCGTTTTTTGAGGTAGCCTCAAAGTTGAAGGTCTGCAAGAGATACAAGCCTGAAACTTTGACTCACCTTGCACTGTCGACTGCTGGAAATGTTTGTTTCCAACCTGTAACTCCTTTGACTAAGTCAGGGGTGTATTCCAGGTGTCACGATGGTTCTTTAAGGCGACATTTTCAGTGTCACAATTTGATGTTTCTCGCTCAAGGATGGACTCTACTTCAGCTTTGTCAAACTCAAAAGTCATGCAAATGAGTCCAGATCCAGCTCTTCAGGTGATCCTAATTCCTCCTCCACGATATCACTCCACAGTCTGGATAAGATATTTTCTAATTTGATCACAAGTTATCGCTAGAAATTTGCTGTTCTTGCAGAACAGGAGTCTGAATGCTTTCATGCTAAATCAGTTGAACTGTAATGCTAAAGAAAGCTTAAAACATCGGGTAAATTATGATCTGAAGACATGAAAGCACAAATTCATGCTGGAAAGTGTTGAAATTGGTGGAAAGTTGAACAGAAATGAATATTAGATAGGTGAAGGGGGTTGAAACATACTCATTGAACCATTAATTTAAGTCATAATAAAGTTTAAATGATTTGACGTTGCTAATGTTTAAATAAAAAGTGTTTGAATAAAAGGTGTTTGAGTAAAATGCTTAAACCAAGATGAACTAAAATTAGTTCAACAGTTGTAGTAGAAGTGTTAGAAGCTCAATATCAGGTCCAAATATAATGGAAATTGGTGTAAGATGAACTAAAAAAAGAAAAAAGTTTACGATAAAGAAAGGAGAAAAATATCAATTGATGGATGGATAGATAGAGGGAAAGAGAGAGATGGAAGGATGGATTGATAGAGCTCTCTATCAACCGTCTTTCTTATCCTCAATCTACCCATTAAACCATCTCTAGATGGTTTAATGGGTAGATTGAGGATAAGAAAGACGGTTGGATGGGTAGATCAATGGTAAGAAAGATGTTGGATGGGTAGATATATGGAAAGAATGATGTTGGATGGGTAGATAGATGGAGATAAAGATGGTTACATGGGTAGGTAGATGAAAAGAAATAGATGGATGGAAAGAAGCATAGTTGGATGGGTAGACAGATGGAGAGAAAGATGGTTGGATGGGTAGATAGATGAGAGAAAGCTGGTTGGATGGGTAGATAGATGGATGGAAAGAAAGTTGTTTGGATGGATGGATAGATGGAAAGAAAGCTGTTTGGATGGGTAGATAGATGGAAAGAAAGCTGGTTGGATGGGTAGATAGATGAGAGAAAGCTGTTTGGATGGGTAGATAGATGGAAAGAAAGCTAGTTGGATGGGTAGATAAATGAGAGAAAGCTGGTTGGATGGGTAGATAGATGAATGGAAAGAAAGTTGTTTGGATGGATGGATAGATGGAAAGAAAGCTGGTTGGATGGGTAGATAGATGGAAAGAAAGCTGGTTGGATGGGTAGATAGATGAGAGAAAGCTGGTTGGATGGGTAGATAGATGGAGAGAAAGCTGGTTGGATGAGTAGATAGATGAAAAGAAAGCTGATTGGATGGGTTGATAGATTGAGAAAAAGATGGTTGGATGAGTAGATAGATGGAAAGAAAGATGGTTGGATGGAGTAAATAGAAGTAGAGAAAGATGGTTGGATGGGTAGATATGTGGAGAGAGACATGTTTGGATGGACAGATAGATGGAGAGAAAGGTGGTTGGATGGGTTGGTAGATTGAAAGAAACAGTTGGATGTGTAGATAGATGAGAGGAAGTTGGTTGGATGGGTAGATAAATGAAAACAAACATAGTAGTGTGCTGATGTGTGTGCGTGACTCCATTCTAATCACACACAGCTGCTGCTGTATCCACGGCAACGGGACCCTCTCCCTAACTCCCAGCTCACAGAAGCGGACAGAGAAGAGAGAAATGTGCTGATTTTCACTGTTTGACTCTCTTGAACTCCTCATTGTTGTGCGAAAACCGTAACACTTATCCAGTCCATCCTTTCCCCGGCACCGTCCTGACCTGGTCCTGACACTTCTAGGTACACAGGGATGTAATTTATTTTTCATTACTGTGAAAAGAATTTAAACGGTGGCGATGTAAAAACATGAGGCTTTAAGACCAGATAAAAAAATTTGAATGGACCTTCTATGTGGGAATTTGTAGACTTTGCTCCCTTTGGAGGCCCGTACCTCAAAAACCATAACTCCTAGCCACTTCAAAGACGTGATATGTTGTGGCCAGCAGAAATCCCTGCGTTTTGATGTATAATTTATGTATGTACCACAAAAACTCTGGCCGGGAGAGCCAGGTGTTTGAGAATTTTTTTAAATTAATTTTTTCTGACAAATTTAGGGTGGAGTGTGACAGCAAAACTGAGAAGTTGAAGATTTTCATGATTTTAAAACTGCGATATTTCAAAAACGGTAAGACATATCAACGAGAAAAGTTATTTTTAAATAGCACAACTTGTTGTGACTTGTTTAAAGTTTGAATGGTGATTATAGCTGAAAATTTGTGGAAGGAGTAGCGTTTTGAAAAGGAACAACAATTTGAAGGAGCGAAACCATTCTTTATTCATTTCAATTGAGCGAAAAAAAGTTTTAAAGCGAAATATTTTAACAAGCAAAAAAGTCATGAAGTAGAAACTTGTGAGCATACATCTGCTGAAAGAGCGGAACGTTTTGATACCAGACTTTTTGAAATCGGTTAAACCTAGCAGAAGACATGAACGACCGAAGAATTGTGTGAGAATAATAGATGTGAAGAAAGAGAAACAGGAAAACTAGTAGACGTCCTGGTCAATCGTGCCAAACTACGTACTTTGCGTACTTTACGTATTTTGCGTTCTGTGTGTGTGGAAGTTTATTCTAACATAAACACGTCTATATATTGTATACATGTTGACTCTCTCGCAGCGGTTGAGTCCCTTTGAGTCTGTGATCCTTCTCCCGAGGTAGACATCGTTCATAGATTTTCATACGGTTTTTAGTGCTACACATAAAAAACACACGAGACGTTCACTATTCTGAACTGCGTGGCGACATTCTTCCTCCATGCTCAGCCGAGCTGTAGCGATTCACAAGATGCACCAACGGAGGGAAGATGTCCCACTCTTTTTATTTCCAACAGGACACACAGAACTTACGTACATACGTGCAGAGATTGTCTATTGTGACACACATCGCACTCTAACAATATAAACACACGTATTCTATATATACATAGACATTAGATATATCTCTATGATCGTGACATGCCGTGTAACAGAATATACTACGTAAAATGAAGGCCACAGACGTAGGACATTAGTTATCCCTAACTTTACAAGCATCACCATTCCGTCCGATCGTATTTGGCATCTGTTGATGGCCTTCCTCAGCTACTTAGATGTTTGTTTATTGGCTGTGCAGCCGACCAAACAAGAGGATTTTTGCATGTCTCCTCTGTTATGTTGCTAGAGGCCCTTTTACACTCGCTAAGATGGCGGGCTTCGTTGCTATGGAATGACGTCAAAATGTCCCGGATGTCAATCCAACAGAATTTGCAAGTCTTTGTGGTGATTAATTTATTTTCTACATCGATTGATGTTTTAATAGGTTGTTACATTGCTGTTGGGTGCGATATCCAAGCAGAGCCCTGAAATATTGTCACAGGCCTCACGGTCTAAGTTAAGACAATTTCTATGTTTTGTTCTATTAAGCTCACAAAGTTTATAAAATCGGAACATGTGCATAGTTTATGGTTACTATAACCATTTTATGTTTTATGTTAAACTGGATCCTAAAAATAAAAAAAAGTGTAGAGAGTGTAGCATCATTAAAGAACATCCTGACTGGATGCAAAACCAGTTTGTCCCCAAACTGCCATACCTGAACGTGCAACCAGATCTTTTGCAAAGTGGTGATCCAAATAGATGTAATAAGGTTATTATTAATGACTTTCCAGCTCCTATGATTGGGCTTCTGATCCTAAACACAGAGAAGCAGCATTTAGCTGTTATGCTGCAAACAAGTGAAACAAACTGCCAGTGCAGATAAAAGTTTCCCCACATGTGGACATTTTTAAATCCAGATTAAAAACCTTTTTTTCTCATGCAGTTATGCATAAAAAACCTGCATGGTAACTTTTACGTGATCTGCTTTTAATGATTTTATTTTAATTTATGATTTTATTGTGATTTTTTCTCTGTTTTTATTATTCTTTCAACATCTGTAATGTTTTTTTATGTTTTTATGTAAAGCAGTATAAATGGTCTTGTACATGAAATGTGGTATAAATTCAATTTGATTTAATATCCTGTCTCCATTTTATGTTTACGTTTGCCTGTTTACCTGTCTAGGGACTGCAGTTGCAAATTCGCTTTTAACTAACTCTGGTGCCTGTAATCAAGAAAAAATATTGTGATGCATATTTTTTATTTTATTCAGTCCTTTTGGTCTTTGCTAAATCATTTCTCTCCCATTAGGTGGCATATGAATAAATGCAAAGTATCTATCTATCTATCTATCTATCTATCTATCTATCTATCTATCTATCTATCTATCTATCTATCTATCTATCTATC
>JBAMHX010000008.1:16430770-16452046 GCA_037177515.1 Pseudomugil tenellus | reverse complement strand
TATATGTTTTGTATTATTGACTCTTCATATTCTGAATTATTGTCTTATTTGTTTATTTATTTTGAAAAAAATGTTTGAATTTCAGAGTTTACATGGTACTGCTGGACCTGAGCGGAGAAAATAGAAAGAGACGAGGAAGCAAAAATAGGAAAATAGACAGAGTTACTTGGAGGAGACAAAAATACACCACATTGAAAACAAAGCAATCTAATTACAGATTACGGACCATCTGCTACACCTGTACCTTAGAATAATTCAGTGTTATACTGATCTTCATGTGGAGATGTTTCTGCTCTTGCTTTTGTCGTCAACATGTCTGCATCTGTTCTTATTGCACAGATCTTACAGCGGACCTGGTGCAGAAACAGCTGGGCGATTATGACGAGGTGATCGAGAAACTCTTCTCTGAAGTTTGTGATGTAAAGACTTGCTTCAACACACCAGATCCACAGGTAGATGAAAGTGCATAAAAAATCTGGCCTTATTTATCAGTATGCCATGATATAAGGCCATGTACACACACAGATGGGTTTTATAAAACCAGGTATCCTTTGTGTGTAATATGTGATTTGCAGACTGTGCAAACTAATTTGTGTATAACTTTAGGTAGACACACAAACTATTACATTTATGAGCCTGCAGGTAAAAAAGAATAATGCCTAAATTATTCATTTTTGTGAATTTTTTTAATTTGAGCCTGAGTGTGTGCCCTTGAAAATACATGTTTATAAAGCATGTTATACACAGAAGTACCCCAAGTTACACACAAATGAGTTTACACAGTATGTAAATCATGTATTATACACACAATAAGCTCAAGGGGACTTTCCATATTTTATAAACAATAGTTTTTAAAACAGCAAATCTGTGGTTTCACATGGATAACAGGCCAGACTGTTGAAAAATGTCTCTGTTTTGTGAGATACTTCAGACGAAGTTTGGATGAAGCCTAAGACAAAAATAAATAAATAAAAATGGTTTTGTTTGTTTTGTTTTTTTTCTTTGAAAAATCAATGACGAATATGAAACTTTAAAAGACTATTGCATGTAATTCTGGGCCGATATGTCTATTATAATGTAAAAACTGCACCTGATTTGTGAAGTTTTACATAAAATGTATTAATTTATTTACTCGTGAGTGTCAGACTTTTTAAGCTGTGTGTATTTTCTCACTTTTGCAGCTAGAAGACTGTGCCATCCAGCTGTGGAACTGGGCAGTAACAAAGAATATAGGTGCTGCTATAAGTCAAATTCAAAAAGCTAAAGGTACCGTTCTGGTCGGGTACACACACACACACACAAACATATAAATATATATATGTGTATTTATGTCTTTCTGTTGATTATAATAACAGAAAATACTCAGACAATTTATCTGGAATATAAGCAAGACATTGGAGCGGCAAACAGGGTTAGTTACAGTCGTATTACATCATACTGAAAGATTTTCTCCATCCTGTCAGTGCGTCATGTTGCATGCAGTCTGCTGTACTTCTGTGAGTACAACTGTCCAACAGAGGGCATCCTTCGCAAGCAGATCCTGGTAAACGGATACTGAAGGCCCCCTCTGTGAGTGCTCAGCATTTCAGAAGGACAAAGCCCATTTATCAGTGTCTAATCTTTACAGATGGCAAGCAAGACAGGGAAAACCTGGCTGGACTGCAAAAATCCCCAGATGGCAGATCATTTCTTTAGTCTTGCTGTCAAGGTGATGAAAAAGCATTACCACACAAACAGGGAGACAGCTTAGATCTCTTTTAAGTTTAGAGCAAGCAGAAATATGGTGGCTTTGCAAATTATTCAACATGCGCTGTCTCTAGAGCCTGGAAAGCCTCTACAGCCAGCTAACATCCAGAGGCGATGCAGCAGCTGACGTCACCTCATCCAAGGCGGATGTGGAGAGGGACCTACTTCGAATTCTGTCATTACAGGCAGAATCGGTGAGCTGTGGTGCATGTGATGTTCGACACCTTTGATGTGAATATTTGTTCTTGTGATATTTGGCAGCTTAGGAAGTGCTGTTCTGACAGACTTGCAGTGTGAAGTGTGAGACAGCAATGTGAACTGAGAAACAATGACAAGGGAAATTTTCTAATTGCAAATAAGGAGTATCACTGCTGACAACTGATAGGAAGTTTAAGTCTAATGTTTTTTACAGGCTGTAACTCAAGGCAATAACCAAGAGGCTGTGGCGTACATGCTGCGTTGTAAGGACATGCTACTGCGGATGCCAAAAGATGTAAACCTCTACTTCCAAAAAACACATCTTTTACCACTATAACATCTCTACATGGATTTATCTCATTCTTAGCACATATTGTTAAAGTCAGGGGGATGTTAAGTTTTAGCATGTTCTCTCATGACAGGCGGCATATCTCTCCATTATGTGCTACAACTTTGGACTAGAAACTTACAATCTGAGGAAGTTTGAAGAGAGTGCGTTTTGGCTAAGGTAAACGTGATGCTTAAAGTTACCAGAGAAAGTGTGGATGAACAGTAAAGTACCTTCTGTTTTTCAGCCAAAGCTATGACATTGGAAAAATTCATGTGAAATACGGCCCTGAATCTGAAATTCTGGTAAGGCAGCACAATCACGCATTAGTACAGACTACATGTAAAGAGTAATCTTTTTTTATACTTTTCATTCCTCTCGCCACAGGCCAAAGTTTTGCGGCTCCTTGCCACAGTTTATTTAGAGTGGGACTGTGAGAGATTTCAGGAGAAAGCTCTAAATGCTGTCGCATTAGCTAACAAGGTGACGTAGAAGAAATTATTTGCTCATTATTTAAATGCACATTTGAAAGCATGGGCATGCTTAGATCCTAATCAGCACTGTGTAATTTGGCAGGAGTCTGTGAGCACATTTGGACTGTACTTAAATATCAGAATCCTCCTGAGATGTGGGGCCCCAGACAGCGAGATCAGATCAGGTTAGTTTTTATATGGAATTTGATCAACAGCAGCAGCAGTGGGATGATTTGCTGAGAATTTTGTAAAATGATTTAAGACTGTTAAGATGTTGCTGTTTTGGACCTCATTAAACTCCCAGAAGTCTCCACAGTGAAGCAACTACTGAGGATTTTACACTGTGGCTTAAGTTTTTCCTTCAGAGCTGTTCAGGTTTCAACAATAAACAATGTTGCTCGTCCTATTAGTATGGGAAATTTTAATTTGTCTCTAAGGGTGTCTAATGCTCAGGCAGAAACAGACGTGTTAAAACAGATCACTAACATGTTTTTTTTAGGACTCAGCCAGATGTTGGAGTTCCAAGTTTCTATTGAACTGTGTCTGAGCGTCGTGCAACTACTTATGGCAGAAGGAAGGTAAAGAAATATGGGATCCTTTTTGGTGTTTGTAATAATACACAACATGCAGACTGTAACATGAATATGTGCATTTACATGACTTCATTGAGTGAAGGAAAACATGATCCATCACCGACAGATCTGTTGTTGTTATTCTAGAGAAGTGCTGGGTTTTGAGTATTTGAAGTGTGTGTGTCAGCACTTTGAGTCGTCCCCTGACCTGGGAATGGCCCTCGTCTTGCACATCGAGCTGCTGCTGCAGAGAAACAAGGAGCTGCTGAGCAAACAGAAGATAGAGGATGTCATCACTGGTACTGCACTTTTACCGTTCTCTGGCCTCTGTTGAATAAAGATATACCTCTTTGCAGGTAATGCATGTCAACGTGTCCCCATTTCAGCTACTTGACAACGTTTGTGCTCCCACACAGGCCACTATTCTGGTAAACAGCTGTCTCCACAGGCACTCTCAAATCTACATGTCATTCTGTGGGATCAGGCATCCAAAAATTTTGAGGTAACCTTTGTTTATTCTTTTCATGTGGTGTGCAGTGCTTTGAATAAGTATTTATACCCCTTGAAATTTTTCACATTTTGCCACCAACAACCACAAGCTTCATTTTTTACTAAGGTTTGATGTGACTGACCAACACAAAGAGTTAAAACGTAAATCTGAAAAGTATGCTGCACATTTGTATTCAGCCCCTTATATTGCAATACCCCGTGTGTAATTTAGCATAAATACACTTGTCCTGTGAAGGTCTTAGTGGTTTGTTGGAGAACATCAGCGTCATGAAGACCTAGACACTCCGCACGCATCATTTCTGTTCCACTTTACAATTATATGCAACTTTGTGTTGGTCAGTTACATCAAATCCTAATAGAAAAAATAAGCTTGTGGTTGTTAAGTGGCACAATGTGAAAATGTTTGAGGTGTATTAATATGTCTTCAAAGCACTGTACATCGATTCTGCATTCCTGCTAAATTGAAGTACAATTATCATATATGCATATCAGCTTTGAGCTCTGAAGAAAAAATGCTGTGAGAAATATTCACAGCTCAGTTACAGAAGAATCTGTTGAGCAGCTCCAAGGTGTTTGATAACTTATACCCAGGTTCTCTACACCAAAATAAGGCCATAAACTCAACTTATCAGGCTGTTCATGTTCCCCCTGATCTGGGATTTTTCATCACTCAGCTTTTTGAGGTTCCACACAGTAAGTCGGAATGAAAATAAACATCATGGTTTCTCATATTAATTATATTTGAAAAGTATTCCAGTTTTGTGGTTCAAATTTTGCACCAAGGAGGCTTTGAAGGTTATGTTTTTGCTGGCGTTTATCTGTGTAATCTGAGAATGAATCTTGGTCTGACATAGTTTGTATTAAATTTTGGGAGTGATCTGGATCATCATCGGGATTCAGGAATGTTTTAAATAATTCTTAATCATTGCAAATTATTTTCAGTAAATGTGCTCCACAATAAATGGTCAGCATGCTTGGCAGAAGTTCCCAACAGGTCTGACAAGATATCAAAGTTATATCTCGATCCAGAACAGAAAATAATCAGGATCTTTGGAATTTTCACCACTGCAAGAAAAAATAATTAAGATATAAACATGCAACAAACACAACAATACAGCCAAGAAACTGGATTTATTATCAATGAATCTAGAAATGTAATAGTGTGTACACATAAAATGAATGTAGGACTTTAACGGGGTGTAAATGAACTGCTTGGTTCAGGTCTGCACCCCCAGACTTCCAGTGTAGTTGTTGCTTTCATGGGTTCATAAAATCTAAAGTATTTACCAAATACTTTTTAATCACTCCTTGTTGAGCTTCAGTATGTATTCCTTCACCGCATCACTCATTACTAACGTAAGCACAATGCTGAATTACTCAGTACATTGTAATTACTTCCTGTGTGTTTTACTGCACTTAAACGCAACACACTGTGCAAACTGCACAACTTTATTGTGCCACTGTGGCTAGAAAATCACTAATTACCGGTCATAAACTATAATTTTGTGAAGGCTGCAAAGTCTTGATTATGTTTCCATCATTGCATCGATGCAGAATCTTTCCTATCCACAGTCTGTATAGACTTTACTCGCTTGGACATGGAATAATCTCCACAAGAGCTAAAGTTAGAGCCTCTTCATTTATTGATTTATTAAGAAAAACAGTGATGGACACTAGCAGTGCTTTTTCTTTTTTAAAAAAAGTTCAACTTGTTGTTCAACTGAGCAAAACAAAACCAGAAGATGTGTTTGTTGTTGGCCAGAACTACTTTATAAATTATTATCATCTTACAAGTTAAGGGAAATACTTTTTTAAAAGTATTTTCTATTTAATGTGAAAAATATCTTACAAATTCCTTTAACTTTGTAATGTTGCTTCACTTCGCTCAAATGTAGCTTAGTTGGGAAAATTTCAATGCAAAACATGTTTATGCTTCTTTCCAGGCCAAGAACTACTCTGAAGCTATTCAGTGGTATAACTACTCCCTGAGCTTCTTCAAAGCAGGTCAAATAGAGCCCAACTTAGCCAAACTGCAGAGGAACAGAGCCTCTTGCTTCCTGCAACTTAAGCAGCTGGAAAAGGTAAAACATGTCAGCTAAATTATTCAGATGTACAAGGACTGTAGTTATATGTGCATGTCAGAATACACCATGTACATGTTGTATGTCGTACTGAGGTAAATGCTGTTTCATATTTGCACACATACCAAAACTTATGTTCTCAGGCTAAAGAAGCAGTTAAGGAAGCAGAGAGATGTGATCCCGACAGCATCTTCACTCACTTCAGTGTTTACAAGATTGCTGTGCTTGGCTGTAATGCGGAGAAAGGTATCTATAAGACGCGATCTCTGTGATCCGTGTGCAGTAAAGGCAGATGCACGGCTTCGTTACCAACGCAGGACGTTTTCACTGCATTCCCTGTATTTATGCTGCTTGTTTGCATCAGCTGCAGACGCATTGAATGCAATGGGACTTCTATCCAAGGCTCCGGTAACCAGTGAGGACAAAGTGATGCTATCAGAGAGCGCAGCTTCAAATCTCTTCAATCTGTCTGCTCAGATTGCTCTGGAGGTAGAATTATTGCAACCCTTATTGCTCGTTTCTGCACAGCTGTCGTAAAAATGAGGTCTGATGGTATAATTAACACATTTCCCAGCCTTGTGGTATTATTATGATGATGCAGTGCCTCATCAGTGTTACTTGCAGCTTGGACAGACACTCTGCTTAACACAATTGAAAGTGTTTGTGAGTGGGAGAGTGATGAGGGATCATGTCCTTGTCACTTAGCTCATATTTGTGCAGGAAAGAGGTGGGTACTAAGAAGCATGTTACACTAGTTAGTGAAAAGCTCCTTAAAGTTGCCGCAAGGGAATAAATTGGGAGGATTGTCAGCGGCCAGTCATTTGCCTTTCAGCTGCATATACTCGACCCAACTGTCAGCAAATGTTAACAAGCAGGTTTTTATTATTGTGTTGTACATCATGTGATGATGATGATTATGGATGATGAGGATGTTTGTTTCCCTGTGACAGAATGGACAGCAGGAAACGGCTTTGAAAGCACTGGAGGTTTTGTGTGAGAACTCCAACGATGAAGCTCAGGTTCTTACTGGTCTGAGGTCTGTGGAAACTGGAATGCAACATGAAGAGTTTATTGTAAAAATAGTATCAAATAATTGAGCCAGTTTCTACCATAAACGTGTTTCAGATAAAATATGAAAGAGGGAAAAAAACCTTTTCATATTTAGGAGGATTTTACAAACATCCTGATTGACAGCAGACATTTGCTCAGTTTTAGGAATAATAATTTGTTTCCATTCATTTGTCTGAATATGGCCTTTTAAAATTAACTTGTATAGAAATAAACTTAATATAAATGACTAACTTTTATCATACAGTTAATGTATCAATGATACCAGATTTCCATGTTTATGATCTGCATTGCAAAATGATTTCACTCATACAGGGATCATATTCTTTAGTAATGGATTTCTGGGATTATGTTAGTTTTCAGCTCTTCTCTATGATCCACTGACCTATATTCCCTTCTTCACACAAAGTGTGTTTCTGTATAATATTGTTAGTAGGTCAGCAGGTTTTTCATTCATATTTTTTCAGGTGTTCGGTTCGGCTGGTGCTCTCCACATTAGAAAAACCCACAGATGAGACGAGGTGAGACAAACAAAAGCCCCAAATTATAATCTTTAATTTATGATGGTTTTACATGTATTACCTTCAATCTCTATAGGACTGTGAAAATGGATGCCATGGTGTCGTATTTAAAAATGGGTGAGTTCATACGCAACAAATTAGCTTCAGATTGCTTTACCTCCAAACGGCCGTGTATCATGACCCACTGAGGCTTTATCCATCCCTGCAGCGCTGCAGACACTCACACACCAGCCTTACATGAACGTTGAACTACGCACAGAAGAAGCCAACTGGTTCAGAAAGATCGGTACCGATTCTTTTTCTCTTGCTGCATTCTTCGTGCGTTTGCCTGAAATATTGCAGCAGACTCATTGCGGGTGCTTGTTGCAGCCTGGAACTCAGCTCTGCAGTGTGAGAGCATCCCTGACAGGATGAGGGAATTCTTTCTGCTGTCTTACCAGGTGGGTGCGTTTATTAGCTTTCTCAGGTGAATTAATCAATATTACAGCGAATGACTACATGCTATGTTAGAAAAAGATACAGCAATAACCTCGTCCTTCACTTGTTTATTACCCATGCGATGGGGTCTGACAGACTTGTGGGTAAAATGTACCATGGCGGTATTATTTACTTACAGTAAGAAACTTTTATTAGTTCAGTGTAATAATATGCAAATTAGCTCATATTCATATTTTCTCTAACTTGAATCGCTTTCTACATTAAAAGTGATTCCTTTTTATTGTATTTTCCTGAGTCACTACAGTAAAATGTAAATTCACTTAATCTTTTGATCTATTAAAAAGGAAAACTTTTTAAAATCAAGTGTTTTATCAGAGTGTAATAGAAATAAACAATTTGTTTTGTTGGATGAAAATGCTACTGACGTGGATATAAGAATAAGAATAGTCCTGCTACCATTTCTTACTGGTGGCAATAGAAGCCACCCCCCCATCCCCCCCTTTGAAAAAAAAAGTGAAGTCTTTTCTCTATGATTTTGTTTTCAGTGCTAGACAGATGTGTTCAGACAGGCCCGTCTTTAGATCTTACATGGAAACAATAAAGGACCAGATGGGAGGAAATTTCACCTGAACATGATCATTTTAATAAATGGCTCTGCATCAGTCGTATGTATGAAAATCAATATATAATAAATACTGACTGACCTGATTTTGCACGTTTTACTGGTAACAGCTTGACCGGCCTCTCTGTCATGTAGAACCAGACATCAGTGTTTATTGATTAAAGTCTTATATAAAAGGTTTCTTTCAAATGATTGTCAAGCTTTTCTCACCATTAAAGCATAAGAAACTTCTTCTCTTTCTTGCTTTTAATGATGCTTTCAAAGTTGCAATTAAATATTTATGTTCGTTGGGATGACCCCATAGCTGTCCCTGCTGTGCCCTCCTGACCGTACCCTGCTCATGGGCCAGAGGACCTGCCTGCTAATGGCTGCTGCCATCTCTGTGGAGCTCTGCAGAAAGTCTCCTCACTCCACCCAGGTGTGCCACCCACTCCTCATATTCTACATTTAGCACAATCTCCATCTACATGGATGGAAATTTACCAAGTCCAGTGAAGAGGAGAGGTGACTAACAACATTATCTGTGCGGGCGTAGGTGGGTTTTTTTGTAATCCGCTGCCTTTGAAGAGGAACTGAACACTAGATGGCAACAGTGAATCCTAAATGCTTGATGAGTGTGTTTGATCCACAGACCGAGGAGCTCACTCAGGCTCTGGAGTACATCCAGACCTGTCTGGAGGTTTGGAGAACCCTGAAAGCATCAGGTAGCGCACCTCACAATAACTGCAGATCAGATTAATCATGAAGCTGAAGTCTAACGAAAAATATTCTGATAATGTACTCGCAGGAGGCTCCCCGGTGGACCAAACAGACACTCTGCTGCTGCTGTACGAATTCGAAGCTCGTGCGAAACTAAACGACCCAAAAGTTGAGACGATGCTGGAGTCGGTTCTGGAGTTTGAAAATGTGGAAGCCAAAGTGTTGGAGACCATTGCAGGTGAAAGACACAGATTTCATCTTTGTTAGTAACAGAATTTAAATATTTGTAGTGCATGTTATCTTCTTTTTCTTGTAATCTTTAAACAAAAGCCTTAGCAATGGAGCCACCAGCCCACTTCCCTCAACTCTGTAAGAAGGCCCTGAGAACTGCTCTCGCTCTGCACAAGAAGCAACCACAGCCAGATCCGATCCACTGCAGGCATCACACTTTATATTTCATAAAAAGATCCATTTTTATAGTGTTATTATGGGAAGGTTGCTGATTGTGTGGCTGTTTTTGTGTCCTCGCTTTTAGCAAGTGCATTCACAGTCTCATCAAGCTGTCCCTCCCAAGTGGTGTGTCAGAGGTGGAGGCCCGAGTCCTGGAGGAGGTGTGGAGCTACTACGAGGAGGCCCTGTCCATCATTACAGCCGCAGTGAGTCCGCACCAACCACTCGTCAACATCCCTCAGCTCCAACCTCCTGTTCCCTGCTATATAATTAACCCTCTCTATTCCACTTCCATGCATGCTGTTCTACAAGGCTTTTTTTTTAAATCAATGGGCTTTCAGCTGCACTTCAATTAGCAGATGCTTCCATTCACCGCCTCTTCCTGCCAATTTGGATGTTAATGTGCTACACAAATCATAACACTGCCAGTGAGCTGCAACTCTGAAAGAGACATGGAATTATTGAGACATCACGCTGCTGTAGAAACTGTGCAAATTTCCCCTTTCAGAGTTTTTACTTGAAAGCTGCTGAGCACTTTGGATCAAAGTAAAAGGACAAGATGTGAGTGTTGTGAGATGTGAATAAAATGATGAAAACTGGTTAAATCCCTCTTTTTCCCGCATTAGTGAAGGTTAAAATACTGACGAATGTTCACTTTGTTCCGGATCCTTCAACTTGCTGAACTTGATCAAGTGAGCCACCCAGGTGGCCTCTGTTAAACGGCCTTTTCAACGTCTTCCTACTCTCATCTGAAGCCGGACCGTTTCCCAGAGATGGAGACCTTGTGGCTGCTGACTCAGGCTTGGAACACGGGGATACTTTTGTACAGCTTGACTCAATACCCTGAAGCTGAGAAGTGGTGCGGCCTCGCCATGAGCTTCATCTGCTACCTGGGATCTCTACAGGACAGCTACGAAACAAAGGTAAAGATATAATCCAGCAATCTGAGGGGGTTTCAGCATGAATGAGTTAAACTCATTCTGTTAAAAAAAAGAGACAAACACATAAGTTTAAGCAGAATTACGGCTAAAAAGCGACATTAAAACAATTATATTTCAAATGAAATGCAGGGACTCTTTTTATAATTGCAAATTATTTTAAACATTAAAAATAGTAGAACTTTATCTCTCTGGGGTACCATGAAACTGCTGTCAAAACAGGTCTGCATGCTGGTATTTATCCAGCTGTTTGTGTTTCCACAGATGTCTGGTCTGTACAGCGAGATCCTGGACAAGTTGGACAACGCAAAGAAGGAAAACATGACGGTGGAATAGCTCTTCAAATCATTCGTTCTGTTCTGAATATTCACCAACTCATTCAGTTTGATCTGTTCGTCTTAGCCGTTTGTTTAAAATGGACACCGTTAAGTTAAATATTACAGATGCTAGTTTATGTGCTTATCTAATTGGTTTGATATTAATCCTAAATCTGCATTTTTTTTAATCACACCGAGTCTATTTAAAGCTACTTAAAGCAGAACAACAAGCACATCAAAATCATAACTGAGTCACATATTTTATTTTCAAACAAATAAACTCTTGTCAAGTCCCAAATTAAAACCCAAACAAAATTGCCGGACTGTGTTCCCTCATAACTAGGACAGGGAAGACCATGAGGCCAAGTGTCCTGATAGGCTGTACCACCTGCAGTGACAGGAAGGAAACTACTGTACAATCAAAGGGTTCATGTTTGCAAGCACTTACTGCACAGATGTGCTATAACATAAACATATCATCACCCAAAAATACAAACAAGAATGCTGAACCCTCCCCCCCACCCCAAAAAAAAATAGTAGTATATATATGTAATTTCTCTCATCAGAACAACCCTCATCAATTATATACACACAGAGGCATTCAGGTTCCATCTTGTCACCACAACCTCAATGGAAATAGTAAAATGAAAGGTTCTTTGGGCTTTGACATGGCTGACTGAGGTATGAATACCACACACATTTGTTAACAGTCAGCTGTATTTCAACTAAACACCAGAGAGGACCCTAAACTTCTAATGATGGATTGATTGATGCTCCTGGTTTCTGTTATATGGTGTAGGTTTCTGCCTGCGTGACTTTATTTTACAATATATATATTTTTTAAATCTATACACCCAGATACGTTCCACAAGAAATCACATGTAGACAGGCCCTACTTGAGGGAACTGGAATTCCCGACTGACTAGTTAAGTGTCCCAATAGGCTTTTGAAGATAAATACCAACAATACAGCACATTTGTATGGAAATTATCTGGAGTAGCTCAAACCTTTACTTACCTGACATTTGTGGTCTATAAAACATTTTTTTTGTCCCAGTTTGATTCACACATGCATGAAGCACAGGTGAGGGGGATCTGCTGGGGGCGTATTTACATTGTACAGCTACCACACCCTTTAGAAACAGTCTGCAAGCAGTTTAGAAATGGCTCTGTTCCCTTTCGGTTATTCCCTGAACTCTGGTTTTGACACAGGTAATGACAGCTGGTTTAGCAGTGGTGCCTGGCAGGTGGGCACACCTGTTCAGAAGATGCCTGCAAGTGCAGGTGCTCTGTGGGTGGGAGAGAGCGAGAGGTACCCAGAGGTCTGGGTAAATTTTTCTTGTTGGGTCTAGCTCTCCGAGGAGGAAATAAAAAAAAAATGATTTAGATCTTGCAGACGTGTACATAGTTGCCGGATCTGTATGAAACAGTGAAGCAGGTAATTTCAGTCCAGGTGATGCAAAACCTAAGGCTACCAAACCAGTGGGTTTTAATGAGCTCCCAGCCCTGCAAAAAAAAAAACAATCTGCTAAAAAAACACCTCTCACATAGCGTCTCGTTCACGTTTATCCCCTTTGAACTCTAGGTCACTGCAAACATGACCTCTTGTGTTAAAGATACCTGAGCTGGTCTAGCTCACTCCAGACACATCAAACCTTCAACACAGTGGTTCCACACCTGCCAACTTCAAATGTTTACAGATACACAAAGCGCCAAGGTTTACTCAAACCCAATTTTAGTGTTGTATTTTTACTTAGGGGGAGGGGGGGCAGGGCAAGGAATAGACAATTCAAAACAGAATATACTGACTTCATTGTTAGAACAGTCAACACAATTATTGTCTTGTTCTACTGGTTTTAATGCCACCACAGCGGTGGCACACAGGACAGTACCATGTGACCA
This sequence comes from Pseudomugil tenellus, assembly GCA_037177515.1. NCBI lineage: Eukaryota > Metazoa > Chordata > Actinopteri > Atheriniformes > Pseudomugilidae > Pseudomugil > Pseudomugil tenellus. The sequence continues at coordinate 16,439,184 of JBAMHX010000008.1, read as the reverse complement.
ATCAGAAGAGAAACCTCTGGGAAGGCAGAGAGTGTAATAGGGTGGTCTGCTGCTTAACATGATAGGAAGCTTTGGCATCCAAACCGTAATCCAATGGCCAAATTCATTAATTACACAGGCAGAAAAACAGGTTAAAAAGGAAGATCAAAGATGTCCACCAAGTTGACGTCTATGTATACATGTGTGCGTGTCGTATCACTCCATGTCAAACTTCCTGACGTTTGGAGGACACAGTAGTATGAAGAGATGAAAATGTTTCCACCCTTCGCGCCAGCAGAGTGCAGCCTCCTTCGTAGACAACAGGTAGTGACAAAACAGAATTTGTATTTGATATAAGGCAGTTTGGTGTTTTGCAGAGAGCCCGGTTACACTTCTCTACCTCCAACCTTACAGAGCAGCTAAAACCCACAAGCAAAGAAACCCCACAAATAAAAACAACTAAAGGAATCTAACAGCCCTCCAAATTGACAACTCTAGTGAAGTGTAAAATGTGTAGATTTAATATGTAGTAAAATCTCAATAGGATTTTATCATTTATCTTGTGATTTTATAATATAAATGTAGCAATTCACGTGTTTCTCTTTTGCGGTTCGCCTCGCGAGATGTCTGTCGCCTGGCAGACAACCAGACAGCAAGCTGGTTTGTGATACACAGATCACCAGTTTGTTTTTTTCAGGCTCCTCAACTTATTTCCTCAGTCAGTACAAATAAGAGAGATGACTCCTTGAACAGTACCATCAGCAGGGCTCAATTTGATCCAGTCTTTAGAAAAACAAAAAAAAAAAGAAAAAGAAAAAGCAGGAAAATCTAAATTGGTCTTCAACTTCTCATCTTGTCTTTTAAAATGTGATTTAATGAACATTTACAAAGTGTTCCGACTCGGTACGATTTGTCTCTGTCCCCCTGCAACTTCCTCCCTTCTCATTTCTTCACAACGTTCTGATCTCCAGGCATTCCCAGTCCGCAAAAGGATTTACACCTTTTCCCTTTTGACAAATTCCTTTGGAACGGCGTTTCCAGTCCGGAATGGATTTGTTGAGAAACTCATGCAGGGGTGTGCACAGTCACAGTAATGGTGATAAGACTTCTTTTCATTTAGAGCAACATAATGATGACACTAAAACTTGATATGAAACATATCTGCAAAAAGGAGGCGTGGAGGGGAGGGGCTATGTGGACGTGGGTGGGGTCTCTGGGAAGCTGGATGGCAAGGAGCTCAGAGCTTCTCTGGGGAGGGAATCCAGATGTATGGCCCAGACTGCTCCTCGATGATTAGCTTGATTTTGTTGTAGATTTCCTCTAGCGAGTCACCCTGTACAATAGCTGGAGGCAAACAGAAGCAGATTTGTGGCACTTTTCTAGTTATTTATCCAAATCAAACTAACTAATGTTGGTTTTGTAACTTAATTCAACATACTGTGTTTCTGTACTCTAAAAATATAGAGTTATAATATAATATATTATATTTATAATATAGAGTTTAATTCCTCTTTTTTTTCCAAGTTCACAAAAAATTTATTAGACAAAACATGTTACAACATGTAAGATTTACTCAAAATTTTCACAGTAATTTACAAGAAAAAAAAAACCTCAAGATGTTCTGAAAATAAAAGAATCTGGCAAAAAGCAGTGGGACCAACCTGTGAAATACTCTCCGAAGTCTTGCTCCAGCTTAACAGCCTTGTCAAAGATTTTATTGGCCTGCTCATACGTCTGCCTCTTATTCATTTCCCTGAAAAAGACGCCCTTTACTTTAACACACTCGCCCCTGCTTAGATCTCAGCCACAATGCGTGCAAAGACTTCCACTTACATTAGAGCTTCGATGGATTTTGGTTTTATAAAGATGGCAATTGGATAGAGTTGTGCTTGCTGCAGTCGTTTTATGGCGTTCCCAGACACGTCCAGAATGCAGTGTTTCCCCTGTAAGCAGACAGAGGACGCTCCCATTACAATACCTACATATTCACTTATATTTATGAAGCAAATTATTCTTGAACAACTAATAAGATGGTTATTTTGGGGGCAGTGAGTATCATAGCCACCAGGCAAACCAATCCCACAGCTAAACTGGAAACTCGATGCCTACCCGCTCAGCCACAGTTCTGACTGATAAGATGCTTGTCCCATAGAGGTTCTCATTAAACTGGCCAGCTTCAATGAATTTATTATCCTGAATGTCTTTCTCCATTTGCTCTCTCGAGCCCACAAAGTGGTAGTCCTGGCCGTCTATCTCGTTCTCTCGCCTTGGACGGGTCGTATCTGCAGAGGCAAAACGTTTAAAAAAAGTTTATTTCTGCCGTTACGTTCGGTGTGACGGCAGGAGGTGTTGAATGTTGACTCACGAGGTACGCATGAGCCAAACTTGTGGGGAAACTCGGAGATGAGGTCATCATTTACTCTGTCCTTCATCGGACCCAGGATGATCACAGGCCTCGTGTAGTGGACTGAATCGGAAACGTAACGGTGAGAATACATGCAGGGAAAAGCGGAACGTAACACACAGACTCAATCAGAAGGACAAAAGCGATTCCACTCACTTTCCTGTCGAATTACTGGCTCGTAGGAAAGGATTGTGTCCTCCTGACCCTCTGTAAAAACATACATGACATTACTGACTGGTACATGATCAATTCCCGCCTCTCACTATAAATTAAAGATTGAAAATATATCATTTCACAAGACATTTGGAAAAAAACATTCACTGAGATGTGCATCTATGTGGGAAGTGTGAAATAATTCAGGAAGATCAGTGAAATTCAGGTGACTCACTTGAACTACTTTCACTGTCACTTGTGTTGGATGTCAGGCATTCTGCAAAAGCAAAAGTTAATTTTAGATTAAAAACAGTCACATTCAAATAAACGCTCTTCTTCAGAGTATTAAATATTTCGCCTAAGCAATCTAAGGGCAAGAAAAAGAAAAGCAACCCTGTTCCTCAATAGCTGGATCAATCAAAAAGAGGAAAAAGAAAGCAGAACGGTTTTGCTGCTGCAGCCATGCTCTTGCAATATATTGAGGAAGTGGTTTTTAGGAAATTAGGCATTTCCTGTGACAGCAATGCAAATCACCCACAATTCCTCGGCCAATGTTTCCTACTGCTAGACCACCACCTGTGGTAGTTTTTTATTTTATCTAAAGGAAAATCATATAGCCATTACATATATATACATACATATAGCCATTACAGTGTCCACAGGAGGCGGCTGACTCGGGGGAACTACACAAAAAGTGTTTCCGACTATACGACGAGTCTGTTCTTGCATAAAATGTATCGTAACTCTTGTGTGACCTTACGTGACAAAACTCTGCTTAACGTTTTCATAAAGACCCCAGGAGACATTCAGAAGTGTCACCCTGACGCCCCCTCCCCTGGGAATGCATCCTTCATATGTGCTGTGAATCTGAGATGCGTGTGCACGAGCGCGCACACACAAAGTGTGTTCCTAACTAAATGTGTGTGGTTTTCGCATTCCCAGCTGGGCCTGCAGTGACAAAGCATTTACTCTGGGGACAGCTGCTTGACACAGTAAAACCACACACTTACTCAAACTCTTTGATCCATAAAAGTCATCGCTTAACCCTGGGAAGTCCTAGGTGTCCCGACAGGTGAGAGCAGAAACCAAGAGAAGAAAGCAGACAGGAAGAAGAAGAGGTTAGTGAGAGTTGGGGCAGAGAAGAAGAGGAGCGCGGTGTAGTGCTCACCAGGCCTGCTGACACACGGTGCTGTCCTACTCATTAAGCCCGAGCTCTACTTTGCTCATCGTAAGCCACTGCCTTTCAATTACACGAGCCCAATCCCATTAAAATGGGATTTTGACTTGTTAAAAGTTAAAGCTTCAGTCCAGTTAATGAGATTCGTCCTGTTGTGGGTCAATGCGGAATTGATCAGGACTTATACGAGGAGCGGCATCGCAGCTGCAGAAGGCCTGGGTGTTAATGCAGCCAAGAACGTGCAGACGCGGTTGGCAGCACACGTACAACTAGACACTCCTCTGGAGCCCACAGATAGATGTTCAGTCGCTCCAGAGGAGCCCCACGTCTCCAGCAAGTAGGGGGGGGGGGGTCTCTCTGAGACAGTGAAAAAGGGATGAGAATGGTTCCATCACACAAACCATCCCTGAAGGTGAGCGGATAGATGAAAGTTGAGACGGAACTGAAGCACAAAGGGGAAAAAGGACAAAAACAACACCCCCACCCACCCCAATCCCTCGATCACACAGCTGGTACTCACGTTCAGACTCCAACTCCTGCACAATATTCTCCTTGCTCTTGTAAAACGGGAACTTGCGTGAGAGGTTGAAGCTTTTTTTGCGCTTTACTTTGACTGGCTGCTTGTTCATTTGTGGGTGGGTGGGTGGGGTGGGGGTGCAGTGGGAGGACGAAAATGGAAAAAAAAAAAAAAAAAAGACTGGGTTTCAATGAAGGTACTTGACTGTCATGCAATAAAATAATGATGAAATGTAAAACAATCCACATCAAATAATGAGAATGAGAAGCAGGAAATGGGTGAAAATGAAGGCACATCAATGCGAAGGAACCAAATTACACATTAAAACCAATTTAATCTCCTGACATAACAGATAATACAGACAATATTACTTCTAGCTGCATCTAACAGATCAGTCTGACAAACCTGCAGACATCTCGTAACTGGAGATTTCTTAATTGCACTGAGTGTAACAAAGATCTCCATGGAGCTTATGTGTAATCTATACAGGAACACGAGCTCTTTGTGTTCGCCCCTCCCTTTCCCACACTGAGGGGGGGGAGTAGGACGCCTCCTTCGGAGCCCAGCAACAGGGCGGGGAGCAGCTGGTCCTCTAACTTACCCGGTTTGATTCAATCATGCCAGTCCTCGCGTGGAACTTGACTGTTTTTAATCTGGCTCGCTCCTTCTTCTCAACTCTGAAAAACAGACATTTATGTTTTTCCCCCTTTCGGAAGTCATCACAGGAATGATGTCCGCCTTTACAAAAAGGAAAAGCACCTTTTCTTGCTTGGAATAACTCCGATCTGCTCGCTCTCTCCATGAGGTGTGACAAGCCTCGCCTGCCACCACTCATCATCAGAAGCATTTATTACATGAAGGATATCCCCGTAAGAGAAGCTCAGGCCTTGGCTGGGGAGGCAGCTGTCCCTCGTTCGATCGTAGTCAAAAAGAGCTCTGCGAAAAAAAAATAAATAACAAATGCTTGAGTTACTTTTATCTTGAATTTCTCCACAGAAAATTCACATCCAGTATGATCCGATTACTGCACCACATGTCCAAAGTTGACACAAAACAACAGCTGAAGGATCTCCATCATCATACGAGCAGCGCATATGGCCCGTTAGTGATCTGCAGCGTAACGGCTACAAAACATTGTGATCCATTACATTTCTACAGAGACTGAAGGCTTCAACAACACATTTAGCGGTTTGCGACTGAAATAAGATATCTAATCATATGACCGTAGAAAAACGTGGTTTCTTCAGATTGGACAGATTAATACATGTCATATTACTTTTCATTTGACTTATCCTGCAGCTGTTCCCACTACAAACATGCTTTTGTTGCCAATGTTTCACTGTCGAAAGCTAAAAAGCCATTAATGAGAGATAGACTACCCCTAACTACTCAAATTATATATATATATATATATATATATATATATAAAAACAAAAATTATTTTGTTTCACACACACAGGGCTGTCAATTACAATTTTTTAATTGCAATCAATTGCATAATATCCTGAGCCAACTAAAAATCGTTAACTGTGAAATTACAGGATATTTTAATTGTCCTGTTTACTTTAATGTACTAGCAGTTATCTGGACTTTAGTTACTGGTTAAATTTACTCATCTGAAATTAAATGACTACATACAAATGTGCACATATGCACACAAAACCCTTTTGTAGACACTTTCTTGCATAGCATTTCTGACAACTTCACCTTTGTTACGAAACACACATAAATGCGATTAAATATCCTGCACGGATCGGGCGGCGTCTCGTTTCTTCAGTTTATCCAGAACAGCTGCTGAAAGGTTTCTGCTTGCAGAATTATCAGGATGTTTCTGCCGGACGCTGCACTAAGCAGAACCTTTATTCTGCGAAGCACTGGAAAAGGAAGTGCTTGTGAATGTTGGAAGCAGACTAGTTTTGTAGCATTTAATACAAATAACCAGCCAATCTAAGTTCCTGTGCAGGTCATGTGTTCAAATGATTTAATCAGAGACAGTCTGAACAGAAGCTGTCCATCACAGTCTTTAAAAGGCGGCTTACTGCATGAGCTGTGCAGCACAGCAGGTGGGAATGGACATGCAACACACGTTACATGGTAACTTAAATAACTTCAAGTAGTACTAGTACTTCTAAAAAACCTCCAGAGAAGCATCTTTTAGAGCTTTCGTGCTAACCTGTCCATGTAAAAGATTAAATTTGTGCCTGTTTCTGCTTTACAACCACAATTTTATTTCTGCATCACCTCTTGAAACTGCAGATGTTTAGTTCCTACTGTTTACATATTTACTGGTACATTTACATCACACACACTGGGATGATTATTTTCTAATAGTAGCTATAACATGCATTGATTTTATCCACTTAAATGAATCCGTGCTGTTCTTAGATCCGTGTTTGTTTCCCAATCTGGAAAAAGACATTATAAGGTTCTAGTTACTGCTGCAGTCAATACAAAAGCTCCCGTTTCTTGAACGAAGGTCACCGTAACTCGGCTCACAAAGCATCTGACATGCTTTTAATTCAGCACCGCTGTGAGCGGAAGGATTACGCATAATGTAGTGATATAAATATGGGTAGCAAACATTAGGATCCTTAGTCGCAGTCAAGACTGTGGAGAACTTCTCCATCGGGAGCGCATCTGGCTTTGGATTGCTTATCCATATGTTTGGTCAGAAAGAGAAATGACATCAGGGGAATCATTTGGGCCATCCATATCCAGAAACATAAAGAACTCACACAAATGTACTGTAGTAAATATAGACTCTTCCGGAGAAACTTGCCTAACTAGATGGCTACATAAACATGGTCACATGACATGCGCAATACCACAGAAGCTCTGTCTGCGTCACATGTGAATGGAAGAACACTATCGCTGAAAACCTACTCTGAATAATCCAGAAAAATCCGACAGGAAAGCATGACAGTATCTTTCTGCGCACAATTTAAATTGTTGCTATTTTAGACATATTTAAAAATGTAAACACTTTTCTTAGATTTACATTCAATAAAAACATTTTTTCTCCAACAATAGTACAAAAGTAAATAAAAAAATGTAAAATGGTTTATGGGTTTTTAACTTCGAACAATCAGCTCACAGAAACTGATCCTGCTACTTTTTCTTTAATAGTAGAACTAAAAAAACAGAAAACATTTAACTGTGGCTCAAATACATATTTTTCCTCATTTTAATGCTGATTTTCCTCATTTTCTCCCTTATATGCGCAGATACTATTAAAACAGAGCGGCATGTTTCCATTTATGCCATTTTTTATTCATTTATTTATTGCGAGCAGTGTCCTTTCATTTTAAATGTCACTAAACACGTTTCTGTTGATCAGTTTTGTATTTGCTCCTGACCCTGAAACCAAGTCGTACAGAACCAGTGACTACAGTGTTTCCTGACACCTTTAATACCAAAGTACAATAAACAGACAGACTGGAAAGCATGCGGCTTTGTCTTCAGCTGTAAGATTGTAGCCGACCTACTCCAACCAGCTGAAACTGTCACGGTGACACAGGTCAAACCTGTCAGTTTGCGTCATCACCAGAAAAACGAGTTCATCGCCAACACCTGCTGACGAGTGATGAATCCCTTTGCTTGCATCAACCCTCACAGTCTTGTCTCCTATAAACAGTACAAACACGCGTGACTTTAAAAAAACGCCTCCACATTCCTGAGGCGTCGCTGGGAGGAACGTGGCAACTCCCGCTCTGTCTGCAAACTCCACAGCTTTTCCAGCATAACTGTAGACTTAGTCACCTGCACAGGAGCAGGCTCAGCTCACGGGGCTACGTCTATAAGACAAGCATGAGTCACAGTAGTTTAACGCTACTCTGACTATGTCAGGACTCAAACACACAGACTTCTGCTGCTGTTTTAGTAGCACTGCTGCTATTAAAATGAGGATGATGGAGCTACATCACAATCATTTCAGCTTGACTTTTGAATCATTTTGTGCATTTGAGAGAGCAGAGGGGATGCCACCTGCTTTAATTCCTAAATGAGCCTCCATCCAGTTTGGCAACTGGCTTCAGACTGTCATATACTCCACAATAAGAATATTTTGTTGTAGGTTTTTCACCGATCGGATCGGCTGATATTTCAAAGTTTTTTCCTATTTTTTGATCGGTCCTAAAGTCTTCATTCACCGATCCGATCAATGACGTCATTGGAATTTGAAAAAA
>JBAMHX010000008.1:16390546-16423586 GCA_037177515.1 Pseudomugil tenellus | reverse complement strand
AACGTTGGCAACTCAACAATGCCATCACTAATTTCATTAATAATGGCGATTCATATAATGGAGAGTGAAGAATTCAGAGATCTTGTATAAGTGCTTGATCCCAGATACAGCGTACCGAGTCGCAAATATTTTGCCAAACTGCAAACTTATATGAATAAACTCGCAAAATGCTCATGGAGGAATGGCAAAATGGGTCGCACTCCTCTGAAACCACCTTTGAGTCCGTCCTGTCTTGATGAATCGTTGCTACTGTAGAGTTACTGTTTATATAATGCAGTATGAAACGGTTTCAGGCAATGTTTTGCAGTAACATCTCAAAATAAACTATTATTCTGAAATGCTTTGTCTATATATAGATGTTTCTGTAAACGAGCTGAGTTTGACAGCATTATTTATTTAGAAAATTAAGAAATAAAATTGGAATAAATAAATGGCTCAGAAAAGGAAATGAACAAACATTTAAAAGAATATCATCAGATTATCGTTATAACGAAAATGTAGTCACGGGTCATGTGTATTTTCTTGAGTAGTTATGAGGAAATAACTCAAGAGATACTGCTGCTACATATTTTAAATCTAAAATTTTAAACACAGAGTACCATGCAGTCAAATGATACTCCAGAAAAGACAAGACATTTCTTTTTCTGCCGTCTTTAAAACCTTGTATTTCAAACCAGAACAATGTAAAAAGGCCAAACAGCACCAATACAATTTAACGTAAAACAAACTACCACAATAGTTTTATAAAAACTCCTATGCAGACATATTATTGGCTTGTCCTTAAGGATTGATAAATTCCTTATAAATGACTCATTAAATAGGAGAACCTTTAAGAGAGTTGGGAAGCTATTATAATGGTAAAGTCCTGGTTTCTTAAATCAATTAAAATTCCAGTGCTATCCTGTATTTTTAGGAGTGACCCACAGGAAGAAGAGAGACAGCTATTACAAAACTGGGACTATTCTGCATCTCTCTCCCACTGCATGTCCTCATTAGTTGTACAGCTTTTTATTTTGGGGGGACCGTGGTTTCTCTTTTGATCCAGTTATGCAACACAGTGGGCATGTGCCTGTAATCTGAGAGCGTGTCATGTTTTCAGGGATAGACGAGCCGGTGGATGCAGACCCCTCTCTGATAACGTAACAAAGAAAGTGCATGTACAATTTGGGTAAAATGATTCAACATAAGTTGAAAACACTTAAGTTTAATGAGGGTGCGTGGAGCGTAACACTTCATTACTCTCCTCCCACTTCCTACAAGGAAAGGTTTACATGTAATTACACTGCTTGATGGTGGGGGCACGGCAGTACCCCTGGAATTCCTGAGGGAGAGTTAAAAACCTGGCGATGCTCCAGTACACCAGTAAGTGTCAGACAGGACTCTTAAAGCAGTCTGTGTACTTCGTCTAGTGGTCAGAGGTCCATCGCAGACGCCTGGGCTATGAGAAAACTCTCCAGGCAGTGTGCCTAGCATAAACTAGCACTCATCCCCCCCAACTGACTTGTCCTGGTATAGCTCACTGGGGGTTCCTCCTGCTCCAAGCTCAAATGAACAACTTGTAATACACGGCTTTGGGATGCCAGCAGATGTACTAGCAAAAGATCTCAGATCACCAGAGGGGATGCAGGAAGTCAATCATTTGCCAGAACTCAACTTGTTAGCTTAGAGAAGTAAAGAACTGTCCACACACAGACAAGCGTCCTTCGCTGAATAACAAAGTGGGCACAGTACCGAACGGACAACAACGATTCCCTTCAACTGACCGCATCATTATTCAAGATTCTGCATGAATGATCTGGCATGCGAGACAACGTGAACTCACAGAGCCAAGTATGACAACTCAATCTGCATTTCATCCACATCCATTTCAATGACCTTGATACTTTGACATTTGAGGATCAGTCTTTAATGAAAGAGAAATGAGCTGTAAGCCAGAACATGCCAAAACCTATACCTTTGCATTCCTGGCATAGTACTCAGCCAAAATGTTTAGCTCAAAAGATCCTCTCTACTGTACTTCCAAGTATTACAAAAACATGCTCAGGTACTGAAAGCATGAGGAAACATATCTACAAAGCTCACCCAAGCTAATGTAGCCATTTTGTTGAATAAATTCAAAAAGATGAGCAGCACACAAACTCTGCTTTGGTGGCATGAAATAAGGATCAGTGGTCAGTGAATATGGCAAGATAGTGACCCACAAATGTAATGCCAACAAAAAGAAGTGACTTCACAACTCACAGGAGAGGTTAAACCACCAAGCTGACACACACCTGTGGCCACACCTGTCTCCTCAGTTTGGGTTACATAAGAACAGTAAATATACTGTTGAATGAACTCTGCTACTTCTAAACTTACCTCACCTGGCTTTATTTGTTTTAGATGAAGAGAAAAGAAGAAGGAAATCTTAAAAGCACTTAGTCTCCAGGTAATAGTAGACATTAAAGTAAGGGTGAGGCTATCCAGGTTTTACGCAGTATAGTTTAATACATCTAGATAGTTACATGAGTTAGTTGTGATTGATTCAGACAGGAATGTAACGTGCAATTATTTTAACACTTTACCGCTGAACCTAAAACTACAGCAAACTTCGAGACGATACCAGTAAATAAACATGTTCTGCAATGTAAGTGGCGCAGTCTGTTCCCCATTTTAACATGCCAGCTACAGCCCGACAGCGGCCCACCTCTTCTCACCTTTGTTAAACGAATCGTTGGTTAATTCTCTGTCGCAGCCGGTAGTTTCTTCATCCAGCCATTAGGGAGTTCATGCGGCTTCAGCTCTGCTGTTGTACTAAAGCCCATCCCCCATCCACACAGTCTGGCTGATAGATAAGTTTGACGCTTTCCACCTTCACTTTGAGGGCATTTTCAACTTTCTTCCCGTGTCGTAGTGGAAGGAGAGGTCTAACTTTCCGCTTAGTCTCCTCTTTTCATCGGTGCCTGTGATTGTGGCCAAATGCAGCGGCTTCTAGTAAGGGCTGGTAGCTTTACAGAGAAAGACCAGAGCGGCTCGTTTGCCCGCCTTGCAGTTTGCTTGACTCTTCAGCCTGCTAACACAAGACCCGCCCCTGGACCTGAATACTTCTTACACCCGACCTATCGGAAGTGCTTCCACCTTTAGCAGTCAGAGCTGATCAATCAGACACACACGCTCCAGGTAGACATGACTGCACCATGAAAGGGTCACAAATGATTAACCAATTCTGCTTTATAAATGCAGGAATTTGAGCTCATGTGGTTCACTGCCCCGATGTATGCTCCTACATATCCCACAATCCAACTCGGCGGTGTAGCTTCTGAAACACATTTCTAATTGTTCGATAATGTTGAGAGCAGTCGCTTCACGTGGTCAGAACAATATGTTCTCACTATATGGTCTATGGTTTTCACGTGTTTAATCCACACGTCTTTGTTTTGAGACCACAATATTGTAGTTTAATAACACGCAATGGGACAGTCTATTTCCTGGATTTCTTGTGTCAGTGTTTGGTTGCCTGGCAACAGGCAGACTACATTTGACAAATACATTAACCGAAGACGTCCAAAGCAGAGGTTTCCATAATACCTTTTGGTGGTTGTTTTTAACTTCTACTGACTTCCTTACAGAAAACAGAATAAACGTCTAATAATATATTACATGAATTTGTGATTTGAAGGTGCCGGTATGTGTTTTTGTTATCACTGGATAGTCAGGCTACTTGTTTACAAGCCCCAGTGTTTGTGCTACTGGTACTTTGTTTCTTAATATATCATAGAGGAATATGAGCCATTATCTAACACTGGGCAAGGACGCAAATATTGAATTTGCTGTTATGAGTTTAGTTTCCAAGCTTAAGATACAAAGCCATGATGACTTAGGGAAATGTTTTCAGTGCCATGCCCTGTGTTTCTGCAAAAATACACTACAACAAGCAAGCTGACAGAAAAATTGATGGAAGGGTAAACATCTCAACCATCATATACAGTCCCCTACAAAAGTATTTGAACAGCAAGTCAAGTTACCTTGTTCTTGTTCACTGAAAACATTTGGGTTTAAGATCATAAGATAAATATAAGACAAGAGTTAACAATGTCAACTTTTAATTCCTGGTATTTACATCTAAAAGCTATTTAAACATGTGAATGATAGATGTTTCTTGTTGACCAGGTGTTGCCTTTATGGGTGACTGTTCACCGATATCACGATCTACTGTTCTAAGAAGCAGGAATATACAGGCCATACCACAAGATGCAAACCATTTATCAGCAGTAAGAATCGGAAGGGTAGATTGATGTTTGAAAAGAAGTACAGAGATAAGCTGCAAAAATTCTGTCTCATGGACTGATGACACAAAGATTAATCTTTACCAAAGTGATGGAAATGCCCCTGTGTGTGAGAAACACACAGAAGGAACTGCCTATGATCCGAAGTATACAAGTTCATCTGTGAAATGTCATGGCTTGGGCGTGCATGGCGGCTTCTGGAACAGGCTAATTAGTCTTTATTGATGATGTAACTGATGATGGTAGCAGCAGAATGAATTCCCAGGTGGACGGCGAAATGCTTCCAAACTAATCGGGAGGAATTTTATAATGCAGCAATGACCCAAAACACACTGCCAACAAAACAAAGGACTTCATCAGGGGAAAAGAAGTGAAAGGTTTTAGACTGGCCAAGCCAGTGCATGCATTTTATCTTATGAGGAGGAAACTGAAGGAAAAAACCCCACGAAATAAACAAGAACTGCAAGAAGCTGCAGTAAAAGCCTGGAATAGCTCACACATGACGAATGCAACACTTTGGTGATGTCAATGGGTCGCAGGCTTAATGCAGTTATTGAAAGCAAAAGTTATGCCAGCAAATATTAGATGTTATTTGCTTTAAGGTTATTTGTTCCTTTACTTTTGCTCACCTAAAAATGCAGTGGTGTAACACAAACAGTGATATATATAATTGTTTAACACATCTGGATGTAAATACCAAGAATTAAAAGCTGACATTCAGAAATCTTGTCTCATACTCATCTTTTGATCTGAAACCCAAATTTAATCGGTGAACAACAAAAATAAGGGAACTTGACTTGCTGTTCCAATACTTTTGGAGGGGATTGTATAAATGCAAATGTGTATCTCTTTCAATATATAGTGTTGGTCTTTGTATATTTTTCAGCTCTGCAGAGTTTCCTTAGAGTTTTGTCAGCATCTTTTGAGTACTAACAGAAAAAAAGACTCAAAATGGCCTTTAATACCTAACAAGATTACAGAAATCAAGTATTAGCTGATTAAACTTTATTGGTAAATTGTACAATAGATTGAAAAATTTAGACAACTAATTTGCAATGTCTGCACCAAAATTTTTAGTCAATATTTATAATACATATTGCAATAAATAATTTATTTTTAGACTATTTTATCGTATCTGATTGCACCCTGTGGAACCACCTCTAGAACACTAATGTATGCATTTATTTTTCATGGTCATTGTTTAACTTGAATAAACTTAATTTTGTTTAATTTTATTGTTTTACAAACAAGCCCAATTGCTGAACTTAAAAAATGTCATATTATCTAGTAATTACACACGTTTGTTATTTCTGGCTTTAATGTTTCCTCATAAATTGAGTATAATTAGAATTTATAGTGCATCAGAGCTGGGGTGGTATGTATTGTTTTTATGCATCTTTTATGCAACTTTTTGACTTTCACAATTGATAAATCTCTCCGGGCTATATTAAGTTTGTTTAAGAAATATTGTGTATATGAATCTAAAAGATTAATAACTAAGGTAGTTTGTGTATTAAAAGCCAATTATGTGTTAATGTCATGTCAAAATGTAGTTTTAAAAGTTATTATCACCATTGCTTTCTGAAATGATCACAAACACAAAGAATATATAAAGTATCTAATCAAATGGACTTATTGAGCAGCTTAGCAACTACAAGTTTAAGACACATTCATGGAATAATCTATTCAGTCATGACAGAAGATAGCATAGCCTCACCTTCAGGCCTGTACTGAGCAATAATGGTGACAGTCTGTCCAGCTCTCTTCAGCGCTGCAGCCGCTTGCTCATGTGTGGCATTCCTAAGATTCACTCCATTCACCTGTAAAAAGCAGAGAATTTGACTAGATCAGCTTCCAACGAACAGGGATGTCTAAATCCAGTCTTTGATATTTACTATCCTGCGCCTTTTAGACACAACCCTTCTTCAACAACTGAAATCAAATAAATGGCTTGCCACCAGGCCTCTGTGAGGCAGATTGCCATGCCGACGAGGGAATTCAGCTTTTTGATTCAGGTTTGTTTGAAAAGGGACAAATCTAAAAGTTGGAGGGTAGTAGATCCTGAGGACTGGTCTAGAGTACCCAAGATGTTTGTTCATCTTTAGAACTGTACAAGTCCATCCGAATGACAAAGTTTAGATGTAAGCTAAATGGTTTTATTGGATCTTACTAAGATAAGATCTGCCATCGCCATGACAACATGCAACATACAGTATGCCAACATGACAAGTCCATTCTTTTAGCTGGTAGACACCATTACCTTGAATCTTCTTAATTATTTAAAATGTGGTAATATCTTGTTAGATTTAAGCTGTATCGAAATTAAAAAATGGATTTTAAGCAACACCGGACTTCAGGCAGGACATAGCTCATTTCCCACAGAGTTGCTATGGATTTAATGTTTTGCTCAAGGACATCACAGCGTGGGCAGGTGTTTGCTGGCTTTCTAAACACTCAGCAACCTTTAATTTTATCATGATTATTCTGACTGTGGGGGCTGGCTGAAGATCCCACTGCCTCAAACTTCTTACAGTTGTGAATGTGGGAAAAAAAAGCTTGAAGTTGAGATACTGACTGAAAGAATCCGGTCTCCCCTCCTCAGCTCGCCGCTTAGGTCAGCCGGTCCTCCAGCCAAGATGAAAGAGACGAAAATCCCTTCTCCATCCTCCCCGCCAACAATGTTGAAACCCAGACCCGTGGAGCCCTTGTGCAGCACCACCTTCCTCGGCTCCCTGCCAAACAAAAGTGACAGTGTTAGGGTGAAGGGCAAAGCACAGAGCATGCATGCGACGCCACCGGGGTAAAATGTGACCAGAGCTGCAAAAGAAATAGCATATGCAGAGGAGTGTACAGAGGCATTTTCAGACAACCACCATCATCGTTTGCACTGTGTATGATACCAAAATGTCAAGTGGGTCCAATTTAGGTAGCTACAAGCCGCAGGCATGCAGATCTTTTATTACAGATTCACTGTTAAAGTGAGCACTTGAAATAGAATAGTCGCATGATTTAGGTGAGAACACTAGAAATTAGAAGAAAAGAATGAATAACCATGAAATGCTATGCAGTAATCACAATGCTGATAAAGCTAATATCAAATGAAAAAGTTTGGGTGCTCCTTTCAACACCTTTGTTACTGGGCTTAATCAACTTGAAATAAAAATAGTGCATTTTTTTATTTGTACAAATCTAAAGTAGGAAAACGTAAATTAGCATCAATAAGCTAACCCAACAATGATCTGTTTAGGGCTTATAAAAAGTCTTTAAAAAAAGCTAAGTAATACAAATTTCCAGGTTTCAAAGTTCTCTTTGGTAATTTTTCATAAAATGAATAATCATGAGCTTCTTTATGTAGCCGTCTGCGCAATAAAATTTTAGAAGATGGCTGTAAAATATGTTAATCCATCATTGAGAAACCATTTGTGATGATGTAGAAAAACCACAGTTAGGAGCAACGGCAATCGAGAACAAAGAAAAAAATAGCATTGCAAGAAAAGCAAACCAAAAGCAGTGTTTAACAGCAAAACATCTTCAGTGGTACAGCTACACTGTAGCTGTCATTATAAGTCAACCTTTCTGAAGCCTCACCACAAAATTAAGCAAGGAGTGCTTGCAAATGAACAACCTAAAGAACCACATGCACTTTAGAAAATACTTTTATGGCTGGAACTACAAAGATTAAATGCATGTTTTTGGCACCAAAAAGAATAATATTATTAGAAAAATACATTTAAAAATAGGGTAGAATTTAATGAAGAGACATTTCAAACAGATCATGGGTAGTGAAAATGGTGTAGGGAACATGTCAACAGTAAAGGGGATAATTATTTTAAATATAGTACCAGTGTTTACTGGAAATAAACATTGTTACAATAGACTACAAGCTGAAAGTTTGCTTTCAACAGTGCAGTTCAATCATTGATATTCTGTAAATATATTTAAACTAAAGAACTCTGGTAACAAAATGCATTTAAAAGCTGTGACAACTGATAAAGGTGTTATTAAACAGACTGTTATAGAGTGTCAAACGTTTTTCTTTACAGATAAAACTGATATGTTAATTAGCTTTAATATAAAATGTTATAATGTCCAACTTTTAGTTACAAAATCAGAAAATTACTCACTGTAAAGCTAATTGCTCCTTACGCTTAAATAGCACAATTCACTCATACAGTCTCACCATCACTAGCATCACACGGTGCAAATACCTACGGTGTTAGCAACAGCACATTCTGCTTATGTATAAATGTTCATCTGTACACACAGAAACATCGACTTCCATGAATACAATAGTCTTGCTGAAGCTTTAGCTGCTATGACTCATCCTTCAGCAGACCGTTCTGATTGCTGCAGCTTTAGGATGCTACGGAGGCCAAACCGCTGCTACGGTCCAGCAAAAGCGCTCTGTGAATTCACTTTACACACATTCTGGGAAGCTCAGCAGTTCCCACACACATGCTTCCTGCAGACATTAACACGCAAACCACACACTCATCAGGACAAAAATACACACAATTTCCTATCCTAACAGAAAACACTGCATGGCTCCCATTAGTGGTCTTCTATTGCAGTACTCAGCTGACGGTCTACTGGAAGAATTCCTGCTCATTCGCTAATGGCTTCACTTTAACTTGCTGTTCATTTTTCCCAACGACAGTGGCTGTGGAATAAATCCAGGCTTTTAGAAATGACTGAGAATCCAAAAGAGGACAAGGAAAATATAGAAACAATACAACAGCACCTACAACTTAATCCCATAATTCTGTGTGTATAATATATGATCCATATATAGTTTCTGAGACTGTTTTAACCATTTTATGGTAAAAAAATATAGTTCAAAATCCTGTTGCACAAACTTTTATAATTGTCTTCTGCCATTTGGTGGATGTGACGATTACCCGATAATGGACAATGAGTTTAACATCATAGTAATGGACAGTAAACATACAAATATTATCTTTGGTAATTGCGTGTTAGAGCAACTTAAAACGTAAAATAAAGACTTAGGATAAAATAAAATACTTTTTGTCACCATTTTTGTTTGTTTGGATGGGCTTTAAGATGAAAGATGAAATGGTATTCATTTTAAAGACACTGACTTCACCAGAGAAACAGTTTGTATAACAACTCAAAGTTAAACAGCTAAACTGAAAGATGTACATCTTTATCCGCACAACTCCATATGTGGGAGAAAAATACAAAAGTGTTATTATAATTATGTCTAGTTGTGTTCTTACTGCTTTCCACGAGCTCTTTACGACTCTTTAGAACAACAGGACAAACTAAAAGTCAACAAGCAGAAAATATGCTAAAGCAACCGACGTGGCTTCAGTCAGGTCAAGTTTAGCCTCGCTTTCCGTCTTGGGTTTTCTTTCTCCATTTGACAAAACACGCAAATCTCCATGGTTACCTGAGGATCCAGATCCGGTGCTTGCTTCTGGGAGAGCATTTCCTTATACTGTGCTCAGGCAGGCTCCTCACCAGGGACAAAGACGATGAGATGTTGACAGTGAACATGTTGGGTAATGCACATTGCTCTGCTCTGCTCTGCTCTTGTATCTGGCCTTCCACAGAGGTTGGATACTATTTTAGAAGCTCCCGTGTTCAGGGCCACATCCTCCCTATCTCATCCCTGTGTCCTGTGATGGAAAACAGCTCCTCTTCAGGCTTCGACAGTCGCTCTTGCCATATCCCCAGTAAGTCAACGTTTAACCCCAACGTACCCAGGGGAATGATCTTCCCTCTGTCTTACAGGAAGAAGCAACAATCACCCCTCAGTCACATCTGGAGTTATCATGGCTCAGACGTGTTGGGCCAGAGGTTATCCAGATTTGATCTCCTCCTCAAAGCGAGCTGTCCCCTTGTTTCTGCTGAAGGGAGCAGCCTTTTCCAATACAACACAGCAGCATTCCTGTCTGTCAGCCAGGCCCTCTGGAGACTAGGCAGATAAAGTCCCAGTAGCTCCTTGATAATTTGCACAAATGTAAACACAATGAGAAACACATGGACTTGCTTTTATAACTTCTAGGTCTTTGATTTGTGGACCTCATAATCAAAGACTGTGCCGGACACTGGACACAAGCCAATTTTCCAAAAAGAGGAGTAATATATGAACTACTGAGGAGATTTGAAGAGATAAGACTCATTTTATAAAACGACCAAGACTCTAAAGGAGCAATATGTCTGGATGTTACGTTCAGAACAATATGTGAATTGGCTGGTAATTTTAATGGAAAATAACATCAAATTCCTGCGGTTGTAAATGCTGGGATCAGGTCTCCTTTATGTAGCAAGGCCTGCCTTCCCTCCCTTTCCCTTTCTGTCTCTTCATCTATGCCAGGAATGTAAACAGAGTGGTAAAAACCCTTTGGCTCTGCTCCACCATCTTTTTAATTCAGAACCCACCTCCCCTCCTTTCTCTCTATCTTCCCTCAGTTCTTCAGTGTGTTGGTTGAGGCTGCCGCAGTTCAATCTTACAGCTGTGAATGGATATGAGCTGGTGGAGTTCAGCGGGTCACGCTGCTCTGGACTCTGCGCAATAATTGGCTCTGCTTGGCTGATTAATGGTGGACTCTGCAGATGGACTCCATTTTACACAGACAGACAATACTTCTCGCAGCACTTTATCTTTCCCCGTTTCCAAATAGATTACATCAGCTTATCTATGAAGACGTATATACTCTAATCTGTCTTCCTTTTCATTGACTTAATTTCACCAATAGATTTTCTGACGCTGCTCTTTTTTTCTAATTGGACAGGGACATATTTATCTGCTGCTAAAGGGGTAGTTTAAACTTCATGCTCTGTGACTGAATAAAAGCAGAATGAATAACACCTATCATGAGTGCTGAATCTATGGACACTCTTACTTTAAACTCCCTTATAGAGCCTTTAAAAGTGTTACCCAAAGGTCAAACCGTCACTGATGACTAAACTATGCATTGATCAGTCAAAGGTTTTGTTTCTTTGTGTGCAAGAGAACAGTTACTGATTAGCTTGTGTATTCACATGAGATGAGCCTGAACAAGGCAGCTAAACTGTCAGCACTGTTCAACAGTACTGTGCATGTTTTAGGCACTAAAATAATGTGAGGATGCATTACAAAAATCTATTTAAAGCCACGTGAAAGAGAAAGTACACTCTTGTTAAATTCTAAGAAGTTTACATATCAGGATAGAATAAATAAAATGATTTAGTCCTTATCAGGTCTAAATAAAAGATAAATGCAACATAGTTTGGTGTCATCTGTCCAAAGAAGACTGGTCCTTCAGAAGTCTTGTGGTCTGTTGCATCTTTGCATATCAAAGTTATACTCCCATCTTCTATTTAGAGAGAAAAGACTTTCTCCTGGCAAATCCTCCAAACAAGCCTTGCTCGTTCGCTTATGTTTAAAAGTATTCAGAGAAGCAGAGCTGTTGGGGTTTCGCAGCTTCTGTGAAGCAGTGCCTGGTCTGACCTTGGAGTAAGTTTACTGGGACATAGACGTCTGGAAATTAACAAGAATATTTTTCTCTTGTGAATATTCTTGCCCACTGTAAAATGATTTGGAAATAGCTTTATAGCATTCCCAGACTGTGAGTAGCAATAACTCTTGATTTTTTCTCATCATAGCATTGGTTTAAGACACACCTCCAGACTACTGTGACCAGTTAGAGCAGTTAAGGATTGTCACGCTTACTGATGACCATTTAATCCTGAATGGGATTAACAGAACCTAGCTGCTGCTAATCCAATGCACACTTTGAACATGGTTTAACATTTAAGTATGTGGTTTTTCATCTTGTGAAATATTTATCTAATTTTAAGGCTTAAAAATAATGAGGGAATTTTTTTAAGTAATTTTCTTGTCAAGCTGTCAGAGGGTGAACTCTCCTTTTCACAGAACCATAAATAACCAATAAGAAAATTGTTCTTTTTTTCCATATTGAGCACAACCCATCATTTTTCTGGCCCTTCTATAATCAGTCTTTCATTGTCTTGACTCAGTGACTTGAGCACAGAGCAGAAACCTCTCCCTCGTGGTGCTCATAACAGATAAGAATCTAAAAATGTAAAGTTTGCTAAACATCTGCCCAAAACTGTACACAGAGTCTACAGCAGAGCCAGATAATGCTTGCAGACTGGGACTTCTTGTTTGGTGATTGCGCACACTGTCACCCCTGCACAGAGATGTATGTTTACAGCAAACACGCATAGTAAACACAGGTTTGATCCCTTATCAAGTCCAATGTGGACAGTAACAAGTAGGGAAGAATATCAGATGGAGAAAGGGGAGGGGTGCTGTTGAGGGATGTGTCTCTGATGACACTACTGAGGGGGATGTGCAGATGGGCAGAAGGCTGATACAAGCACTGACTCATTCCTCAAAACCAGCATGATCGACTTCTATGGAAGCCTGTGCTTACTATAGCATCTATCTAAAATAACCTTCCTACTTGGAGCCGGTGGGGAAGCTGATGGGGCTGCAATCTGCCGGTTAGTCTGAAGGAGATGAATGCTCATCTGCTGTGACTGGGATCAAGTTGGTTATCAGCCACGGTGTCCTCTAATGTTGCTCTTTTCTAGTGGCAGTGTGGACCTGGCATGCGGCTCCACTGGGGACAAACGGGTGCATGCATGGTCATAATATTTAGGTCAGTCTCATTTACACAGCTGATTTATGAGTGTGCGAAGTGTACACACCCCAGGTATGTTTCAGTGTCACAGTTATGCGCTGGATTCGAAGCGTCCATCTGTAAGTCTTCATTTGTCACACGAGTAAACATCTCTGTACAGTACATGTGTGATTGGTGGTGGCAGCATGGGTGCTAAGAGGGCCAAGACAGAAGTGTGTGGCCGGATATTTCTAGTGTGCAGATGAACAGCTGCTGGATTGCCTGCCGGACTTTATCGGATCAGGCTTCTACTCCGTGTTGCATTTAGGGTAACAGCGAGACTCTGTGTTTATATTTACATAGATAAGCAGGCAAAACATTCCAGTGCTGCAAAGCAACATTTTTATGTAGGGTTGCTCCAGCCAGCCACACTATCATCTATTCCTTTGCTCTTTTTAAGCAACAAAACACCTTCAGACCAGGGTCTATGTATCTGACACACAGAAAAACACATTTTGGAATCAGCAAATGGCTTAAATGGCCACAGTTAACACAAGAAATGTCTCAACTTAACAAAAGATTAAGACACACATTCACGGGGAGATACACACACAGGAAATTAAATGAACAAGCAAAACGGGAAACTTTTGCACATTGGATGTAAAACATAAATAAATAAATACATTCATATCTGCATGAGCGCACACATACATACCAACACACACACACATACATACATAGATAAAGCAAAATACACACACTACCCTAAACATAACGCTCTTTTCTTCAGCATTAACCAGCAGTAAAAAACCGCTCGGCCTGAGATGTGGGCTTGGTTTTATCCTCCTGACAGATGGAAATGAGCAGCTTGTGAAAGCATGAAGCCCTTTCAGCCGCACTCCTGTGGTGATGTTTGTGAAGAGCAGGTAGGACTCCATTTTAAACTGCAGTGAACAGGGAGCTACTGCTTAAAATTAAAAAATGCGGACAGATTAGAGGACAACTGATGGACAAACAGTAATAACAGCTGAACGGGGGACAGATTATGTTATTATCATAATTTTTTTCAAATCATGGAAAAATAAAACAAGGTAGCTGCATTAACATCTATGTTTTATTTGCGTGTTACATCAGATTATACCCACATGGATCTCGTGACAACTCAGACTTATAATAATTTCTGATCCTTTTCCAGGGAAATGTGATTGTTGAACATATTAAAAAGAGAGATAAAAAATAATTTTTCATTGTAGGTTTTACAAAAATCACACAGTGCAATAGTGAGACTTGTTAAAAAGACTTTATAAAAAAGCCTTTTTGATCCTGATTGATTAAAGCGAATATCTTCTTTGTTTAGGCAATCCTTGACAGTTCAGTGAGCCGAGTGAAAACAGAGAACTGTAGATGTACATCAGTAAAGATTGTGTCTTTGAGCTATTTTCAACCAACAACAGATTATCAGAGCTAACAACTATCTGAAGGTATTGGTTACTTGACATAATTACTTTGCTAAGGCCTGGAGGACCCAAACTTTGGTGATCAAGAGCAACCCGGGATGCACCACAGAACAGATCTGGACCATCTGCAGGACCCACCAACAGCAGAGGTTTTATATATCAAAAGGCTACTTTTTTAGCTGCTGTTTAAAACAAAGGAGCAGCTGGTCCAAATCAAAACCTTCACACTCAACTACAGCTCGCAGCTGAACGCAAGGAAAACAAGAAAAAAAAGCACACAACATGGTGCTAGACTCTGCATTTCTAATATTGTTTTTATTTCTTAAATTTTTATGGATTTTAGACTATTTCTCCTGATTATCCAGCCACCTCACTGTCATGTTGTTTTTACTTAAATGCCTTTTCTCTTAGAGGCTGAATTTAAATTGTATTTGTATTTTTTTTTACTTGTATTTATTCAGATTTATATGATTGCATCAATAGTTAAACATGGAGGGGTTAGCTTTATGTTGGTGCTGTATTGCTGCTGCTGTAACTAATATATTGCACCCAGTAGACAAGTGCTTAAATACAAGCAGATTAAGATTATAAACCTGAATACACATTAAACAGCAGCAGAATGGAGACAAACATTTAGCTTATGAAATGACTTCCCAAAGTCTGGAGCACAGCCCTGTTGAAAATGTGTGTACTAAAAATCAGGAAACAGCAAATTCGATCAAATTAAATTATATCCACATCCCAAAAAGATTTCTGATTGCTACCAAAAACCTCTGTTCGGATGAAACTTTATGGTACATTCAACCACATATTTTTTGCAATTCTCTCACAAATGATCATTTCAAAACTTTTCAACTTCCACACTATTCTGCCCCTAAAAAGAAAAGTTCAAGCAAAACCCAGAAAGCTGTCCGTTGCCTTGACATTCACGTCTACAATGAATGTACAAAAATGTCTTGATTGGATCAAAGAGTCAAATAGTGACTATGTAGGAGTTCACAGGAAATCCAAGTGGCAGCATGAAGAAGTAAAGCACATATGAAGCGGTGACACATTTACATGCAAACACAGACACAGAAAACGGAAAGAGGAAATCACAAACATCACCCTGCGACCCCTTCCAACCCTCCCCTCTCCTTCACTTGTCTCTGTTGCTCTTAAACCTCTCAATCCATCTTCGAACTTTTAGTGCAATATGTGCACACATGTGGCACATCAAACTACCGATGAGGTAGATTTCCTTGGTCCTGCGGCCCTACTTCTCATTGAGGCCAGATCCAGATGCTGAGCTATAGAGAGGAGGGTTAGCTAAGCAAGGCATGATGGACTAGGTTAGTACCTGCCAGAGAAGGGGAGTGGACCTTGGCACAAAGGAGCAGGGGAAGGACAGAAGCCTCTGTAGAGGGCCTGGGGCACCTTGCTATCCCCAGGTTTGTGGATGACACTGTAAATAGGTTCAGCCCTGCTGTGGGGTACAGGAATCACAGTGAACGGGACAAGTGTAAGACACAAGGGAAGCACACAAACAAACAAAGATGCGACAAATGCACATACAAGTCATGTAGACAGCTTATACAAAGACTTCACAGGACACATACAAACCCAAACAAACACACGCACACACATATTTATATGTAAACACACTCCCTGAGAGACATACAGCCTTCTGTCCCTACAGCTTTGGCTTAAGCTGACTCAAAACCTTATGGGAAAGTCTAATCAAGACCATATGAATGCTACTTCTGATCATCTACTTAGATATGAGTTCAAAGGTTAACACAGTCATAACAAGTACAAGAAGTGACAAGGGGCCTCTCTCGGCTCATGGACACCACACACTATTCAGCTGCAATGCAGTCTGCACCACCAGGGAACCCAATAAGCTGACATTCATGAACTAAACATTCATTTCCACTGTCAATCACTTCATAAAGGTACTTAAAGCATAGCACAGGCATGTACCATGAAAAGAACCATGATGATACATGTAAGCAGCAACATAATTGAGGATACTGGGAAGTGAATGAGATCCGGGGAAAATTATAATAGTATTTAAAAATGTAATTTAGACTCAGACAAGTTTGATTCACAGCCATGTTTCTTTTACTTTGCCCACATCGCCTGATGGTACACATACACCAAGAATGTGGCAGCATTATAAGAAAGAAATGGTTGATGGAAGGAGAGCTTTGCAACCAACCTCGTGAAGTCTTCCTCTCCGTGCATGTGCCGGGGAACAGGCGAATACCTGGATGGAGTAACCTGGGGTGGAGGGTACACTGGTTTGGGCTCCATCCCCCCCATATAGCTGTGGCTGACGTGGTTGTCCACCATGGTGGGGAAGGCTGGAGGGAGGGCCAGACCAGTAGGGGTAAAGAAAGAATGATTACAATACTGGTACCACAGCAATACTTCACACAGCTTTACCCAACACAATAAAAGTCAAATCTATTACTTTTCATTCCAAATAAATTATTTTTATATCAAAGTATATATACCACAATGACAGTGTTTGGAGCTACGAAAGAAAAGTTAAGTCAGCACTCGCCTTTAAACAGCTAAGTCCAAACCCACCAACAAATCAGCAAATTGAATTTTAGTTAGCAGTTACCACAGTTTACTAGCAGTTACATTAAGACAGTTGTAAAATCAGGATTTCCCAATTAAAGGACATACTGAAGATTAAAGCACCGATTTAGAAAAGCCTGTTCATGTGTATATATCTTTATTCTATTCTATTCTATTCTATTCTATTCTATTCTATTCTATTCTATTCTATTCTATTCAACTCTACAACTTTTCTCCGAAGTGAGAATGCCACAAGTAAAAAAAAAAAAAAAAAATCAAACAATAGGACAGCATAGATAAGTGCCAGTCAGACCAGTCTAGTTGGACTAGTTGAACTAGGTGTTGGCATGTAGAGTTAGAGGCAGTGATATATATATATATATCTATATATATATATATATATCAAAGTTCAAAACCTTTCTGTTTTCTGCCTTTTTTCAAAACAGCAGTTAATTCCTTGCAGATTGAAACTTTATATAATCCATCTTACCTAGTTTAATTTTTTCTCATTAAATTCTTTTGATTTCCTTCTTCTATGATGTACATGGTAATGTTTTCGACACTCTGCTTTAACGTTTCATGTAAAGCATTTTTTAATCGTCTTGTACATGAGATGTGTTAAATATAAACTTGCCTTGCCTTAAAGAAACCGAGGGCTCGTAACCATACTAATAATCTCTCATTGCTCTAAGAAACAGAATGTAAACAATAATTTTATAAGTGCAACAGATCCCAGAACATGCCAAGTTGTTTAAGCTGAAGATGTTAAATGATTCAGTCTGTGTAAATATGACCACCTGTGAGTGAATATTTACATTTTTTTACTGTATAAAATGAATTTTTGCAGCATCTCCTCATGCACACAGCTCATAAAGCAATACGAGTAGTGGCTAGTAACACAAAGACACACTTCTAGTCTTTTTATTCTAATTAAACTATGGTAAAATATTTCTTAATAATATATAAATATAATAATAAAACCCAACCTCCTCCAAAAAGAAAAAGTTGATGATCATAAAAAGTGTTTCAAACCTACATAACCTGTCCCACATGGAAAATCAGGTCACTTAAAACATCAACTGCAAACATTTAACATATATGAAAAAGTCCACAAGATCTCCTTTTAAATCACTGTTCTGTGGAAATCTGAGAAAATGCATTTCTGGATTGTGCACTCTCATGAGCAGGTGGGATGTGAGAAACCATCCACAGTCAGTGGGAGGCAAAGAACTGTGCTTGTTGTTGCTGTGGGAAGGTTTGTGTGTTTGTGTGTGTGGAATCATTTACTACATGCACTATGTGGGTGTCTGGGCATTGCAGTTTGGGGGAGAGAACAGCGAATCAACACAGAAATTATGACATCGTCTCTGATAAAGATGAAAAGATGATTCCAATGCAAGACACGTAACATGCAAACAGACTACCACATAAACTGATGTTTTACCTTACATCAAATGTCATACATCGATAAACATTTTCTCACTTAATGAAGCTGTGACTATAAAATGCAGTTCCTATCTTGGGACAGTGAACAGGATGGGGATGATTAGGGTGACAAGGTGAGGTTGATACGTACTGCTGGAGTAGTCTGGCGGGGCGTACATGTCATTCAGATGCACAGGTCCTGGCTTGGCCACCTTGAGGTAAACCATATCAGAGGTGTTCTTCAGTGCAGCTACCGCCTCTTCATGACGTACGTCCTGCAGCACGATGTTGTTCACCTGAATGTGCCGATTGTCAAGAAAGGACAAGAGAAAAACGAAAAAAAACTTGTATCAACACCTTACAGCGTTGTGTCGAAGCTGATGTGTGACAAGATCCTGCGGTCATCACACCAGCCAACAGAATAATGAATCATAGCTTGAATATTTTATGAGGCTACAGCACATTTGAACAGCAGAGAAAATGTTGGCAGTGCTTGGCATTAACAGAGGTCAAAAGCAGTATTTGGAGGTTCATAACTGCTTTAAATGTCTACAGTTATTCTTTAGGTAAAATATACGAAGAAAGCAACAACGTGATAGACTATAGTAGCATGTTTTTATAGTTTTCGCTACACTGAAGCAAATCTCATTGCCAGTAATAACTGAGGGAGCAGTAAGGACTCAGAGAAGAAAAAGGCATTTTGCTACTTCGCCTTTAACATAGTGATATGTTATTATTTGTTATATTTGCTTTATTCTTTGTAATAATTTAAAAAAGTTCATAGATAAAACAAATACATACAAAACAAGGTTATCAAGTGATGGGGTTTATCCCAGAATGCCCCCAAACCTCCAAAACAATAATATAAAGTCGCACAAGTACAGTCACAAAGCTCCACCTGGTGGGGAAACTTTGAACCGGTCCGGTGTGACATCGGGACAGGAGGGTCATGACCATTTTTTGCATTTGATTTGAGGTCAATGAGAGAAATAGTTCCAGCGATATAGCCAAAAATAAGATTTTTCGTGTATAAAGCGCCTCCTGGTGAGGAAACCATAAATCCGATAATCGTGAAATTCGATATAGGTTGTGTCCTACGGGACATAAACAGTTTTACCGAGTATCAAAATCAAATAGACAAAATTGTTGGAGTTATTGCGCTCACACGAAGGATATCCACCAGCGGTGGTCGTGATGAAACCATAATATCGCCGACACCCCGCGTTCAGAGATAATAATAAAAACACACTGCTCAATTTTCCTCTAATTTAGCAATTGACCACATTAACATCAAGAAGTGGGAGTTGCGGATTCATACAGCTAGCAGGCGGTCTCCGGTTTGCAGTCGTCCATCTTTTTGTGCCGCTCCTCCTTCTATGATCTTTGTTATATAGATGCTGTTGTCTCCTGGAATATGTTGGTTCCCAATACCTCCAGCGATGCTGAATCCCAGACCTGGTTAAGCAACACGCAGTCATTACTTGCACAAGAACTGACCCTGATACATTAATGATTTTCCCCCCTTTTGTCTGTATTTCACATTAATAAATGGACGTTTAATAGATATGTGGCTCTCACCTTTGGGCCCTTTTAGCAGGTTAACCTCCAGAATCGTTTCAGGTGGAGCCTGTCTCCGTCGGACCAGGAGGCGCACCACAGGCCCCGCCTCCTTCAGGGCTTCCACTGCCCGGCTGTGAACCACCTCGGAGACGTCAACATCGTTCACACGAAGCACGCAGTCGTTAACCCTGTCAAAGGAGAAGTTCAAATTTACATCAGATACACCACTATGCTTAGTGCACAAAGGCAGGGAGACCTATGCACGATTAATATAATCAGAAATCTCCGATGCACACTATATTATCATTTTTTTGCAAGGTTCAGCCTTTGGTTTTGCTGTGAATCATTACTTTGAGGAAGCACATAGAGCCTGGAGGAAGAGGGCAGAAGAAACTCTGCCTCCCACACAGCTCTGCCTGGCGGGACACGGTGTTGGTGAGAGAAATGCATACCAGTAGAGAGGTTAAAGTAGAGAATGGACGTTTGCAGAAGAGCCAGGAAAGAGTAGAACGACTCAACGAGGAGGAGATCGTATTGAAGGGCATGAACTTACCCCAGTCGTCCATCCATAGCAGCTGCTCCTCCAGGGATTATCTTGGTGATGAAAATCCCTGGATCATCGGGAATGTGGGGATTGTCTATCCCTCCAGCAATGCTAAAGCCCAGACCAGAGTTCCCCTGAAAACAGGTTGCAATTGGCACTTA
This sequence comes from Pseudomugil tenellus, assembly GCA_037177515.1. Classification (NCBI taxonomy): domain Eukaryota; kingdom Metazoa; phylum Chordata; class Actinopteri; order Atheriniformes; family Pseudomugilidae; genus Pseudomugil; species Pseudomugil tenellus. Next base: position 16,403,012 of record JBAMHX010000008.1, on the reverse strand, counting down.
AAGCAGGTGGCAAACAACACATATTTGTACATGCATGCAATAAGATATGGGTGATAAAAGAAAAGTGGCCTTAATGTGTACTGGCAGAAGGTGTAAGATGCAAACAACCACAGGGGCTTCTCGAGCTAATTCAGGCTTTGTGGCTATAGATGCATTTTTCCGTCCATGTAATGAGATATACTGTGTTAGAAATTTCCCACATCAATAAGAGAAATAATGCTTAAGTTCAGAAGCAGCATATCTGTTCTACGATATAATTGCTGTGGAGAAGATAGACACTGCCACCTCCTGCTCTTCCTGTCCCAGAGATTACACCGGCCCCACTTGGACCCAGTGGGTGCAGGAACGCGGCTGCTTCTGACAGCCGTGGCCACAGCACAAAGATAGGCAGCAAACAAGACAGCTGAGAAAAGACTTCACTTTATTATTTTCTATAATTAATGAACAACAGTCACAACAAATTAGAACAGAGAGAGGCTGAGGCTTCCCAGCGCACTCCTCAGGAGCGGAGAGGAGTAGCCTGCACTGGGCCTCACTGCCAATGTTACACACCCACAGACCTTTTAAAGGGTGCCTTCGCATAGTTTATTTAAGCTTTCTGCAAGCAGAAATGCCACTTAGAGTGAAAGGGGCAGAGAGACACTATGCATCCATGGAGGGTTCGGAGGTGCATCTATACGTGGGTGGAATAATGAGAGCAGAAACGTATAGCTCCCCCACTAGAGGCTGAACCATCACTGCCAAGTGCATCGGTGCCTGCTGAACAATTGAACAGGAGAGCACTTTACATTTCTGGCGTCTGCTGATGACATGTGCCTCAGGATTATGTAAAAAGCCATGCATCACTGGCATTATTCTGCACTCTTACTAACATGAGACATCACATCTAGGACTCTCCTAATGCAATGATGTTACAGCTACAACTTAACAAACATGCTAGTTTAACATAAGATTCTCCAGGATTTTCAGAGACAAAGATTCATTCATTTTCTATACCGCTGAGTCCAATTCAGGTTCGCGGAGAAGCTAGAGTGTATCCCAGCAATTAGCAGGAGAGAGGCAGGGTACATCCTGGACAAGTCGCCAGTCCATCACAGGCCAGATTAAGATTTGTCAGTGGAATTAAGGTTTGTTAAACTCAATGAGTAAGGAATGAGTAAAGACTTGCTACCACCTAGTGGAGAAAACCCCTCCAACATGCAGATATGCAAAATTTAAAACAGACATGAAAGGAAAATCTTACCCTCTCTAAGATGATCTCTTCATATTTATACATCCCATCACTGCCATTTACCTGTCAGAATAAAATCGCAATGGTTAGTTACATCACTGAGGACAAATGATGCCATTTCCTAAAAATGCTGCATGAAAAATGGGAGATTTAAATGTTACAGCTTTACCATATAAGACAGACACAGCCATGGAGAATAGGATTACTGCTAAAATATGGAGAATATGCATCCACCAGATTATTTTACTAACTAAAAATATCAACAAATTTCCAATTAGCTAAAAATGAAAGGTGCATGTATGTTGACACTGCAAAATGCACATTTTCTACAACATGTGAGCTCAATAGGATAATGGATGCCAGTCCACATGGTGAACAGCACCACATAGGCCTCCTTATCCATTTATCCACACACACAAACATACAGACATGTTCATGCACCAGAGGAAGTGGAAATAAGAGGCATATACTGTACAGACAGTGGGTGCAGATACTTACATAAGGGCCTGCATCTAGTGAGTCTGCGTTGACAATGATGGGGGGAGGGTTAGCCTGTGAACATGAAGAGAGATACACATTATCTCACTGTGTGAGGCTGGCAGTGCACAGACGCGATTAAGTACATATACTACTGCTCAGGAGCAGTCATAAGAACAGTCAGCGAGTCTCCTTGGGACTGAGAATGTGGGAAGTGATGAGTTGGAAGGGGGCGTTGAAAGGTGCGAGGACTGAGAATGAGGACTGGGGCAGAGAGACCCGCTGCTTATTAACCACCACAGCCAGACATCCTGCGGTCACCTCATAAAACAAAACAGCTTGTGTTTCAGCTGTTAGAATAATACATTTATCCCACATCTACTTTCACTTTACACCCTTGAGAAATAACACCGTGTAGTATCACATACAAAATGCACGTTTTTATGGTTTAGTGAACACTTGAAGAAGTTTATATCACAGGTTTTACAGAATCACTTCTGAATAGAATAATAAAACTCAACCTGTTTATAATTAAACATATAAAATGAGCTAGATTGATTTAAAAAGGTGGTATATCTGCTGGTATATCTAAAAAATAATGCACAACCTTATTAAACTATATTAATTACTAATTTATAAGATGGATGACTTTAAAGTTGTGTTGAAAATCAAACACCTATGTTGGACAAATTGAGCTTTTTTCAGCCTTTCTCTGTTAATATAAAAAATGTAAGGTATCTGACAATCTACAAACTGTTTTAGTTAATAAAAAGGAGAATTGCTTATTAACAGTAACAAAGTAGACAAACAGATTTTATCATCAAATGTCCTAAAATTATTTTATAGTTTAATCCGTAAAAAAGTGAGGACATCACAGTTAAATGGACATAAACTTCATTTATGTTTAATAGTTCACATTGAATCATGTTATGTTGAATCAGATTAATCAGCAGAACAAATGAAAATGTTAGTAAAACCTTTGCTGTCATCACTGTCTAAGGTCCTGTAATAATTCTGATCATCCTGAGGGATTGTGCTTTCAATAAAAAAATTAAAGTACTTGGATAAAATCCAAACTAAAATAATTGTAGATATTGTTATCAAAAGTTGATCTCAGCAAATTTACAGCAAATAAGGCAAACTAATTTAAATCAGGCAATCCACCGCTAGGTGGCTGCAAACTGTAGTCGCTCCGTCTTAACTTTCATGTTTGTTGTACTATAGGCATCTTTTTTAAAGACATGAGCTGTCAATTTGGGTTGTCCCAGAAGACTTTTCATGCTGGTAAGAAGTTGTGCTGCATGGGAGATTTTCTGCATTTTTCTCTGCTCTCTTAAGACTTTTTATGGTAAGTCTCCATGGCAAGACTTATTTACCACTGAGATCAACTGACAATGCTCTCCAAATTCAGGATTATCAGTGAAATAACACCTCAAATCCCAATGGAGTTGAAAAGAAAGAGAAGCGGATACAGGGCAGGAGTGAGGCAGAGAGAAAACGGTGGAGATTTAAACAGTTTCTTCCAAATGTTGTGATGGTAACGTTAGCTCGCTAGCTAACAAAACTGACGGGCTCCAGGTGCTAACTGAACATATCCCAGACTGTGATGTGTCTGTACACGAATTCAAGATGCTCCATGCAGACAGCAATAAACAACTCAGTGGAAAACTAAAGGGAGGGGCTGTTGCAGTACTGTTTAACCAGTGTTTGTGTCTTCCTGCACATGTTACTGTTTAAGAAATCTGCACAAGAGACATGGAACTGTTAGCTGAAATAAGCCTAAATGCTAGCTCCATGAGCCTACAGCTTTCCTGTCACACCTCGACTCTGTCCTTCATCTCAACCTCATCTCCCTCCACATCAGGACTTCCTGAAACCCCGCATGCATCCACCTCAACTCTGTCTGTCTCCTGTAATCAAGTCATGAAACTGCTGGTAAAACTGAACCAGAACAAGGCTGCAGGTCCAGCACTAGTTCAACACCAGTCTGAGTCAGAAAAGATGTAGAAAACATCCTACCTTTTTCCAATTTCTTTAAAACCACAACCAGCTGAACCAAATGACTACAGAACTTGAATTTCCCTCTGGAATTAATCAAGTATTTTTAATTTGTCACTTTCATATATGACCATTTTATTCAGTGGGAATTTCTGTTTCCACAGAACGTTTTAATTTTATAACAATTTTGTTCTCAGCAAATTTTCTAACTATAATATATATTTTTACTTGGTCAAAAAACTTGCTTAAAACTTGAAATAAAAAGGTTCTAAAGCTTTTTAAGAAATTTTAATAAGTGTAAAACTAAAGAAATTTCAAAACATATTCCCTGTAACCAGATAAATAAAGTCATTTTACTCTGGTTACTTTGATTTAAAGTTATCTGTAAATGTCTGCAGCTAGAAAACTATTCATTAAAAAACTCTTAAGTAAAAGTTTTCGTGTTTTGTTTTGTTGTATGTAATACATTTTTTAAAATTTTTCTCATAGTTTTCTACTTGCATTGTCCCCCCACCCCCCATAATCCTTTTTTAATGATTTTTCTTTGAGCTTATGAAAGCAGACTTTCTAAAGTTTATATTACTTGACCTGTAGTAATAAAATTATTTTACAAACTTTAGCTACTTTTTATTTATTTTTGTTTCTTTTCATTGCCATTGTAGACATATTGTATAAAAAAATAAGATGAAGTTATTTTAGAGTCAATAGGAAAAAAGATTCTAAAATATAATAAAAATATAGGCTGAAGGGAAAAAAATGACCTAACTGAAGCTGGATGTATGAACATATCTCAAAGAGACATGAGGGCTGTTGACTTCCCATTGCCGCACTGGCTGTAAACATAAAAACTCTTTAAACACTTGTAAAATAACAAATGCTGCATGTAAAACCCAACTAAATCCAAAATTAAGCGCCACATATGAGGCTTCATAGTGCAATTAACCTTCCAGCTTGGCTCTATTGTGCCACCTGGTGTTTCTGTCCCCCACTTTGGCCTTGGAGACTGACCAAGAAGGAAAGCGGCCAGGGTGAAAAAAGCATGAAGGAGCAGAAAAACTGGTTTCCCTAGGAGCATCTTAATGGTCATCTTTTCAATGACTGGTCTAGCTCTTATTAATTTTTATTGACTAAGTTTGACCAACAAATTTGACAGCTCTACTTGGGGATCTAATGTTGCCTGAGGTCAAATTTTAGTTTTCTATTCTTCCTCAAAATCCCTTCACATTATAATACTTACAAACACAAGTGCCTGGACTGTCACTAATTTGTAGCTGCCTCTGGAACGCTATCTTACTTCCTGTTGGAATTCTAATTGTGACAACGTAATGTGGAATTGCATGCTGTGACACCACTCTGCAGAAGCTATACTACACCGCATATGTGCACAAAGGTAGACAAATCATACCACATATTATGATGTGATATTTTGTGATCTGAGATGTGAACTCTTTTAAATGTAGTTTTTTTTAATAACAACTGACAAAACCCCAAAAAAGCTCTTTTATAAAACCATATTTTAGAAAATTAGAAATGTAAAACAGCTGCTCTATTTACTGATTGGCCTGGATAAACACAAAGCTATTGAAGATATCAACTACCAAATTAAACTACTTGATATGAACTAAAAGCTTCTGTAGGTTTCAAACCAAGCTACGCAACAGCAGCATAAAACACTTTTAAACGATTTGACCCTCTGACCAGCTCGTCACAAGATGTCCATAATTTCTTCAACACTCCATACTTCTGCGTTTAGCTCTCTGCTATTTAAAGCTGCTCTCCAGATGAATAAGAACTGTAGATTTAATGTTCTGCAGTTTTCCCCAAGTCAGCACAATCAGGCCTTTGCTGTAATCCACATATGGACTAACAGATGCTCAGGTCTGTGCTTGTGTTTGCATATTTGTGATGAAAGCTTCATCTTGGATTCCTAACCCACTTCCACAAGTACTACATGTGACTTTACCAGTGACATTATCTGTAAAGTGGGAGCGCAGCCTGTGACAGATGTGATGGGGTAGGCTGTTGTCAAAGAGAACCATGTAACCAGGTTGATACAGCAGGAAGTGATGAAACACTGCCTCAGGGCAACACAGGGGAATATAGAGGCCACATTTGTCCCTGGATGACTGACAGACTAAGCTATTGAATCCACTACATGTGACAAAACACACCTGTTGCAGCATGATGCCTAAAGTGCTTATTGTAACAATCATAATGGACCAGCGCAGCTTTGCGAGATCAGTGACTCCAGATACAGCAACATCACCGTGGCTTCAGGTTCCTGCTTAATCCCTCTGTCTAAATCTAACATAACATGCAAGCAAAAGGGAAAATGCAAGATAATCTCAACATGAATCATTTCCACAGGAGTTTGTTGAAATGTTTAGCAACATATTCAGGCAACTTGGATTAGATTGGATTACCCCAACTCCCCCCTCCTCCTCCTCCTGTGCCTTACCTCTGTCATATTCAGCAAAAAGAAAGTAGATTACAAACCATAAATTCGACCACCACTGAGGTTTACAACACACTGGAGGCAGTACTGAAATGGTCTCAGAGGAGAAATAGAAGACATCACGTATAATTGCGCACCATTTACCATTTACTAGACTGATGTCAACCCAGGAGGGAATGAGAATTCCTGGCAGTGTGTTTTAGGTAAATTTGGGGCAAGCAGCATCAAGAGTAGGGCTATGAAAGATTAAAATGGAGCCACAGTGCCAGAACTGCTGAGCTTTGGACACGCGTGACTGAGACTGTGGTCTTTGTTAAGTAAAAAAACAATATCAACTTTTAAACATCCCAGCATTGATTTTATGAAAAGGGAAATAATGTTTTAGATGTGACCCTTTGTAATTTCCAAGATGTATTGTCTGATACTGTGAATATATACTGTGATTATTCTCTTCTATATGCTCTCCTCTGTCATGGCTGCTCCTGTTCAAAGCTGACTCTGCTGAGGCTAAATACTACAAATACACTCGTTGGATGAACCTTGCCCTTGCCAGTATTCTTGTTGAACAAAGCCACTGTGACAGTCTTGAAGCCTCGAGCTCGGTATTTTGCCCGTTATTAGCTTGTTCCTTTGAATTTTAACAGAAACATTCTCAAACTGGACTTTGGAAGTTCTGTGTTTAAGGACTTGTGAAGTTATTGCTTTCCTTTAAAATGCTCTTGGAAATAGCAACTTGGAACAGAAACTTGCTTTAAAACTAGTGTAGAAGCAGGTCAGAGGATAAATACTTCACCACAGACCTTTAAACTTCTTCTTTAAAACTGTTGCTCTGGCTTTACATCAGGGTTTAGAAAGCTGAATCCATCCTTTTTAAAACAAGTAATTTAAAACTTTTAAGCCCTGAAAAGTTAAATTTTACCTGTAAGATGACTAAACTGGTTCATTCATTTTTTATCATAAGGTTTTATTTCCGTTTTTTAAAGTGTTGTTGCTCTGCTGCAGTTCCCAGGCTGGCATTAATGTAAGCTAGTGCAGTTTCAATAAGTATGCATAGCTGTTTGTGAGCCTTTTGTGGCATGTTGCAGATCTATGACCAAATATCTTACGTCATGGAGAAGAATACTTTTTTCTCTTGGAGTATATCTACTAGATTTGATTAAAATGTTTTTAATGGAATGCATTCACAGGAGCCTGCAAAGAAAAATGCTCAAATTCAGTAACAATAATTCAGAGACTAGAATATTTTTCTTATTTGCCTTTGCAGACAAATCAGTCATATGACTTGGATTAACCCTCAAAAGGACACTGAAGCCTCATTTATTCCACATATTGGACATTCTTTAAGCTGAACATAGGGGACTTCTACACACATAGCATACACTGGATCAAGTTAAACAATGTTATAGATGGGAATTACGCATTTTCATTGTTTACGAGAAAGAAAAAGAATTACTAGGACAAAGTGGATTAAGATGGCCTTTCAACTCCCAAGGCAGATGTTCGTCTTAATAATGCAGACAAAGCAGATAGCAGATGGAAGGAATTTACAGCTGGATGAGTTCCAATCACAATGCAGGCTAGTTGATCCGATCACAATGCTCCCAGCAAGCATTTGCAGCTTCTTTTAACAAGTATTTTTCTCACCAAATATCAGTTGTGTGCTAACTTAGAGTTACCCCAAAAGATTTGACAGGAATTTGCGAGGAACTAACAGATATAGCAGATATTTCCTTTATTTTTTTTTGTTCACTGTGGTATTACAGAAGCTTTGGAACAACACAGTATGAAGACCCGAGGCTAAAAAACAAATGGATGCAAGAGAGCGTAGCAGACACAGAGACCTCATCTACAGACAACGACAGTAAGTCCAGACTGCCTCCCCAGCATGAGATCATTACAAGTCCCCACTGACCACCAGGAGTGATGAAAACGCACATGCTAACATGTTTTCTTTCTCCCAAAGGTACATTTACCCATTTGTCCATAACAGTTCCTTATTCATCAATCTATCATCTTGCCCTTCTCTCAGTTGAGACAGTGTGCATGTCTCTTGTCTCTCAGCATCACCGTGCATGTATATCATGTCCTGGTGGCATTGCATCACATAACACTCACTTGGCTGCAGACCCTCGGGACAGTAAAGCCACAAAGACTCCCAGTGAACCTTGGCAAATGCGGGGCAGAGTCTTCATCCAAATTGTTAAATAATCAATGTGTCTCCATGGCAACCAGTGCTTGCACGGGATTGGCCAGAGAGCCTGCTTGGCTGCCTCCCTTCGCTTCACCTTCTCAGGCTGCTGCTGCTTCACTGCAGTTAATGCGGCTCTGCGCTCACACACTCCTGGCCACAGGGCGGATGTGCCTCACCGCCTTCAGACGCACACAAGCCATCAGCATTCTCTCAAATCAGAAGTAGTCATGAATGTGTGTTGTTGGGATATATGCTTTTGAGAGAACGGAAGCAGAAAATGATTTACAGAATTGCATCAATGAGGAAGGCAGGTTTAAATTAATATTCAGGACGTAAACCTTGATCACGTGATACATGCATTGGATGATAAGTCTCTTTGATGTGACCATGGTGCATCTGTTTGGAAGTTAAACTGTATATGAACTCAAAAGCAGCTTATTTATGCTCTACACACGGTGTAATATTACAAACCCCATCAAGAAAAAGTAACAATGTTCTTTTTTATTAGAGATATTAGCCCTCTTATGATAATGTGGTATTTTGCTATTCTATGTTCTGCCCAATGCATTGTAGCAGTTTTAAGTTGTTCAGCTAATATTGTCAATCTTTCTGTAAGAGAGCAAATATTTTAAAATTGTGAAATACTCTTTTTCTTTGGCTTTTATTTATATACTTTTAAAGCTGCTTGAATGGGGAAAAAGGGAAACACACTATTTAAAATCACTACCGTAATTAAGGGAATATATTGTGAAAGAATTCTAATTTTTAAATAATACTCGGATTGTGTGTTCATATTGGAGGTTGCTGTATTCCTGTTATTAAAATTAATGCTACTTTTGACATCTGGGAGCTCTACAAGGCTTCTGCTTTGTATGAACAACAGGAGGCGACTTTCATCAGTGTTCAGTTTCAGAAGTTTTTGGTTATTTAATACAAGGCAGATTATTAAGATGATAATTTTGCCACATTGTTTGGCAATTATCACTTTGTGCCCTGACTGAATACAGTGTTGATTTGCATGCTGTGTGACCTATCACGTGTGATGACATAGTCCGTAATATTTGGTAAAAATGATGTTTTGGGGGGCATGACACAGAGAGAAAGAATTATTTGTGGTTTTTAATATTAATGTGTCTATACCAGGCCTTTCAACCATATGAAGTGTTTTTTTTTTTCTGCATATTTCCCAGATGGGACATTCAACAGACACTAATTCACAGCCAAATAATAAATTATTTAGTTGTCCTTCATTTTATCTCCACAAAATTTCTAAATAAACAAATTAAATACTAAGAATAAATACTTGAAAATAAATATTTCTATATTTCTAGATATGGCAAGTAAAGATATAAGAAAACCACAATAAATCCAAACATCCTCACTATAATGATATTAAGGGGTTATCAAACTCTTATCACTATAATTGTGATTGTTATTATACATCGTTATCAGGAGTGAGGTTCCGCCTTCAGATATGAACAGTAAAACGATGACCTAAAGAATTTTGAGCCTGTTTAATATAGCCTCAAAGGTTGAGGTCTTTTAGTGATGTTAATTCTTTTCGCTGAGTTGAGCTGAAGACTTGGGTAAACTAGAAATATCCAGATTTCCATCACTAAATGTTATACTTTAAAAAGGTAAACTTTAGCTTTCTTTGTGAAATATCAGCATAACCTCTCTTTTCAAGCTCTTAACTTCAACATATGCTGAAGGAAAAGAAAAACAAGACTGTTCAGAATGTGAACAGTGTCTGCATGCTGACAGGGCAATAAAAATTTCCTCCTTTGCAAATATTTTCTTATCAGCTTTTCTCATATAAAGACACGCTGCCATGGTAGCGTCATCTCCAGAGGTGACATAGCAGTGAAATATGACAGTTAGACAGTTAGTCAATCAAATGATGCCCAGTGATGATGAAGCCCTGCAGGTTTTCACTGTGTCCCTGCTTCAACACACCTGGGATCCAACAGCCAAACTAATTTCAGTCAGTTGTTGGAGCAGGGAGCACTGAACACTTACTTCGCTCAGGCGAGCGAAGAGGAATAGCCCTAGCCTAAAATCAGCACTAATAGGCAATATGAGAGCTAATCACACAACACAACACAAATTCCTACATGCTGCATTTATGTTTTCCACCAACATGTGGGAAAAGAGACGCAGTCTGTGGTGCTGTTCTTATTCGCCTCTCTCAGGCCACGCTGCAGTCCAATCAATAACTACTCAATTACTATGCACCCAACATCTCATTCAGAAGGAAGACAGAACACAAGAGGTGACAGATGCATGAATCTGAGAAGCATGAACACATGGTAGCGAGAGCTGTTTCAACTGCAGGTATTGTCAAAACTCAATGTCAGCGACAGAGAAGAATAAATAACTAAAAAAATAATCCCACTGTGGTAAAGGTCAACAGCTCCTTTTTTCTTTCTATAATGCCACTGTTCATTTCAAGGAGGAAATTAATTAGCTCCCCCATAAAACAGCCCCATTAAAGCTTAAAGTTTTGACATTTGATAGCTATGATTGAGCATTTTGACTCCATCTCTCTCCTCCCCCCTCCTAACGCACACCCATGAAACTATAATTAATAGCCCATCACAGCTGTCAGCGGCGCTCCCTCCTCATCTTTATGTAATATTACAAAAGCATGCTCTGGCTTACCTCTCTGTCATGCTGAGCAGTACCAAATCAGAGCTGGCTAGTTTGACCTTCACGAGTGCAGCCACAGAAGAAAAAGTACCTGGTGTAACGAATATTCGTAACAGTGTTGCTCTAGAAGTCCTACAAGTACGCTTACAACTACTCAGGTCTGACCATGACAAAGTGATCTATAGCTAGTGGCCATTTTGATATGCATTAGTGGGAAAAAAGATGATAAAGCAAGAATCACTTTTATGGGAAATCACAAGGACTATAATTGTAAAGTATGTTGGGTAGTAATTTTTTTTAATTTTAATTTGATCTATAAAGCTTTCATTACATGAACGGCTGCAATTTTAACCCATGTTTAAAGATGTAACACTTAAAAAAAAAAAAGTCTGCAGAAACTTTTATTCATACTTTGCATTATTTGATTATTTTTTAGGATTTTCCATGAAGTGGCATCTTATTTAAATTATTATTGTCTTGTCAAATTACCAGGATATATATATGTTTTGAAATTATAATTTGCTTGTTTTTGTTGTAATTTTGTACAAACGTAGAGAAGTTATAATCAGGTATCAGAGCAAAGGCCATTGTTTGCTTTATTAGAGTCACTAAATTTCCTTTTGGTGTGCATTAAAAATACATATCCTTAGACAATATGCATCATATACAAAATACAGCATCAGTCACGTTTAGACACACTTATTAAGATTTAATGATGTCTAAACTTTTGATTGGTTCTGCTTATTCTTTGTCTCAACAATTAATCTACTTTTATATCACTAAATAAAAGGCCAAAATGACCATTGCAGAGCTGAAACACCAACGAAGGGTCAAAATGTTATTTTTGGTTTCGATAAATAAATTAACCTCATAAAAATGGGTTGTCTAGCACTAACTGGGTGTTCACTAGACTGACGAGACCTTGAAAGTCCACTTTGCTACGTGTGACATCAAATCAGAGTTGTAAATCTGATCTGATCTCTTAAAATGCTGAATTTCCAGAGATTAAAATAAATTAGATGTTGAATACAGCATCTCAAGCTCGCTTTGCTGAAAAACTGTAACAAAGCGTTAGCTTGAAATCTTCTTTCAGTTATTAAACTGCAGCTGTCGCACGCTGATCTACCAAACGATTTACCGGTCATGTACTGACTACACAGCTTATAAATACTACCTACCATGAAATACTGTGCATGCATAAACAGATGTATAACAAGTGGCGTCTCAGTGTTATTCCTTTGATTGAGTCATCACTGCTTTTCAAATGCTGGGAACAGCAGAGTGACAGAATGAGTTGTAGTCCCCTCCTCATGGCAACAGCTGATTCCCATAAAGATGAAATCACATATAGAGTCCAAAATCATCAATTGTTATCTAAATACAATTATTATTGAGGGGGGGGGGGGGGGGGGGGGGGGGGGGGGGGGGGGGGGGGGGGGGGGGGGGGGGGGGGGGGGGGGGGGGG
>JBAMHX010000008.1:16375344-16390446 GCA_037177515.1 Pseudomugil tenellus | reverse complement strand
AGAGGTCCAGAAGGGATGGCTTAAATCGAAGTTGTTTGTGTTGCAGGGACCCCCCCCCCCCCCCTTTTTTTTTTTTTCACCGGTCACATAGCGAGGTCTCTGCTCAGTTATCTCATTTGTGTCTGCGGTGGAGCTCCTTGCCGCAGAACACTGTCATGTGTGAGTGTCATTAGTATGCTCCACATAATCCCGCCCCCACTTCTTCCTCTACATCAGAGGTCACTGCAGGATGTTAGCTCACCACCTTTTTACTAGTTGGTACTCTTTTGTTGCTAAGCTGGCAGAGCAGATGATGTCTGGTGATTTACATCCTTTTGAATCACACACAACTAACGGCTGCCATTTTAACATTTTCAACACTTTTAAGTTAGTCGTACTGGGACATATTTGGATTTCTTTAGGTTTCTGCAAATATGCTGCTTTCTCTTTTAAAGGCTATGAAAATGCATCTAGTGTTGCTGTACATGAAGATGGTGATCGTGTAGTTTCATTTGCTGCTTAGACTGTTAAACCATGTAAGTTGTAAATTTTCTGCCGATACAAATGAGCTGATACTAAACCACATTCACATTGCAACTCATTTACTGAAGGTCTGCCAAATATGATGTTCTAACCTGGAATCAAAAAGCAAGTCTTTATAAAAGCAACACTTTGGCACACCTGAGAATGAGGATATTAGTATAGAAGTATTTGGGTGGAGAGAGAAACCAAATATCTGCGGTGACTGTGTCACATAAACCTGCCTACCTTTTCCTCTAAAACTCAGCTATCTTTTCTCATTGGTCTAAAAATTTACAGCAGGACTGTAATATTCTGACATTGAAAGTACGTTTCTGACTTGTTTTGATGGGAAAGTTACATCTATTCTGTACATTTCCTGAGTCCTCATAGCCCAGCAGTGTCCTAAAGGTTGAGAAACCACACTTCAATAATCTTTTTTTTCCTGGGACACAACTACATTTCGCTTTACAGCAGCACGTCACAAGGTGGCAACTAGATATCAACACACTTGCTATTTTGAACACCAATGATGGATGTTTCATCAAAGAGACACATGAGGACATTATTAGAGAACATAAGGAAAAGAAAGAGAGAAAGAGACAGACTTTAGTGACTAAAGAGAGCTCAGAATACAGGATGTAAGATGGAGTTGAGGCGGGGGAACCCAACAAGAATATTAGAGTACCTTTACTCGACTAGTTTTTATTTAACCTTCTCTTCAGAGTTGCTGTTAGTTAGTTTAATTTAAAGTCGGATGGGTCCCATGTTCATCACCATCTCCAGACTTATGTAGCTATAAATTAAGAACAAACCACTGCCATATTTTTTTTCAGCCTGAAGTTTTAACATGTAGATGAGATGGTGAAGCTGGAGCAGAACAGAACTTTAAAAAGGGACCAATAGTACTCTGATTAGGAAAAAAACAGTGTGAGTAGTAGTAGTACAATTAACAGATTTAATATTCAATAAAAAGTAAATGCAAATCAAATGGGAGCTTATTTAAGTCTGAGATTTCTTTGGAGCCACATCTTGGTGCTAATTAGTGATAATGCACCATTTGGATTCACAATTCAGACCAGGTGGCTACATTCATCTTTTATATACAGTATATGAGAAAAGCTCATTGGCTCACAATAAACATGGGAGTTAACTTACTATTAAATTAAACTACCTTAAGCTGTCTGGTTATTCCTTTGTGAATTCCTTGCACTTCTCACAACAGTATCCAGCAGTAGCAAAAACCACATACAAGTATCACCAAACACATCAAATGCTCTACTTATCCGCCAGATTACAGATTTTTCCAGAACATCACAGAACACAATCTGTAATCAGAAGGGTCCAATTTTAGACTTTAGACAATTTTAGTCAATGGCCCCTATAATGTTGCAACCAACACTCTGAAAGCCACAACTATTCTTAAACCCTAAACTGTATTTTCCTCTTTCACAAGACATTCATACAGACATTTTCTGATTTAATAATTATTACACTGTATTGTTTTGAACATTTATAAGCAATGATTAGGCTGGTGCTTGCTAACAATATATATCATAAGACAAAACATCAATACAGCGAGAGAATTAAGTGGCGTTAAAAGATCTCCTTTAAACACAACATAGAAGATATGATATAACTAAGTGTGACCTACAGACCGATGAAACCCTTTAGTCCACAAGTCACTGCAGACTAAAACCAGTTGCTACATACAGAAGCAGAGATCCTAGTGTTACGGTTGAGGTTTCATGCTCCTCGATAAGCTCCACTCAGGAACACCCACACACTCACATATCCCCATTCACTACCCCGTGCATAAGTTTTGGCTCACAAAAAGTGTAGGTGTTGGAACTGGTGAAATTACAGTAAGTAGGACAACAGGCGATGCAACAAAAACAAGAGCCGTGCCTCCAGTTTCCCTCTGATAGTTATGAATATATGAGCACATTTACCCATATGCTAATGTATTTAGCGCCAAACAACAGAGAGGACAACAGGGCTTTGTTTTAAAGGTTTGTAGCACTTTGATGATTGCCAAATCAATTTGCCTCCTGTGGAGGGGTCCGGAGTTGTCGGTTTTGTTTGACCACCTCAGGTTGTGTTTAGGAAAGACAAACTGTCCACCTAAAGAATGCAGCTTAGATCAGAGCAGCCATCTTACTGAACTGCAGAGATGACACACTGATCTGAAAAGACTCAAAGCTTTAATGTGCAAAGACTTCTAACAGGGGTTCCTGTGATAAAACAGCACATACCAGCTGGCTGTCAAAACACAACAAACCTGTTGTGTTGGACAGAACATGAAGACAAAACGTAATAGATCACAGCCATTACAACACAAATGAACACAGTAAGATAAACAGTTTTGAAAAGTGTTATTACGATAAAAGAGTGCTTCAGATTAAAAAGCTTTCACGAAGGACTATTATATTCCCAGGAACTTATCCATTTGGTTAGTTGTATTCTGTCTGTCCATGTTTCAACATCTTACCCTCTTTTAAAGCAGCGTGCTCCTTCCTTTTGGCCAAATATTTATTCATTTTCTTTACCGTTTAACCCAATTCCGGGTCGCTGGGAAACTGAAACCTATTCCATCAATTAGCCAGCGAGAGGCAGGTTACATCCTGGACATGATACTGGTCCATCACAGGAACAACACAGACACAAACACTCTCGCTCACTCCTAAGGAGTGACCAGTTAACCTAGTACGCATGTCTTTGGATGGTGGGAGGAAGACAGAGTACCCAGGGAGAACTCATGCATACATGAGGAGAACATGCAAACTCTGCACAGAAAGGCCACTATTGGGACCTTCTCCCAGCCGAGGCTCAAACCAGCAGCCTTGCCAGACCACGGTGCCAACCACTATTCAACTATGCAGCCTTTTGCTAATTATCTACAGTATGTTTTGTGTTGCTGGTTTTTTTTTTTTTTTTGGTTTTTTTAACTGAACCTACTGCAAATAAGTTTACAACATTGTATAGCCACTTTTTTCCATATCAGACACCAGGCTGCAGTAACAAAGCTGTGCAGATAGATCTGGCTATGTAAGAGTTACTTATTTCTGAAAGTTGAATCAGCAGGTCAAGATTTCTCACATATCTGTCAATCAAATATGAAGGAAGTCTAACTTAACTACAAAAATGTGTCCATTTATGCTAGGGTAGAAGTATTCTTGCTAGATAAAACTAAAGTAGTAAATATCATCAAGGTAGTGATATATACTTATTAAAAAATGGCTCCACCTGGAATCAGAACCGATTTCCACTGGTTAAGTATAAAATCATATCAAGTTTTCTCCCATTTACAGAACAACGAATGAACAAATTATAATAAGCTGCAGCAGGGAAACAGTCATCTTATAGCACACACAAAAACAAGGCAAAACAACCAGAAAATAGGTTCCAGTTGAAATTGTAATGTAATACATGAAGCTGCGCTTCACCCTCTATAAACAAACTGTAATCCAGTACAGCTGAACCACAAAGCTTTGCAAGCAAATACCATCATGATAGTGAAATAGTTATTCAGTTTCACTGCCGATGTCTCTACTTGTTAAGATAAACAATTAGTCGCAATATGTCATAATATAATCATAGTTTTGGCACAAGACCTTAAAAACTGGTTCTGTGCATCAACAGACAGGCACTAATTACTCAGTCTCCTTTAAAATGTTTAAAAAACACACCAAACAGCTAAACTGCATTAGTTCCAAACACACTAATTGTCAATGGCATTAAAAATCAGCATGTGAATGATTCTTCAAATAATTAAAAACAGCAGAAAGAAAGAAAATCACAAACAGTGATTTTCTTGAATTCTGGGTGCATGAATTGATATTGCATCACTCCTGTCATTCAGAAAGCCCCCCTCTCCTCCCCTCTCTGACGCCTGCATGCGGAGATGTCCTAGTGAACATATGCAGGCCTTGGATTTCGTAGATTACATAACTGGACATTTTAATGGTGAGCATTAATCCACAATGGCCCATATTGGGTTTTATAAGCAGGCTGATCAGGATGTGCTGGCTCTCAGAGAGCAGCAGCAGTCTATGGACAGTGAAGCTGTGGACTAGAAGAGCTCTTTATAATGCAAAAGTGGTCAAAGCTGACACAGCTGATTACCAGTACAATGTTAAATAGTGCTGCTTAACACCATACCACTGGCCCAATTTTATTCTTGCGTTTTTGTTTTGGGTTTTTTTACGTAGTGCTTGTAAAATTTCTCAATGTTTCCTAAATGCAAAATACTATTTGCTCTTTGAAATGTACGGTTGTGTCAATGAAGGGATTAAAAAAGCTCTTGGAGAACCAGGAGCCTGCGTATTAGCACTGCAGTCTGTGATAATTAGCTAGCTGAGCAGCAAAGCTACTGTGCAGCTCTGACTGAGCCTGCACCATGGCAACGCACAGGGCAGTGTCTAAGCACAGGCGCTCTCGGCTTTCCCTTCCTCCCCCTTTCTGCTTCTTTTCCCCTTCCTCTTCTTTACTGGATTATCCCTTTCTTTGTGCCACACCTCTCATTTCTTCACCTCCTTTTCTTTCCGCTGCTTTCCATCCTTTCCTCTCTTCCCCCCCATGCATCATGTCCTCTGTTGCATCATCACAGCCCCAAAACAACACAAAGAACCTTGCTGGCTCACATTTGGAGAGTACTCGGCGTTGCCGCTTCTCTCGACTTTCTGGACATACGGGCTGAGCGTTTTCATGACATATGGCAATCCATATGATGTCTTTATGCGTTCTAAATTTATGCTTGAGTCTGTGCAGCGCTCATTTTAATCAGCATAACAAAATGTGTGCTTTGGAAGGAGGATCACATCAAACCTAAAATGGTTGAGCTCAACAATTATCATGTGCACTTAAGTTCACAGTTGAGATTTAGTGCTAAATCCTGCATCAAGCCACGAGCAAAGCAGAGGTACTCTTGCTGTTTGCCTGTCAGCAGGATCGGCTAAATGTCATTAAAATTGGTGAGAAGGAGCTGCATTGACAATCGGAAATGCAAATAAATTTTGTGTGACTGCTGATTATTTTATTACCTCTGCTGTGAAGGTTTTGTTTTTGCTGCCGTTTGTTTGTCTGTCTCTTATCAACATTATGCTAAAACTACTGGACAGATTTTTGAGACATGATAAAGGGTGTTGTCTAACTTTTATCATTTAATTTTATAAGAGATTACCATCTAGATCCAGAAATATTTCTTAAGGAGTATTTGTCATTGGGAGATCAGGCCATTTTTAGTAAAACTTACTCATAACTTCGCAATAAACGGTCTTGGACGTTCCAAACAGGTTTTACAAGATAGCAAAGTTAAATCTGAATTCTGACAAAAGTCTGGATACTACGATATAAAAGAGAAAAAAAAGGGGAATATTTGGGATTTTCATCACTGCAAAAGAACAAATTAAGATATAAACATGTGACAAATACAAGAATAGAGCCAAGAAACTGTGGATTCATTATCAGTGACTCTAGGAATCTACTATGTGTTCACATAAAATGAAGGTAGGACTTTAGCATAGGGCTGAAATCACAGTATGGGTGGAAATGAGCTGCTTTGTGAAATACTGTGAAACTGTGAAATAGAGAACTGCTTTTATTAAATGATGCTCCATCTATTTGTTCTTTTAGATAAAGAATCATGAAGCTAGATGTAGATAAGACATGTATGCAAACATACTTTGATGATACTGGGCATTTTCTCCTATGTCCAGTCTCCACACTAAGCAAATATTAATATATAACAAATATCCTTACTAAACACAACAAAGCCGACTATTCCAGGATGTTCTTATGACTGTTCGGATAAATTAAAGTACCTGTAGCTTTTTTTTTTTTTTAAGATAAAGTAACTTATTCCGACCTGAAAATGAAAAATAACACACACAAACCTCCGAACCTCCCCCCTTAGTGCATCACTGCTACCCTCTTAACCCACGTTGCCACAACACTGCAGATACAGCAGGCATGTTTTGCTTTATGTTTTTAGTGACATGACACTTTATTCTGCTTTACACAAGGCATCAAAATCTTATTAAAGTCTCAACATGATCAAAGTATCACATAAAGTTTAGCTTTTCTAACTTACTTGTACCCTGAAGAGCAGTGCAAGGGAAAGGCATGCTGTAGTTTTAATGACGTTTAGAAAAGAGCAACAATCTGACACAATTCTGTACTTCCTAATATTTTCTTTCTGCTGCATATATCCCATAATAATAATAATATATACTTTGTTGTTTCCTAGCATGCTTGAACTTGTGAAACTTGAGCTTAAAGCATCAGAAACAGCAAAGAAAGACCATATAAAGTGTTTGTAAGAAAAGAAAATACACCTCATCGTATCTAAAATGTCAAATTATAGTAAAAGAATTTTGACCATTTGTGGCAATGTGGATTTCAGCTTCCCTGTTCCTTTCTACAAAGCTTGTTAAGGTACTACATTAACTATACATCTAATTTGGACCAAAAATAAACAAGACTGTAACAACAACTTAAAAGCAGGTTATGATTTATACATAACGGAGCATTTAATAAGCACCAATTATTATCTAACCAGGTCTAACAGATTTGGAAATTAATACAATAGCATGTCTGATCTGCTGCTCAAAAGCTCTGATTTATAAGTTTTGTATATATTTCTTACCAGAATTGAAAAAAGTCTGAATCTGCTGTCCTAAAGTGCACCAGGAAATGCTGAATTTCTGCTGTTTAAATCAATTAATAAATATTTATTTTTAGTTATCTGTATGCTTTATGGGCTCAGAATAAAGACAAAACTCCAATATAAAATCTTGTTTTTGAGTATTTATATTAAAATATGTCTTTAATATAGCTAAAAAAATCTCAATGGTCCATTTTAGGACATGTTTAGTAATGTATCACCAAGTTTGATAGCCAAGAATTCTACATTTGCACCATTATCAGGCACAAGCAAAGAAGCTAAATTCGTGTAGAAGCCTTGAAAAACACAAGTGCCAACACCTCAAACACACCACAGCAAAAAGATGAAGGTATCAGCTGGACGAGAATGATTATGTGACTTTACAGAAGCAGAGACAAGGCTGAAACTTTCATCTTACCATAATAATGCAGCGTCTTATGAAACCAGATGGAGTTTCATTTGCTTGGACCGGATGCAAAATATGCCATTTCTCTCATAAAACAACATGCCATTGGAATCCTCCTCCATTTAAAACCAGATGAAATTAGAAAGGATTCACTGAAATACACAGTGACAGCTGAAATACTAGATCAGAAAATGCTTTTCTCCTTTTTTTTGTGCTATTTTCTCAACCAATCACTGTGCATATTATCAGGCAACCGTCTTGAAAACGATAACGTAGAAGAAAACAGTCTCACTATATTCGGGAAAAATGCTGTTTCACAAATTCCAGGAGCATTTGTGGTACCTGGTGAGATTTCAGAAAACCACAAACCTAAATTCCAACCTTAAAAACAGCTTTCCAATGAAATACTGACAAAACACTTTATAGTTTATGGAGATTTACTTTAAACAAGTAAAGGAAACACAATAAAGATTAACTTTGCTTTGATGCAGGGAAAGAATGTGTTACATTATACAGAAATATTAGCAAAAATGCACAAACACACAGAGGAAACTAAAAGTAATAAAGGACATAAAACAACTCCAGAGATGCGATGTTCTACCAACAGTGTAATAAAATGTACAATATTAAGCTGGGGTGCTTGTTCCTTTCTATCCATGGCACAGTGAGGATTTGCTCTTCTTCATCTTTCTGTCTTACAGATTTAAAATGTAGGTTCCTGTTGTTTTTTCAAACCTTGTTGGCAGACGAGTTCAATAATCACCAGTATAAGTGGTGGATAATAGATGGGGGGGACATGTTCATCAGCTGTCTGTGGCTCTGTGTATATAAAACAGGCATAGGCCAATATCAAATCAGTGTTCAGTTCAATGGGGGAGAACAGGAAGTGCATGTGGGACAAATAAATGTTGAAACAACTTACTGTATGTCTATAATTTCTTTAATAACTTCTTCAATAGAAAGAAATTAATGTTTTTTTTTAAACAGATAACTACTCAAAGTAGATTTTTCTTTATAAAAGATGATTATTTACATAAATCCAGCATTGTGACCACTGTGAACAACTGTGCCAAACATTTAGGCTAAGAGGAGATTAAATTAATTACTATAATCTGTTTCTAAACTTGGGTTTTGTCTTGAGTATTCTTAAAATCTGGCTAAACACATTAACACCAGGATTGTTAGGGTTCATTAAAGGGATTATTTTAACAACATTCTTGTAATTCAGGTCACTATTGTTGGCATCTTTAATTAAAATTTCATATTCCAAGTATTGTGACTTTTTTGATCAAAGGCAAATATTACAATTACCATTAATTACTAATCTTTTCAACCACTTAAGGGTAAACTCTCTACAGTTCAGCCATGCTTTCAATCCAGAAACACTGATGTAAACATATATTTCCTTTAAGGACACAGCAGTAAATACATGCTGTCACGTCTAGCTGCTTAGGAACCCTCCTGATCTCAACAATGTTAAGATGAAAATATCTTTAACGATATTTGCTGATTACTAATGATTCAAGGAGCTTCTGTTTCCTCTTTCTTTTCTTGGTTTTGCATCCTGTCTGATCGCTGCTCTACCTCCCCAAAATGAAACGTCGATTCAAACAATGTTTGGGGGGAAAAAAAAAAGAGCGGAGGAGGAGAAGGCCAGAGCAGGATGGGAGGGGGCGACAGAGATAAGGGAACACTGAAAAACAGTGAGAGCACACACACATACACACACACACAAACAATGAGAGACCAGACCAAATGGCTGAAGGGCTGCTTGGATAATGCATTAGACAGAGATGGCACTCATAGCAGCTACACATGGTAAGAAACAAACTGCTTCTCCAAATGTCCTCCACACACACACACACACACACACACATACACCCACACACACATACAGAAAATGGATGACAGAACAATGACTATTATTTATATTTGGGAGGGTGGGGTTGAGGGGGTGGTACCTAAGAAAAAAGTAAGTTCTGGTATATGACTCGAGCTTGGATACATTCCTGTAAAGCAGTATTTCAAGCACTTTACCACCATCAGTACTGCAGTACACTTAAAAAAATCTGTAAATTCTTCTCCAGCTTGCAAGGCAGTGGAAAATAAGAGAAATATCCATGCTGGGAGGGGTTTCCAGACCTCTTTTTCATCAAGCGGACAGCTTATATGCGTGTTCACACCTGGAAACAAAGTTCAATCCAGTTCTATTTGTCTGACTAAAAAAATGAAATGAAAAGAAAAGTTCCTTTTTCTTGTTTCTCACTACAAAAGAGATTAATATGAATTTAGTATTTTCTAAAGCAAAGCAGACTTTTGCAGAGTCCCAACATAAAAGTCATTAAATCACATTCGAAGTGAACATGAAGGTTATTATTTAAGCAGTTTTTATGCTTTATGATCCTCCATGTTACATTAAAATGCTACTCTTGAGGAACAGACATATACATGAGAATCTCTGAACATATGAAATGTCATAGAAATGTTTGTTAAATGATCACTTCTCAGATGTCGATTTGTGTTTAAGTATCTGCTAAATGACTGTAGAATAGAGTAGAATAACCAGGAGGGCAAACTGAAGCACTGGAGTTGTTCATGCATTAACATTAGGTCTAAACAATCCAAATAATTCCTAATTAACCTAACTTATTGTAATTTATTACTTTAAAATACACTTCAAATTAAATGTGCAAGACTAATAGTGAAATTCAAGATAATTGTGTTGCTAACAGAAATGTGTGTGTGTGTGTGGGGGGGGGGGGTATGTTTAAATGGCAAGTTTTACGCAAACACACATCATTTTGAATAGATTTATTATACTTTACTGACTTATGAAATTATTTAAATTATTTATTAAAAAATAAATAAAAACAATTAGCATTAGAGATGAGGTTTAAAGGTTTTAATCAATTACAGGAGAGAGAGGAAGCTTTAAGTAACTGCAAGTGATAAAAACAAGTAAAACCATCTGAATTGGAATAGATTACATTATATTAGATTAGATTAGATTAGAAAGTCAGGATTAAATCAGATTAGATTAAAAAGTTTGGATTAGTTTAGTAAAAAAAAAAATACAGTACTCTGTTTCTTCAAGTTTTTTATTTTAGCAAATTTTTTCTCATTCATTAACTGATTGCAATCAATTTGTGTTCAACATTTTACCAGGCAAAATTAAGGTATTGCAAATTTAACAAAAACTCTGCTGCAGATGTATCAAATTAAAAGTCTTTTTAAGCAGACATTCAGAGCCTCTTGAGGCACAGTGACATGTGAGCAGGAAGTGATAGGTGTGATTGGCAGCGGCTCTAAAGCATTTCAATAAAGCAAAAAGGAAGCAGTTAGAAGTAACTGGTGATTGAAACTGCATTTATCTGAAATTGGCAATGCGTCTCTTCCATGACTGCATTTAACACTTTAAATGACAGGTAAATGTGACTAAACAAAAAGTTAGATTTTAAATTAATTCCTAGTTATCAGTGCAGGGCTTGGCATTTGCTATTTAGGGTTTTTGTGCACCTTATTCTAACGTGTTACCAAAATAACAACTGATATGACGGTTGAATAAAAGGCGATAACAGCACAAGCACTGCTAAAAGCACCCACACACCCCCACAAAAACGAAGAGGAGTCAGAAGGCTTAGGGACTAGCTCTTTACTGATATTGATTGGATATACACATATTTCATGGCAGCATGTGGGTGATGGAACTGGTGCTCTTTTACTGAGGATGTTTGCACATTCTTGCTAAATGCAGTCAAGCAAAGCAGAAAAGAGGCTTTAATATCTTTAAATAGCTCACAGAGTGTGCTTATTTAATTAACAGTAACAGTGTTATTGCATTTAAAACTGTCACCTCATCCCATTGAATTACCCATGTTCCTCTCTTTTTTCCCAAACAGAAAGAAAAAAAGAATATTGAAGCTTCGATCGCTGATTCAGGAGTCTGGTCTGTCCTGTACAGCACTGTAACATTTCTAGGCCAGTCTCTACTGTGATCAGCAAAAACCTCCTAAATAAAACAAAGCAGACAAGCAAACAAACAAACAGCATTCCCCTCCCTTTTCCTTTCTGCTCTTCTCCCTTCCCCTGGCAGGCAGTGAGGGGAACAAGCGAGCCGATACGGGCCTGAGCCCTGGCAGGGCCTCTGACAATGACCATATGGACCACAGGGGCATGCCAACCTCCGCTTCCAGCAGGACATCCACACACCTCCACACACTGTCTGCAGCTTCAGGCTACTGCACCTGTAACACTGTGCAAAAGCCTCTAATAACTAGAAGTTGCAGCAATGAATAAAGCGCTTGATGAGCTGGGGATGCAGTATTCTCTACAACCAGTGTTTCACACAGGACCTCCATGTAGAAACAATGTGAGAAGATCCATTCTGTGAAAGCCACATGAAGGAAAATAGGAGCAGAGTAACAGAGTGGAGGCTTTAAGGTAAATGTAGGAGATGAGATTCACACAGTTGAGGGTGTGGGTCACAGCTAAAGCAGCACGCTGCTACAGATCAAGCTCTTCAGCTCACATAATGGTGGCTGACTTGTCTCCTCAGTGTGATGATGTCAACATCTAGATGGGCTTTTTGGATTCCTTGTTTGTTTTTTGTTTTTAAATCAGCTACTGCACCCCCCTACAGAGTATAAAATGTTAACTTTGTCAAAGTGTGTATAAATATTACAGTGCACCTTGTCTCGTTTTGTTATGCATTACCCATAATTCACCATCCTCCCTCAGAAAAATCCAGTTTTTTACATATACTGTGTTTCCAGACAGCATGACGTGGGAGGTTTGATGACCATGTATGAGGATTTAGTTCTGAGACCAGTCAAAATACTTGTTAGCATATAAATGACTGTTTAGATAGCAGTTCTCTAAAATGCCTTTTTTTTAATATCTTTAGCTCTTTGATCTAAGAGCATTTATTTCCTTGAGTCAATCATCTTTGCTTACACATGGTTGCTGATGCTGAGCATGCCAAGGAGTAAGTTTTCTTCCTAAAAATGGTTCACGTGTACATTAAGATAATGCAGAATACGCATCGTAGGCTGACATGTTCACACAGTAAAGCAGTCTTAGCAAGCATTGCTGCCCTTTTTATTCAGAGGTGTAAAATATACTTTTCTGAAACGATAAATGAGTGACATGTTTTTTTAAACTATTTTTTTAGGCAATATGATATTTTTTGTACAACTTTTATGCTTGAACATTAAATGATATTCGTACTTAAGAACACACAAACTACATATAATTCAGTCTGAATTATCTTTTCAGAAACTAAAGAAAAAAGATTAGTTCTACGGTTGTTGCTGAATGTTCGTCGTGGTACAATATTCTTAAATTTTGTCTAAGCGTACCTATGTTTTAACTAAACAACTTGGTCAAGTCTATGAATTAATTAAGCATGTGCTGTTATCTAAGCAAGAGCTTTTCTGTTGGCGTACAATGTGCGAAATGAGAAAAGAGTAAAAGAGACAATTTCTAACTAAAAAGGCTAAACAATTAAAACAATATATTTGCAGTCTAGGATTATTGAAAAACATATGCATCCTAATCAGAGACCTCACATGGCTAAAATATGGCATAAGGGTCAGAAGGCACAGGGACCTTCCAAATCTGGTCCACATTAGTTTCAAAAGAAAAAAAAACTGCATATCTTTAACAAATCTTGAAGGATGGAGGGCTGTCCACGTTTTGGAATTAATCAAGGTTCCAGTTTTCTTTGCCAAGTTAGTAAGCTCAGTCCCTCAATATTTCTGTAGCCCAGTGATGCATCACTAGAATACAGAGTCAGAGCATCAACAGAGTTTTAGTTTTCTTAACTAATCATGTTAACTATAAAAAAAACATGTTGAAAAAGTGATTTAAAAAACACTAGAAAATATATTCCATTACTGCTGCAAAGCACAAGCTACAGCAATGAAATGTGTGCAATAGGATGTCAAGTAAGCAAATTAGAGCAGGCCTTTTGGTGGCGGAAGTTTCAAGACTGTTTGATGGAGCTATACTGTGACTGTACTGTGTCATGTTAAAATTCTGTTATTGTGTGACCTTTTCAGTCCGTTAAATGAGTCCATGCAGTCATTTAGAAAATAAAGTCTTAGCCACCTGTCATAGCCTAAAGACCAGAACTGTCAGAACGTTCGGCCTACATTAAAAAATATTTGTGACTTCACAAATAAAAAAACAGAAAAAATATACATATAAAGATTTATTTTAAAGCTAAAATCAAACTGAGCTGAATTTTCCAAAATCCAGCAACACACCCACAACATGGTTTTCTCTTGGGGAGATACATTTAACAAGACTTAAAATGGTCTGGGTGATTTGCATTCTTCTGTTTACATCACCAGTTTTTGACTCGAGAGTGACAATAACAAAGGCTAACGACACTGAATGGCTTCATCCTTCTAATTCCTTAACTTGCTTAATTCAGTCCAGTGCCATGTGACTATGGCTAGCACATATTGTTCATATATAAAAAAGAAAAAGAAATTAAGTATTTATGACATAAAAAGGGAAGAACTCCAAAGCTGTTTAATGAATGAAAAGTACACTTTAACTTACTTTAAGAGATACAATACATGCACCAACCAGATTTAAAAGATTAATATATTATCTGTCAATATTTGCCTGTCAAAAAGCCACTGATTATTGTTATAAATGTATTTAAAAGTAAATTAATTCAATAATAAATGAAATTTTGAATGCGTTGGTCAACAAAAATCATCTCAAGACCAGGCCAATACTGAAACAGTCTAATTTCTGAAGCACTGTCCCACATTAACCGCATCAGGGAAGATATGACTCTGGATAAATAAAAGACATTAAGGGAAAACAAGAAAAGATTGAAATGAAATCCCACAAAGAAATGCAGATATAGCAACGGTAATCAACTAAACTTAAAATAAAATGTTTAAAAGAGGAAAATAGGATTTTCATAATGCCATTTTTTAAATGATATTTATAGAGGTTAAAATTGTCTGGCATCATCAGGAAAAAGAAAATCTCCCAAGGAATTTTATTTTATTTATTTTGTTTTGCTGTTGTTTTGAAGACTACCGCTACATCATCATTTTCCATCATACCCTACAGTTTCTATTGTTTCTAACGCATCTTGCTTTTCATAAATGAATGTTTTTCTACACTCAAGTGACAGCAATGACTTTTTATGCAACTTTTTTTCTTCTTCCAATATGAAATGTTATTGAATTACAAACATAAAAGCTCAAAGGAAATGTGATTTTGTTTCCCTTTTATTCTTTACTGAAATATTTAAGTGTGGTAAATGATCATGCTTGATTTCCCCACTGTGCTGGATTATTAGTCACTTACATTACAGAAGGCTTCTTTCTAAGCCAACTTGTCTGCTGTTGTGAGCAGATACAGTCGCATGCAGAAAAAAAAAACTGTCAACCAAATTTGTTTATCAAAATTTCATGTTCTTTTTTAATGCCTTGTGTAGGAGACCGTTTTTCCTGTCAAGGACGAGGACACTGGTTTCTTTAGATTGAGAAGAATATAAATTTAATAA
>JBAMHX010000008.1:16347281-16365602 GCA_037177515.1 Pseudomugil tenellus | reverse complement strand
TGCTCAGGATGGGAGATTGCATCAAATCTTGATCAAAGTCAAGATTCGATGGAATCTTGCTGGTTCCCTATATAAGGCTTTTTTTTTTTTAATTGGCCGATCTCTGTGAAGCACCTTGAGACGACATTGTCGTGAAATGGCGCTATACAAATAGAGTTGAATTGAATTGAACTGAATATTTACAGACATTGCCTGCAGGGTTAAAAGTTAAACTCATATTTACACTAGGAATCTTCATTAAATTTATAAGCAGTCCTATTTAGGAGATAAAACTAAGGTTAGTAGTTTTAATAGTAGCAGAGGAGAATTCATTTTTAGATAATAATGTATAAATAAACAATGTATTTAAGAGTCAAACTGAAATATATAAACATACAAACATGGAAGTGGTGCTTGTGTGTGCAATCTTTGTCAATACTGGGCCCAAATATAAAGATTGACAATTTTTAAAAATTTATGTTTGGAATTAAGGCTGTGACTTGCAACATCTGCTGTCAAATTGAAATGGGGGGGGGGGGGATTAAAGGAGGAAGTCATCTTATGCATTTGAACAGAGATGCTTCTCATCATCCCACCTTTGAGCTTTTCCAGCACTGTCACCTCAGGGTTACCTACACAGCCCTTATTGCATAAACCTACCTGGACATTCTGTAACAAACACATATGTACACACTACCATGGAGTCATAATAAGCATTACAACCCCCCAACCACTGCACACACCATGTATTGAGCTTTTCAGTTATTTCTAGGCATTTCTCGGAGAAGCTGTGTGACTGCTCCTTTGTCACCTGACCGGATGCAACACCATAAAAGGGCAGTCGGTAGTGAGGCAATCTTAAAGTGGCAGCTTCTTATCAATATGTACCAAGCTTGTCTCCTGTAACCCTCACTTACTACAAGAAAGGAAGAAAGAGTAAGTTTTATGTGAGCGTCGCAAACACGATTACATCTTCTTGTTTCCTTTGCAAACAGTATTAAAGTCATATTTTATGTCAAAAAATATTTTTGTCCCTCTTTTGATCAAAGATTGCTAAGGGGTAACTCAGCAGGAGGGGGAATGTGAAAAGCAAAAGGTGAAAAATCTCAAGACAAAATGCTAGGGAGACTTAGAGGAATGAAAGATTTACTGGGAGCTGATGCTCTCCCAGCAATTCAGATGCAGAAAATGAAGGCTACAATGCTCCTATTAATAGGCCTTAGTGGCAAGGAACAGCTGCTCCACAAAACAGAGCAAAACCAGAAGCTATAACTGATGGAATAATGTAGACTGGAATGCACACGGAGGAAAGCAGAAATGGAGGGAAAAGATTGAGATGTGAAGAGAGGAGAGCAGGAGATTGTAGCTGCTTGGGAACAGCTCTTGTGTGGATTTTGTAAATGTATTAAAAGACAGAACTGAAAAGGAAGACGGCTTTGAAAAGGGCTGCAAGTGGGAGATTAAAAGAGTAGCTGAAAACTGACAGGGAGGTGAAAGCATTTCACAAAATATGATGATGGTGCTGAAGGTCCAAGACAGCTGCCATAACGCAAAAGAAATGGAGCTAAGGTGCCCCGTGTGTGGGCAGAAATGCAATGACTAGAGGGGGCATTGTTGAAGCATAGTGATGAATAGAAGTAAAAATAGAGAGGGAAAAAACAAAACAAAAAAAACACGTAGAGAAAATAAAGTGCTTATGCATCTGTGAGCGCATGGGAATGCAAAATAAACTGTGTAATTATCCATTGACCTTGCCATAGAGTGCAGTGCACCTGAAATCGGTGTGCTTGCTGAGTGTGCATCATTGCAAATGTGTTCAAAGTGTGTATGTGTTAAAGCAGAGCAGAAAGAGAGCCAAAAGGGGAAATAACAGTCACAAATTAAAAGAGGAATGAAAAAACACAGGATGAAAAGCAGAGAAGCGAGAAGAGAGACAGATACAAAAAGAAAGAGTCAGAGCAGTCTGTAGGGATGCAGGCGGGGGAGGAATCTGGTTTCCATGGCAACCCTAGGAAGGCTGAGCTCTGGGTGTCCATTCCAGCTCTGCACTGCACCGGCCCTTGCCTCTCAGCCGCCTTGCTTTCCTTCTCCAGCCCACTCCCCACCACTGCCCCCACGACTCCCTGCTCCTCCTCAGATCCCTCACCTCCCTTCTTCATGTGACAGAGGTAGGCTCAAACACACACACACACACACACACACACACACACACACACACACACACACACACACACACACACACACACACACACCCTGTACTGTCTGGATTCTTATGCAGTCATACTTGTAGAAGCTCAGTTGAACTCATGTGCTTATGGCCTGCATCTTCCTTTCTTTTACCCCCCTTCAAGTACCCTGATCCTCACGCCTACACCCCCCACCACCCTCTCACTGCACCAGATCTGGGCGCAGCTGAGAAGCCAACGCCTGCGGTCACTGTGATGCCGTGTGCCAGGGGCCATGTTGCAACGGAGAGCGACAGCAAAAACAAGGGCTTTTAATTAACAATGCTGAGCAACATGGCAGCGTATGAGACGTATCTGACCAGCCTACAAAGAAATGATGACATCTTCCTTTCATCTGACTGGCCATATGTTCCTTCCCAGAGAAGAAGGTGGATGACTTCATGTAACGTTAAGGCTAAAAAAAACATGGGTATACTTCCAGCCTCTATATATCCAACAACCAGCACAAACCTAATCTCTCAACTTGCTTCATCTGTTCAAAATATGACCACTACTACACTCCATCCATTTCCACTGAGCTCAGTACTTGGCTGCAACAGCAACTCTTGTGATCAGTCCACAAAAAGAAAATAAAACAGAAGATTTACTTCCTACATTTCTATGTTGGTGGTGGCACAGTGACAGAGAATCATGGTGTTCTGCAGAAACCTTTCCAGGACATGTGGCTTTGGCTGACCATGATGCTGATAGAAAAGAGTGTTTGGCCTCTATGTGTACAGAGCATTGATATAAGTGTCAGCTAGACAAACAGGATGTTGATCAAACAACCATAGAAAGACTTATTGGCTGCATAAGCTACAAGTAACATGTTTTAAAGAGAAATTGTACCGAATCAGGATGATGTTTCCATGGCCAGAGGAGAACCTTGCT
Organism: Pseudomugil tenellus; assembly: GCA_037177515.1. Taxonomy (NCBI): domain Eukaryota; kingdom Metazoa; phylum Chordata; class Actinopteri; order Atheriniformes; family Pseudomugilidae; genus Pseudomugil; species Pseudomugil tenellus. The sequence continues at coordinate 16,362,507 of JBAMHX010000008.1, read as the reverse complement.
TTCCTTGACAAGCTTGTGATTGTTTGTTGTCCCGTGATGTGTCTCAATGTTATTTATACTATTCATTAATCAGAATTGAATTTACAAAGATAAATATATATTACACCATGGTTAGTGACAATTCTAACGCCAACTGGAGTGCATTATTTTTATGCATATGCACACATAGTTTGGCAAGTTAAATTACTAATACATCCCTCCATTACCATAGAAACCAGTTAATCAGCAGTTCCGATCATTTGATTTTAACAGGTGGATTACACAAACGCGATGTAGCTTGAATTTTGAGTTGAATTTTAACAGTTCTGAAACCAAAACAAAACATTTCATCAACAGCAAGTGAAGGAGAACAAATGAGAACAAGAAAAGCAAAGACAGATTGAGCTAACATCAGGGGAGTTAAAGAAGATTAAAGATGAGAAAGAGGAAGAGAACACTAAAAAAGTAACTAAATGGGCAATCATAATTTTATGGGAGGAAAAAAGAAGAAATACTGAATTAGATTCATCAGCAGCTGAACTGAACTGCATTTTAAAAGTTGCTTTTCATGTGCACATGAATAAAATGTGATAATTAAGCACTCTACTTCTCCTGATTGTTTAACCTAATAAGTACCAACATAAAATAGCTCCTATACCAAAAAATATTGAGCAAGTTTGCAAAAATACTATTTGTTATCAAATAACTGTTGGTATAACCATGGTATAAGCGGATTAAACAACTCAGACTTGTGCAATATATATTTTTAAATCGCATTGTGGTGTTCTAGACTCCGCATGGTGGATTAAAACCATGTAATGCATGTAATGCATAGGTCCTCATTGTTTAATCCTTATTTGATTTCAGAATCAAAATATAAGAACAAATAATATTTTCAGAACATACATTTTCAGTTTGAAGACCCACTTGTCTTCATCCATCTGTTCATAAAATAGCTGCATGAACATTTAATGATAAGTTGTTTTTAAATTTATGACAAGTGCACAACAAACAGACAGTGAACAGTAATGTCTGACACTGAAACTACATAAAACCTGCTCTTTATTCATTTTTTATCTGCTTGTATGTATCGCAGTTGTTAATTAAAGCTATTTAAGTGTAACAACTGTTTACTTTTCTAGTGAGCTTAAGGATGCTTGTCTAGAGCATGCTTTTAGTCATATATCACAGTGAGTTAATCAGATAAACAGGTGCCAAGGCCCAAGCAACATCATATGCACATTCACCAAATTTAAAATATAATTTATCCTCACAAATCAATTCCTGGATCCATGCGGTACTGTTCTGTGGTGACATTAATATAAGGTAATGACCCACTTTGAGTAGTAAATAACATTTGGGATAAGGTTGTTATATCATCTAAACTATAACATAGCAGTTAGTATTCCTGATGTCCATTATAATTACGGGGGAACACCTAGAAAACCAGTATTTTTTCTTATTTTTTCTTCTTTACCAGTTTTTTTGCTTACCTTTGGCATATCTACATGTGAGCGAGCCACCAGTCCAGAAACTCGCTCCACTTTGTGAGGACTGCTCCTGCTCGTCACTCTAACGCGAGACACACCCTCACCCTCCTGGTCCTGCAGCACACAGACAGGTGATTGTTGCATGACAAGTTTACATAAAATAACTTAAATTAAATCCTCCTGCGACGTTCTGGACATTTTGGTGAGTAGCAATCCCAGTACCGGACTGGTGGCCTGTCAAAAGTAAATGTTATTTCTCATCCAATGTCAGCTGGGATAGGTTCCGCCTCTCTGCAACCCGTACAGGATAAAGCAGCTATATATGGATCTAATGGTGGAAATGTACATTCGTCTGATGCTTTACTTTGCTAAAATTGGATGAAGAAAGGCAAAAGTCAGGTGTGTTGGAAGTGTCCTATGCAAAGATTGTGACTGGCTCATTGAAATACCAGCTGCTAACACTCAAGGTGAAAAGATGGACACACATAAGCAGACGAATTAGACACGCCCAGCTGAGGATTAACACAAGGAAATTAAAAATATATGGACATATTTAACCAGCACAAGTATAATAATGCTGACATCATTGTTGTGCTAGATTTACTATTTAATAAAAAATACATAAAGTAAGAATAATACAACTAAAGCTGAATAATAACCTAACACATTAACCCTGTGCACTCCCAAAACATCTGCTGCGAGATTCAAATGTATCCTTGGTACTAATGTTGCTTTAGACTTAGTTAAGAAACTGTTTAAAAATGCATTCAGTTAAAAAATATGTGTAATTTTTATTTAAAGCTTTTAGTTGTGGAAGATGATGCTGAATATAAGCTGTCTGCCAGCAGGTAATCTATATTACCTGCTAAAAGCTCAAACATCAGAAAACGTGCATTTTATCAAAACACCAAATCAAATTAACTTAAGATATGTTCAGTTTTGCAGTGAACACAATACTCAACAAGGTCGTTCGTACCTGAACTTCACCAGGATCACTGTTACAATTTCGACCACACAGCCTGGTAACTGTCAGCAGAGGGCAGCCTTTAGAGCAGATCATCACTGGTGTCACAAATTTACCAAAAATGTAACTCAAAATCTTTTTTTTTTCATAGCAGAAACCGTGCCACATTTCTCGCCCTTTACCCAGTAAGCAAAACGAAACCAGCTCACATGCGCTGAGTGAAGATTTAATGTTTATATAGAAAACAACCATGCAGCATGTGAACATGCAGGCTGCAGTACTGAGTGGATTGAGGTACTAAAACTACATTTACAGCATGTTTGCAGTATTCTCTTACTTTTTAAATAATGAAGCAATGTAGATTAAACAAACTGTTATTTCAGAGACAGTGAATTCTGCTTTGGCAGCTTCATTCCCATATGGCAGAGGTGACAGGCAGGTCAACTGACAGCAGCAAAGCCGGAGCTGCTCCACCCAGCTGCCTGCTGTGGGAAATAGTGGCAGCTAAAAGTGCCCTTTGCACTCACATCAACATTCATGGACATATGAAATTATGCAGACACACTTAAAATGAGCTCATTAATTAAACATTTGGATTCAGACTACATCTAATATTTATAAAATGTCTTTCGTTGACCGTTATTTAAGTGATTTCATGATTATTATGCAACAAAATCAGACATTACAATTTCCATGCAAGCCAAAAATTGACTTGAATATGAACAACTGTTAAACTATCCTTTACAAACAAGTTTTCCTCTTATGAATCTTTCATTTCTTTTCCAACGGAAACTCCGCTTCACTCTCACCTGCTACTCTGCACCAAATCAGTGAATTTGCAGACTCATTTACTTTCCCTCCCATCCTCCACTCAGGTGACAACATGGCTGGAATACTGATGAGCACCTTACTGGTTATCCATTAAGCAACTCTATTTCTATTTCATAAACTTCCCAACAGGATGACTGACTGTCCTTTTGCCTCTCTCTGTTCAGGTGTGTCCCTGAACCCCGCAAGCAGCTGGGATCCAGAGAAACCATGATACAAGAGCCACGCAGCACTTGAATTAAAAGCTAGACTGGGTGGATCACAGGAGCACTGAAAGGCGCTTAGGAGGGAAGGATAATGGTTTGGTTTATGGTTTGGATACTCTGCCTGGGGAGTGACATATTCTGAACACATTGCAGTGCAAGAAACAGCGAGATGCTTAACTAACTCTGATTTCCGACCAGTAGCTATGCTACATATTGGCCTAATGTGTGTTGAATCCGAATCACTAGTTTAAACAACCCTTTTAACATCTAAATGTGATGGAAATATTTGACTACCACTGGTGAAAGCTTCTGATGCTGTGAAAATGCAAGTGAAAAAGACATTTTAAGCAAGTGATTTATTAAATACTACACCATACCAATTTTATTTATACAGCTGAAACAAAGAGTTGGACATAAGTAATGCATTAAATGATAATTATACTATTTTCATTTGATTTAGAGCAGAAAATAGGGCAACACAAAAGTTTAAACGATAATACATAGAAAGGTTACGATTTTTTACCTGCTACTGTTAGTTGAGATGACTTTTATATGCACAATTTTAGATCATGAAGATTTAGGAAAACGTGACTTCTCAAACTTCATCACAACAATGTCCATTCACAACCTCCCTGGAGCAGCTGCTTAACGCTCCGAGAAACAAAACAATTGATGCCACAAAGCAGAAAAAAACTGGCAAATGATAATAAAGTGGCCTCATCTCTAAATAACATTAGTCTAAACCTACAGGCAAATAAAACTAAAAGGTTTTAAAGTATACTTTTGTAGTTATATCAACAAATTAATAAAAAAAACTATTTTATATTAGGTCACTATATATAATATAAGATCCCTTACTGAGGCTTTAAATGTTAAAAGGAACATCATGAAATTAACCATCGCTATTAGACCCAGGCTACCGGCAGGCCCCAGTGGGCATGGCTCTCCTGTCCAGGAACTACCTTTTTTATTTTGTGTACTTTTAAGTATTTGTAACATTTATTTAACAGCTATTTTATTTTGGTAATAAAGCATCTTAATTATATTCTTGAAGTGCCGGGGATATGATCGCCCCGACCGCTGCTGCCGCCGGATATCCTTCATGTGAGCACGATAACAATTTTTACAATTGGTTTTTGATACTTGGTATACCCATTTTAGGTCTCCAAGGAGACGACCTGGGTCAAATTTCACGATTCGGGATTCATGGTTTCCCCACCAGATGGCGCTTTATGCATGAAAAATCAGATTTTTGGCTATATCTCTGGAACTATTTCTCTTATTGATGTAAAATCAAGTGCAAAAAAAAAAAGGTCACAACCTCAGGATCCAGCCTTTCCCGACATCATACCAGGCTGGTTCAAAGTTTCAACACCAGGTGGAGCTTTGTGACTGAACATGTGAGACTTTATATTATTGTATTGTGTCTATTTGAGGATATGGTAATTGGAGGATTGGAGGCGTTCGGGGACATACCCCTAGCCGTCGCTTCCTACAACATTGGCCTTTTTACAATCTGTTCCTATCTGTGATCTTTTAGCTCTGAAAAAATCTATATGTTAAGATCATTTGAAAGTTGTGTGTGTGTATTAAATTTATGTGTTTAAGTAACCATAATATCTCACGGTAAATTAAAAGGTGCATTATCTTCTATATTTTATTTAGATATTTGGCACAGGGTCATTGACCAGCTTTAATGTAGTGGTACAATGACCACTACCACTGAGAGAAAAAAGTGAAGAAGGGAAACTTTGTAATGACTCACACAACTGTGCACTGCTTCCTCATAAAACCAGGGCAACTCAACACAACAACAGAAACGTTGCATGTGTAAACGACTGGTTAATCCAGCAAATGTAACCTCTGTGTCTTTGCTGATTGCATAAATGTTACACCCAAAACAAGTTGATTCAAAGAAGTAAATAAATTTGCAGCATAACATGATATAAGCAGGGTCTGAGTGTGCAAGATGACATGAAAGATAAATAGCATGCTATTGGTTGAGCTCTAGTAGCTTATAAAGTAGCTGCACAGGTTAGCTACTGAGCTTTGACTGGATGTAGAAGTTTGTTGAGTCATAAGCGCATGTTGAAAACATCTGTGCTAAGCATCTTTCTTCTTCAGTGCAAAATATGATCCATGGTGCTGAACATATCTCTCATAACGCAATAAATTTCCTGATCCCTAAACAGGCTGAACAAAGAGGTTTTTTTTAATACCTTCTGGTCTTAAATAATAAGATTATAATAATTATGTCATTACAAAGGATCAAAGTAAAGAGCAATTATTTTCTGTACTTTCCATAAAATAAGTGGTAAATTTAAAACCTAAAATAAGAATGGAGATTTCTTATCGTTTTCATTGGCATAACTAGACATTCCACCGTCGGAGGCGACGGCTATGGGTATATCCCCGAACACAAATGCAGAAACATTAAGCGTAACCTCATTATGTGACACATCTTAAGGTCACGACCTTTCATTTGCAGATCCGCCGCAGATCCTTCATGTTTACAGGATAACTTGAACAATATAGCCAGTCGATTATTTTCAAAAATCTACACCTTTTTCCCCATTTACTTATTTATTTTCCACATTTTATTTACATGTGCCACCATTATCTAGTCTGTACACTCAACACGGCCTCCAGTCCATACTCTCCCAAGATTTTAGTGTTTTAAAGATTAACAATTTTGTTAACAAAAAATCTCACTCAGATTAAAGTTAACTCACCAGAATCTGAAATAAAAAACTCAGCAGATCTGACACAATGACTTGTTTAAGCTCCTTTTTTAAATAACCACACAAACCACCTGTTATTTTCCTGTCGTGCTAAAACTGACTCAGACTGATGGACCTGCTGGGAAAATCTCTAATCATAGAGTTCTAATCAGGCCTCTGATAGATGCAAGTTCCTCATATGTGGTATTTCACAGCAGAAAATGAGCCACAAAGCATTCTATTGTCTTAATAAGTCTTGATAATGTTTTAATAACTCAGAATAAAAAAAAATCATGATAAATGTTTGATCACATGATTCACCATCAATTTATGTACTGGGATAAAACCAGACAGTCATGGACCAGTTTAACCTCTGCAAGTATCAGAAAATCTCTAACATGGAGTGTTAAAATCTGATTTTTGGCTATATCTCTGGGACTATTCTGACCTTAAATCAAGTGCAAATAAAAGGTCATGACCTCAGGATGCATCCTGTCCTGACATCAGGCTGGTTCAAAGTTTCCACACCAGGTGGAGTTTTGTGACTGCACATTCACTGCTTTATATTATTGTATTGTGTCTATTCGAGATTGGAGAATTGGAGGATTGGGGGCGTTTGGTGATATACCCCCAGACATCGGTTCTGACGCCATAGTCCTTGTTTTCTTACAGTTTGCCACTTGCTGGAAAACAAGAAATGTTGATAGTCATAGACTCATCCTACATCCAACAATTAACTTTTTGCTAATGTCAAATTTAAACAGTTATGTAGAATAATGAAATAGAGTTGATCAAGTCTCACAGGAACTTTAACCATCAAAGCAGTAATAATAAGTGTAACAAGGAGCTTTGGAAAATTCATATTACTTCTGTTTTTAATGGAATAATATTCTTTGAATATTTTTCAGACTCATGATTCTATTAGTCTGAAAATATCCTCCTTCAGTCTCTTTCTTCAATAGAATCAAAGCTGTCCATTGTGTCTAAATGACTTATTTTTTTATTAGATTCTAACATTTTTGTGCCTACCGTAATTGAAATCATGTTTTCAGTTTGTGGTGCCACGTGTTGCGAGGAGCCATCTAGCTAAATATAGACACAAAAAAAATCATTAAAATCTTCCAAAATCTCCTCTAAAAAGAACATCCCACAGATAATGGGCTGTAGAAGTCAGCCAAATATTGATTTAATTAACATTTTGGCACAGATGAAGCAACGTTATGAAGTAGCATTAAAGCACACTTTACTTAATCAGTGTATGGATTTATCGATGCTTCACTTGTTTTAGCTAGCAGACTGAGCTCTATGATGCTACTTAAACATATAAATGTAAATCACAAAATGTGTTTTTTCCCAACACTTAACTTGTTTTTGTGTCCCAGACTAAAATTATTCATATTGCTTATAAGACTCTTAATGCTGGTTAGAAAAAAATGACTGGCTGACTTCATGAGAGCAACTCACTGATGAGCAAATCGTTATCAGCGCTCTAATTTCCTCTCCTTCAGTCATAACTACATAAGTAATTGTAACATGCCTTCCATAGTGAAGTAGTAGCGACACATAAAAAAGATAAAAATTATATATTGTGTTAGCGACTAAACAAAAGGACAGCACACAGCAGCTGTGTACAGTAAACTATGCCCAGTGTAACATAAAACATAAAACAGATTTCCTCCGATTCATTACGTAAAGAAGAAAAATTACCTCCCACACATCCTGACTGTTATCTTCTTTCAAAACTGTATTTTCTGCATTCAGTTGCAAGGTCACCTCGTAACACTCCTGAATATCTGTGAAAAGGCAAAACAAAACAATAAATGTGCTGTTTTTCACTTGTTAGGTAATAAACAAGATGTGAACACTTTCTCATATTTATTTCTTGCTCATGGCTTCTCTGCTTTTAAAGCGCACGTAGCTAGTTGTGTAAAATATTCCACCGATCAATCGTTATCATATTGGAAGATGTTTTGTTCGTGGGGGTGGGAGGTGGGGTGGTCTTTTGGCATAAGTCATTTCGTCACATTTGTGAAAGCTCATTTCTTCTTGCTGGACTGTATGACTCAGACACTTACTATGATCAAATCAGTGTCTATGAGAAATACAAAATAATATTTCACACAAACTCAACAATCAAAACAGAGAAAAAACTATACTTTCACTTAAAGATCATCATAGGACAATTAAAGATTGTGTCTTCAGTCTTTTTTTATTTATTTATTTTAATTAATTTATTTATTTTTTGTGTCTTCAGTCTTGTGTGTCATCATCAGTCTTGTTGTGTTGCAGCTCCATTTTAGGATAAGGATAATACTCTTGAACGGAGTGATCCTTTCTAGTCTGTCCTGTCAATCGATCCAATTTAAGTTTTTAACAAAAGCAGGCAACCTGTTCATCATGCCAGTTTCACATTTGCTTTTTAGCTAAAAATTACAATTACCAAAAGCTTTCTGTAAGTAAATACACTTTTAATTAAACGTAATTAAAAGTACACCGTCATTATTAAACACTGGTTCCTAATCACTTTACTAAAAAGCCTTTTTTTATCTCAATGAGCCATTTATATCTACTTGCAGTGTGAACACATCATGGTAGATATTTTTACTATGGTGTCACTGCCTGGACAAACAATTTTGTAAGAAGTGAAGTCCTCTGAGCCTTAAAACTGCAGTATGCTGAACATTTGACAGGCGCTGTCATTATTTTTACGTCGCACATAACACTTTGTGATAACACTTCAAGCTGGAAGCTAATGACAGTTATGTAACAGCAGCTGCATGCTGGTGCATAAGCTACTATTTAAAAATGATCTGATTAGCTGACTGATTATCGATTATCAAAATAAATGTTTGTAGCAGCCCTAGGTGCATCACTGCAAAAGATTCATGACATATAATGGCATCAATAGAGGTACATGCTGAAACCCAGTGACAAAAGGTTGCAAGACTATATTCCTTAGAACTAGACCTGAGGATCTATTAACTCCATGTTTTCACCATTGGAAAAATAAGGCAAATGTACTGTTTATTTACTATTTGAAAGAAACTGTAACAATCTTCATAATATATAAGCGAGCTCTTTGTTGTTGTTGGTCGTGTCGCTCTCCTCACATTCACACGCGGTTTTAGCATTGTGCAGAGCACACACATGCAGATCTTCCACTCCTCAGCTATAATCAATGCCCAAAAGCTCTAGAAGCACAAAAAGAAATCTTGCACATAATCTGTAACCTTCTTCAACGGTGCATCAGAAACCAGTTAATCGGTAATACACCCCCCTCGCAAAAAACCTGAACTGATGAAGAATCACATTAACAGTCATTCAGGAGTTCACAGAGACAGTTTTAGTATTCCCACTGCTAATAAGGGATTGATCAGAATGAGGCAAACATCATTTTGTTTTATTCTCATCTTTGGTTTAAATTTATGCATGTGACAGAAAAATTATTTACAACTGAAAAAAATTAAATATTTTAGTCTCTCCCACAAAAATGGAAATGAGGTACTACTAACTACTATCAGACGCTTTGTTAAAAAACATGTTGTTTAACAAGTTAAACTGTTAAATTAGTTTTCATAAACTCTCCCCAAATCTTCTTCTCCTCTTGACTCATGTTGTATGGTTACCTATTGAGGGGCAGACATTTGATGAGAATGCATAGTGACAGTTGTGCTGATGTGACGGCCTTGTGACTCCACTGTTGACATAAGGAGGTTGATGAAGACTTCATTAACTTTCCCTTAGTTCGTATTCAGGTCATTATAGGCCACAAAATACATCTCAAGAGGATTTCCATTCTTTGTATTAGTAAAAAAAAAACAAAAAACATTGTACCTGGTCTTAAAGTTTATCCTTCTGAGAGACAGAGATAAGAGTTAGTATGTCCCAACAAGACACTGTTAGAACAAAAGTGTAAGAATGGAGCATGTGACTCATCACTGTGTTTGAATGTGGAGGAGTGAAGCTGTGTGTGGGCAGAGCAATTGGTGACCAGCTGACTAAAGAGCTGTCTCACTTAGACAAACTCTTCATGCAAACACACAAACACAGACACAGTCTGGGCCTTTTTGCCTTTAACACTTGCATGGATGCTTAACACACAATGAACTAGTAGTATGGAAACTATTCTTGGCAGGGATGACAATGCTACTTCTTGTTGGCTTCAGTATTTCTATTTTTCTTTTTAATTTGTTAGTGAGGGCAGGACTTTCCAGGAGAAGTGTCTGGTAAGGATTGTTTTTAGTGTATTGAACAAATGCTAACATTTTTGCCTGATTTTCAAAGGTTTGGAGATGGCCTTTTAACCACATCCTCTTCATGCCTTGGAAAGGCTTCATCAGAGCATGTTCACTCTCTGACTGTCAACACCAAAGTGCAGGAAAGAACACTTGAGGAAGTTTTTCTATCGGATGCCATCAGGCTGTTTAATGGACATAAATAGCCATAAAATAGCCAATTACATCATAATGTCATCATTGTCATGGCATTACATTGATACTGCAACAACGTAACAGTTACTACTTTTGTTGGACATCAGTCCATTACTGCACCGTGTGCATTTCTTACTCTTTCTTTATCTGACACTCAGTTTTTCCCTTGAATGTTTTTTGTTTAGTGTTTATTCTCCTCAATTGCGGAACAAACTTACACAAAGTTTAATGAAACTCTCAGCTGCTTTGAATAAAAGTTCAAAACGTTGCCACCTTCTATCCAGACAGCCATTAACTCCTCACACAGTAACTTTATTTCATGCATTTTATCTATGTCTTTATTTAGTATATTCATTTCTTTTTAATGTTTGTTTTTAATGCTTGCTGCACTTATTGTAATGCTTCTAATGTTTTTATGCTAAGTACTGAATTGTCTTGTTAATGAAATATGCTAAACTGACAAATTTGCCTTGCCTTATATTCTTATAAGTTATTCTGTATTTAATTCATTTTAGCCTTTTTTACATTAATTGCATAAGTGCAGGAAAATAAATTACAGGAAAAGACCAATAAAAATTCTACCATATTTTCTATTTGTTTTCATCTTTTGGTCTTAGTTACAGTAACATAGACAATGTTGGTGATTATCTTCATTTTACACATCCATAATCTGTCACAACAGCAAATATGCAAATATAAAAGGACGGCAAACTGCAGTAAAGTCTTACGCTGAGCTGAAGAGAAACTGTGGATAAACAAGGTCTTCATTCTGAAAAAATGTGTTCCTTACAACAGCTTCATTTAAACTCTTAGTTTCACAAATCTATAGGCATTAAGAGTAAATACACAGTGAGCATTGCTATTTGATATTAAAGGAATTATATGCTGAAAACCGTGAATAACTAAGCTAAACTACTATTTAACCAAAAAGTTAGTAAACTCAAAGTAGAAAAATTACATTACATTACAGTCATTTAGCAAACGCTTTTCTCCAAAGCGTCTGCTTCGGAGAAAACAGTAAACAAAAAGTTAGTAAACTCAAAGTAGAAACAGTAAACAAAGTTAGTAAATTCAAAGTAGAAACAGTAAACAAAGTTAGTAAATTCAAAGTAGAAACAGTAAACAAAACGTTAATAAACTCAAAGTAGAAACAGTAAACAAAAAGTTAGTAAACTCAAAGTAGAAACAGTAGATAAAAGAAAATTATAGCATTATACACAAACCTGCAGGCATATTAAAAGCCAGCCCTCACTAACAACATCTCTTTTCTGTTCCATATACATGAATGTTGCTTTAAGAGTTTCTCCTATTTTCACTTACAAAACTGCAACGATTTAACAGCTTTTTAGAAGGTGAATAAGATTTATGTCCTATAGAAAGAAGATCAAGGAGTTCTTCAGCAGTTAATATGGCCCACACCGGGCCCAGATTACCATCAAATCAGTCTGGGCTCACACAAGCAGACTGCAGCGTTTCATAGAGGCTTGTTTCCCAGATAAGCTACAGCACACCATAACACCATACATCAAGGTATAATAATAGCTCCATGATATATTTAAATCTGTGAACTCAGTCCTAAAACGCTAATAATTATTTTTTGCTTTGTTAAAAGTTCATGAAAGTCATGCACTTTATTTTCAGTGCATAAACATTTGCACAGAGTTCCACCTGTTCAGCCTCAGTGTGGAAAAAAGTTGCATCTGCTACGCTTTGCAATGTTCGCTCCTTCCAAAATGACTTCTGATCCTGTTCCTGGCAGCGGTATCAGACTAAAGATGCTAAATCACATCTTTAAGTGTTCTAATATCAGGACTCACAGTCACACAGAGTACATCTGTTTTTACATCAGTGACCTTCCAAAAACACTCAGAAATGTTCCAACCCTCACAGACCACATAAATTCCTGGCCATGAGACAAAATACACAATTCAAGCCAGAAATCTCTGTCACAGACCTTATTCCACATCTCTTTTATGTTGTTTTATACTGTTTGGTATGAGCTTGATTTAGGCTTTTGAAGCTTTTTACCACAACCATGGGGTTTTCAGTAGGACTGGTCGCAGACCTTTTCTCTGTCATGTATCTATTCAGTTTGATTGAAGTCATCTCAGCATTTCCTGCCTGCATGAATCATACAAAAAAAATAAAAAAGTGCCCCTGGATCTTTACATGATGATGAGCAACCCACACTAGAACAACACACTGACAGAAAACTAGGTCACAATTTCAAGGCAGGCAAACAATTCACCCCCTTGTCACTGCCTCAATGAAACACTTCCCAGGCATTTAGGGTCCTCTGTAATTTAACGTGTGTCTGTCCCAGCACCCTGCCAGCAGCCCCCAACCCATGCTCCCCACTGAATGCTTGTATGTTAGAACAAAAGGCTGCATGCACAGTTACGGTAACCTTTGTTCGTGACTGTGCAACCATGCAGACATCCAATAGATTTACCAACACCAAACCTTCCCACACTACATGCAACACCTCTGTACTTCCCACAATCTGCCAAAGTTCCAGATATCTCTGAAAGAGAAATACTTCACTGTAAGGCTAACAGATTAACTTCATCAGCTTGAAAACAACAGATTTTTTTAAATTTGCTGCGCTCATTTAGTTAACCTGCATCTGAATACAATCACTTCCAGTTCTTCGGTTTTAACCCTCCCTTGTGTTGTGAAGAGAAAATCATAGAAAAGGTTCAACCAGAATCGGTTCACATGGCCCTGAGCATGTGAATGCAAACACAACAGGAGCGGATAAGAGGATGACTAATGTTTATACTGCTCTGTGTTCCTATAAAAGCTGGGAACCAGCTGCTCCTCCACTTTGCCCTCCCCGATGGAAAGCACAAGTTGAAAAAGGGGCCAAGTCTCCTTAGCGCTCCACCTGACTCAAACCGACCAGAGGCCTCTTCTTTTACTCGTCTCACACAAAAGTGGATGATCCGGAAAGCTGGGAGAGTTGTGGAAGAGGTTTGGCAAGGCAGCCAAGAGCAATTTATTTTCCTGTCCGCCTCAGGCTGGGCCTGATTGAAGATTCTTTGTGAGGAATGTTTGGAATCCCGATTTGGAAAGCTAATCCTCTCCGAGTCTCCCTCATTTCTATAAATACAATATCTGAAGTCTACAGCCTCCAAATCAAAATTGCTCACATCATATGTCTCATAAAAACCCTGTTTCATAACAATATAACATTATAAACAGCATTCATTCATTTCTTTATACCGCTTATTCAGGGTTGTGGGAAAGCTGGAGCCCATCCCAATAATTACCAGGAGAGAGGCAAGGTAGACCCTGGACAGGTCGCCAGTCCATCACGGGGCCAACACATAGACACAAACAAATACACACACTCACTCTTAGGGAGAAGTTAGACTGACGAGTTCACCTAAAATGCATATTTGGGTGGTTGGAGGAAGCTGGACAGAACCCACACACCCACAGGAGGAACATGGAAACTCCACACAGAAAAGCCACTGTTCAAATCCCTCCCCTGCCAAAGATTCGAATGAGCGACTTTCTTGCTCCGAGGCCACGTTGCTAACCACCACGCAGCTCATTCAGATATTAGGGATGGGCTTTTCATTACTCAGGCCAATCAAAATCACTTAGTCGGCTGGTCATGACGCCACCGTGATGTCCTCAATAATGAAACAAAATATTTTCTGTCCAAATGGAAATAGCAAAAGCCATGTCCTGTATTTTACAGTACATAGATGAAAATGTTGCTCAGGGAGACGTGAAGACTGAACCAGGGCTGGCTGTGTTTACAGCTACAGTAAAACTAGTTATTTTTCTCATCTTTCCAACTGGTTTCTTTTGAAACAAACCAGAAGGTTTCTGCGAAAGTTTAGTAATCTTGTCTCCAACTTTGTTAAACTTTCCAGTTTCTCCCTCTAACTGGGAGGAAGAGGTGAGTTGAGTCGTGCTGAAGCAGCTTTGATATGAACTGCTTTCTACTCGACCAGCAGTCGCACCCTGTTTCAACGTGAATGCTCAAATTTAGGGCTCTAAAAGAAATAAAATAAAATCATCTGCCCAATACCGTAGCTACAGTTTTTCCCAAACCAAAGTTACTGGTTTTAACTGGAGCGATGAGTTGAATATAAGATAAGTCAGTTAAAGGCCATGTCACATTTTTAGCATCTACAATATGTAAACCCAGTTCAAGCTTACTCTTCCTGAAACTGGTTCTGCTGGACATTTATCTCTGTTCAAAGGGAGTTTTTCTCTCCACTATCACTTATTGGCACATGTATGTTTAAGATACGGAATTCAATCAAATTGAATCTATTGTTCCCCTTAATTTTCATCACTGACTTTATGTGAACAAGAATATAACAAATTGAACTCATGCGGATTATAATCAATTGGATTCACTTGGATTATTGTCACAATGAGTTGTGATCTTATTGTTAGAAATAGAAAATTGTATTCTATTCTAAAATGGAGTAAAATGATTAAACATTAATTGATTAATTGGTTTATTGATGTGGACTCTCCCACGTTGTGCACCTGTGAAGACAAAGATATAAGCAGTTTAATTGGATAATGTTTCTGGGTAAGATATGTTGAATATGTAAGGAATTCAATATCTGTACTCTGTTTT
>JBAMHX010000008.1:16323828-16338642 GCA_037177515.1 Pseudomugil tenellus | reverse complement strand
TATCTATCTATCTATCTATCTATCTATCTATCTATCTATCTATCTATCTATCTATCTATCTATCTATCTATCCGTCCTGTAATATCTGCTGTCTACTAAAACTTTACTCATACTTGCTCTGGTTAAACCACTAGTTGTGTATCTCTCTCCCATAATGATATAATGGCACAGAGGTTGGAGTGTTGTCCATTTTATGGTTATCTTTAACAGAAAACAAAATTCACACATTTTTCCTACTTCCAGAAGGAGGTTTTTATACATTACGGATGATCCCTGTTTGCTATTTTGACCATCTTTGAACGAAAAAACATCTCATCAAACATGTATTTATATATATAAAGATATATATAAACTTTTTTTAAAACATGTCATTCTGCTCAGTATTCAGTTTTTGTTCCTCTGAGAGTATAGAGTGAACTAGAGGGTTATATACATGGTACAAAAAGAAGTTTAATTTCATCTGGCTCAGATTGTAGGCATTTTTCCCTGCAGTGCTTGATTCAATGACTTTTTCAACTCCATAAAAAGATAAAGTGCTAAGAGAAAACATCACACGACAATAATATGCTTTATACAGGCATAAAGTCAAACGAGCTGTAAAAGAAGTAGCATCAAATGAACAATAATACATAAAACTCTGTGATGGGTAAACTCTTGCATACTCATCTGTCATCACATTTTAAGGCTATATGATTTACATCTTATAAAATCCGTAGAAAGAAATCATTCTAAGTTTAATGGTTTTGCAGTAACACATTTCTCCCTGTTGCACCAACGTATGACTGCTTCCAAGCTGAAACATCTGCCGCTGAAATTTGTCCGATTACGAAATGGGTAAGACAAGCCGAATTTCTTCGCCATCCTGGGCAAATCTTGTGTTTCCTTCCCTTCCTGTCAGAAATGAAGAAAGGTGATCATGAATTATTGGTGTGTTAAAAGCAATTTTAAGACAAATTTATGACATATGTTGCTGGTATTAACATTAGTATTTGCATTTATATAAATGTTATAGCAGAATTATTATGATTAAGAAAGTCATCAGTAACTCTTTTGAGCTCTTTGGTGCAGCTGTTAGAAAAGGAAGTTTGTAACTGATAACAACAATGTTGTTTATATATTGTTCCAGTTGCATTAGTTAGTGTCATGTTTTCACTGTTTTTTTCACTCATGCAATTTTCAGGGTTAAAGCCAAACATTTACTATGTAAGAATGTTTAAAAATGTTGATGTGAAGTTGTCTGGGCCTAAAATTAAGTAAAAATGTGAGGTCACAATACCTCGTGCGTGACGTAAACAGCCAATTTTCCTGGAACAAACAATAAAATCCATAAGTCAGTCTTTTGATGGTCATCGGCTTTTCTAACTGTGAGACAGCAAGCCTGTGTTTGGCTTACCTCTGGAAGGTATACAGCCCGATCATTAATAGAACTGATGCAGCATCGATTGTGATCCATATTATTCTGTAGTCAGAGGGTGACTGAAACACATAAACATGCCTGCATGAGCAACATGTGCTGAATATCTTGAAAAAGTGGTACAAAAATCTTTAAATGACTGGTTTTACATGCTGGATGAGGAAATGCTGCTCACCATGGTCCAGTCAGGCTTCTCCACATCCTTAAGGAGGTGGCAGGAGTTGGTGGTAACAGAGCTTGCTCCTGCACACCACAGCAGAGAGAACAGCCAGCGCTCGTTCACAGTCCAAAGGTTCACGGTGACATTCTCCCTCCGGAGTTCCCTTTCCGAAACAGAACGTAGCACATGCAGACTTTTATAGATGATAGTGTACATAAACAAGACCTACGCCCCCAATTCTCCTATTCCTTAATCCTGGAATAGACACAATACAATAATATAAAACCACATATGTTCAGTCACAAATCTCCACATGATGTCGAAACTTTGAACCAGCCCGGTATGACGTCAGGACGGGATGCGTCTTGATGTCATGAACTTTTATTTGAACTTGATTTAAGGTCAATGAGAGAAATAGTTCCAAAGATATAGACAAAAATCAGATTTTTGTGCATAAAGCGCCATCTGGTGGGGAAACCATAAATCCCAAAATGGAGAAATTCGAGCCAAGTCGTCCCCTTGGGGACCTAAACTTGTACACTGAGTATCAAAATCCAGTTGTTTAAATTGTTCGAGTTATAGTGCTCAAATGAAGGTTATCGATGCGGTGGCGGCTGCAGCGGCGGCTGCAGTGGTGGATGCGGTGGTGGTCGGGGTGTACCATGACTAGCAATAGTAAGAAGGACCTAAAATATCTCAACTGTATGTAAATGTTTGTAACTGTGTAAGTACAGTAAGCAGCTGCATTATTTCAGCCTTTCTAACACTATGGGGGCTTTTTATCTGTTGCAGAGCTGTTTTTACATTATGCCAGTTTTTATCATACTGGTGTTGGTATGTGGCATTCTGCCTGGTTTCCAACAACATGTAGGTTGGTGTTACTTGTCAAAGGAACATCCATATGAGTGCCAGCTCCCAAGATTTCCCGAGAAAGCGTTGCACTGTAAACGAAATCCTCAATATATTAACCAGCACACCTTTTGGTGGTTGTAATGCTGGGGCTGATGGGTGTTTATAGGCTGTAAGTGCATGTTTGACTGCATCTTTTTATGCAGCAAATCTGTGTAAAACTTTAAAGTTGATATTTTTTCCCTATATTATGTTTATATACGGACCATTAGACCATATTTGCATTCGATTAAATAACCATTTTAATCAAATAGAAAGCATGTTGACAAATGCAGATGGTATGCATTCATAATTTTAAAAAAATCTGTCTTTTTAAGAAAGTACAAAAGGCAGATGAATATTTTAAGTAAGATTATTTTGCATACTTTTTGCATACGACATACTTTAATATTTTTAAATACAAATTAAGAGGTAAAAGAGATTTATGCAAAGGTTTGTAGCAATGTTTTGGTAAATTTCTACCAGTTTTCCAAAGGAACAAGTATCAGAGCAAACCAGGCCAACAACAAACTATTATTCTAAGTTTATCTTAATAAAAGTAAAAGACCTTACTCTTTTACCCCTAGCTGTATTAAAGCATGTCAATACCTTTTTGCTGCCATATAAGCGTTTTTTGTTGCTGTTGTTACAAATCTGGTTTATTTTTCTGCAGATGCTTTCTTTTCTGTTACAAATGTCGGCTACCTTGTGTGTAAAACTTTGCAATTTTGTTTTAATTCAATAGATTTTTACTTTTAAAAACCTAATAGCCTTGCTTTTTTTATTATTATGTCATTTTTTAGATTTTAATTGAGGAATCAAAAGGAGTAGGCCGATCGCTCAAAATATTGGCTAAAAAGAAAATCAGAAGTCTGTATCAACCATCAGCTAAAAAATCTGTATTGGTTGATCCTTAGTTTTCTATCAGCTACCATTTAAATTTCTATTTTTTATTTATTTATTTATGCACATTAGGAATAAAATGATTCCTGGCCAATTAATTATTGTCATTAATAAGTTGAATTTTTAAGACACAATGAAAGACTCGGTCATACAACAAGGTGGCAGCAACAGCCTAAATGCAAAGTGTCCATTTAACACTAAATGCACCTCATCAAGGACTTAAACCTTGTTCATATTCTACATGTCACTCTCCAGTAAGTGTTTTATGGGTGGTTTGCTCATCTGTTTAGCAACACTTCTGAGTCTGGATGTTGTTGAATCTGCATTCCCCTGGAGGCTGATCTGACACCTCTTTATTAAGCACCGGTATCGTGCCTCGGCATGTTACAAACATGCACAGGCTGTGTATGCCTGCTGTCATGATCACATATTGTAGATAGCGTGACTAAATTATATTGTCTTTTTCTTTTTACCTGATCTCATCCATACTCAGTTTGCTGTATTTCATATTTAGGTGGCGTCCTCTTTTTTCTTGCATCTCACTTTTACTGGCGTAAACCTGGGTGAAGTTTGAAGCAGCTTCTCTTTGTGATGGAGGAAGCCAGAGGACCTATGACAAGAAAATGTGTGTGTTTAAAAAGAAACAGTCAAAAAACAAAAAAATAAAAATACACGATTGGGATTACTCTTACCAGGCTGTGGTCAATCTTAGATGTTAAGATGGTTTTCACTGTATCCTGTGTATCGTTCTCTTGATCCTCATTCTTTAAATCAAACATCACTGAGATATTGTTCTGTTTTGCGAGTTCAAGGAGCTCACTGAGTAAAGGTATTTTCTCTAGACTGGCTGTTTCCTTCTCCTTTTCAGACAACTGCGACACTGTTTGGAAAGGATCTGTCTGCAAAGTCATATCATGCTTCATTAATCTATGGATTGATGTGAACTTGTCAATTATATTGAGACGCACAGTCCTCACCTTTAGAAACCATTCGCCGGCACTCATATTTCGCAAATCCTTAAATTCCACCTCGCTGCTGTTATTAAAGTGTTTCTGAGGGAATATCTCTTTAACGTTTGTCGTTCTTAGCAAGAACCCAGGCCCGTGGTCATGCATCAAAAAGGGAATCCTTTCTTTACTAAGTAAAAAGAATAAATAAACATAAATAAATTAGCAGCATCTTTAAAGTCATAATAATTTCTAAAACATTTTGTTATAATTTCTATATAAGATGGAACATAGTAAAATAAAAACAGGTTTTATTTGTCTACATATGCTAAAAATCCACATTGTTGCTAAGACAACAGCGAGATGACACTATACCTGAACTGCACGTCCGTCTCAAAGGCGACCACACCGCACTCGATGCTTCTCCTGAAAGACATCATGGTGTTCTCTGGGGCCAGCTGATGAATGAGGACATATGTGTGAGACATACTTGAGCACTAACTACCGTGAAGCTTTGTAAGCACACGTAACCCTATGTTAAATGGAGCTTATTGGTGACCCAGCAGACCAAACCAAACCGTGGCACAGCTACACAGCATATGAGGTCCTTCACTCGACTGGATAGTTGCTCACACCTGAGCCAGCAGAGACTGATGTCATGTGATTATATAAATAATGCAAAGTTTAAACTTCTGATGTTGTGCATTTACAAGTGGGAATGCAGGATGGGATGTTTTAGAAGCTGATTAAATTGTAAGTTTGTGTCAATCGCTACTGAACACAAAAAAACTTGCCAGACTATTGCATTGACTGTTTACATAGTCATTAATCCACTTTGTTACGAAGAAAGACACTTGACCTAAATTAAATACAGCTATGTTGCATTTCCAGAGGTGTACAATGCATGAAAAAACACACCATGTTTGTTTTTCAAGTTAAACAAGACTCTCACCATAGGAGCGCCTTTGTGCCCGTAGAGATCAGGTTTTTTATGCAGTTCTGTCAGCTCTATCAAACAAGGTGACTGGATGAACAGGGGACACAGGAAGATTGCAGCTGACACAGTTAGGAAAACCAGCGCGACCAGGAACTTGGATCCTTGAAAAAACAATAATAATCTAGCAGTGATCAACACATCTTCATGTCTGACACACAATCACCCCACTTATGAGCTAGTGTGAACTATGTTTTTCAGAGCGATTGTAAAGTCACAGAAGGACATTGATTACTTATTAATGTGATCATCATTACACTTGATCAAAATCACAATTACATAAAACCCAATCCGACCGATAATTAAAAATACAATGCTCATGTTTTTATTCAGTGCTTTATGCAATCAGTGACAGACAGTCCAGACTGGGAAAACTGGTTAAATATCAAGCCTAAGAGCTTCCTTTTTAGCAAATGACATGGCATCCATTACTTATGCCGCCAAAGAGAAGTGCCATGATGCACTAAGCACTTCCTTTTCATTTCTCTGCTTTTTATCTTCCATCTATTAAATATATAACAATATTGACATCATTAACATATTTCTCCTTTTTCTGCAGGTCTTCTTGGATAAAAGTTGCACCACATGTTGATCTGTCTTTCCTGTCCTCTCCACCCCCAACCAGTCACGGCAGATGGCTGCCCTCCTTGAGCCAAGGTCTTCTGGAAGTTTCTTTTCTTCCTGTTAAAAGGTAGTTTTTTTTCTTTCCACTGTCGCCTCATGTATGCTCAGGATGGGAGAATGTATCAAAGTGAAGATCTGATGCAATCTGTTGATTCCATTAGTTAAACTATTTGTGTCTGTAAAATGGCCGACATTGTTTCACAGACTATTAAGAGAAGCAATGTTTTACATTTAGGAAGGCTTCAGTATATCCAACCAGTCGTTCATTTTCTATACACAATGCTGTCTTAGAGGGGGCTGGAGCCTGTAAAAGGTAGGGTAAACCCAAGATGATTCATTGTAAGGCCAACACACAGAGACAAAAACTTTTATTTATTTAGAATTACCAGTTGACTGATCAAGCGTGTGTTTGGATTATGGGAGGAAGCTAAGCTAACCAGAAAACACATGTAAAAGGAATTCTGACGTTTTAATCCACAATACATCACAATGCAAATGAATGAAATGTGAAACTGTAGCTGCTCTGCTTAGATGCACATGTCCTGCTTGACATGTGTAAGGTAAACAAGAAATCTGTGCATGTTAACCACTTGAAAACTCTAAATTATTCAAAATGAGCCACTATTCTAGATATAGATTTAATAAATGCAAACAAGAAAGACATGAAAAATAATTCTTGCTTTTGTAAAGTTTATAAATGATAATCCGCCGTCGAAATAAAAAATTAATCCAAAGCTATGTTTGGAGGAAAATGAGCAATTTACACCTAATCACAAGTATATAGCATGGTGAGAGGAGCATCGTTGCTCGGAGCTGCTTTGATAAACCACCGCCTTAATAATCGGCTCAAAATCAAAGAAGGTAAAAATAATAAACACACATGTTCTAAAAATTTTTCAGCAGGATATCAGGGCAGCTTTCTATGAGCTTAAGATTAAGGAAAAGTGAGCAACGTGTCTGCAAAGTTGTTTATTACCGTTTAGTGTAGTGAGATTCTGTTTATAAGCTTGGCTCAGATCACTTTCAATGTTATTGGTTCAGAATTCCTGGTAATTCCAGTTGACAGAGTCATAATTGCATCTGTATTTATGTCTAAACAGTGGTACCTGTAAATGATGCCTTTGTGTACTCTCAAAAGATGTGTGACATGTACCTTTCTTGGCTGCGTGGATGCCCCGAAAGACAAATGGACTCAGGAGAGTCAAGGCTCCAACAGCACCAAACTGCAAGAACGGAGCAGTGGCCTACAAGACGAACACAACAGAAAACACATGATGGTAAATCACAACCTGAACTATGTTAAGAAAAAATAAACATTTCGAGTCATTAGTTGTAGCTGTACCTGAAGTGAAAGAGAAACCGTTGCCCATTCGTCTCGCCACTTGCAACATATACCGGTGACTAGAAGAGCGATGAATATCACACCCAAAAAAAGGAAAATCTGTGCAGAGAACAAGAGATCATGTAATATGATGTTTATACTGCATGTTAAACAAGTAAATATGGTATTATTACCTTGTGCAGCCAGTGTAAATCTAGTTGTTCTCTTAAGGCAACTTGGATCAGTGCAAATACCTGAAATCAATAATAAAGTTAGAAAAAACAAGAATTTTAAGTAGAAAATGTCATTTCTGGAGTAATTCTAGTAATATTGAGCAGGATCTGTCAAAGTTGAGGTTTCCATGGTGATGTAAAAGATATCTGCCCTGTTAAGAGTGAAAAAATACTCAGATATGGTAAGTTGTTGCTATTTGAGAAATGACCAAAACAAATTATCTCAGCTCTGCCACCAACAGCACCACACAGCCTCCCAGCTTGCAATGGGCCTTTTTTTTTTTTTTTTTAAAAAAAAAAACCCAGTTCCAATGAAGTTGGGTTGTTGTGTAAAACATATATAAAACCAGAGTACAATGATTTGTGAAACATTTTAAAGCAATATATTCAATTGAATAAATTACAGTTAAAACAATGCTTACAATGATAAACTGTCTGGCACATTCTTCCCAGCTTTATTCCAACATGTTGCCGGTGTCAAACTCAAAATGATTTAACATTTATCTGAATATATGGTTTAAAAATATAAATATAATATATAAATATCTTGTCTTTGTTGTGTATTCAGTTGGATAGAAGTTAAAAGAGTTAGCAGAAGCTTTACAGTTAAATAATTGTGACTAATTATGTTTTTCAGTTTG
Source organism: Pseudomugil tenellus (assembly GCA_037177515.1). Classification (NCBI taxonomy): domain Eukaryota; kingdom Metazoa; phylum Chordata; class Actinopteri; order Atheriniformes; family Pseudomugilidae; genus Pseudomugil; species Pseudomugil tenellus. Next base: position 16,330,517 of record JBAMHX010000008.1, on the reverse strand, counting down.
TTAGTTTAATTCATTTGTATTTTTTTACTTAAATTGGCAATGACTTGACAAATAACTTACGTATTTTGTTATTGCCACTGTCTGTTTTGCTTTGGTTTGTTTTTAAATACTTGAGCCTACTTATTAACGCTCAAGTATTATCTATTGTGTTGTGTTTGAACTTTGTAATAAATCCTACAACGTTTTAGCACAGGTAGAGAGAGTTCAAGTGTACTTATAGGGTGGGTAGTTAAGGAGTTAGCCCAATGGTTGTATTAGCAGCATAAACAACTCATCTCAGTCTCACTGGAGGACGTCTTGCTGTTAAATATTGCTATTAATCAAACGCTGCATATCTTCTCTGCTGGCTCTGATGTGATACAACACATCTGTGAAATGTCATTGCAATCATTGCACTGCTGAGTGGGACTTAGTTGTTTTTCCTTTAACTTTGTAACAATCAGAGTCGGCAATCCCAAGCATCCAGTCCCCGTAATCAGTCCACTCATGACAATAACACATGATTTACTTTAACCATCGCATTTTAACAGCAGTGCTACATCTTACCAGCAGCAGGACACAGTAGATGGTCAGCACTGAAGAAATGATGACCAGCACCATGAACCCGTTCACCCATCGCTTCAGGATTCTGAATACCTCCCTTATAATTAGAACAATAGAGAAAGAGGCACAGGGTTAAGGGAGTAGACCCGTACCAACAAACAAAAAGGGGAGGATTCAGTACCATTCAGTGAATATGTTTGATAATTTACCCGTTAAAATCGTCTCTGTCGTTATAGGCTACCAGACAAATGTAAATCCAGCACAAGGAAAGCAAGGATACCACAGTAACAAGTGAAAACCAGCAGCATGAACACTGAAAAAAATAAAGAAAACATCATCTATTTCTACTTTTCATGCATGGGATACAAGTATGCATCAAGCATATGTGTGTGTATTTGTGTGCGTGCGAGAGAAAGTATGTTTAAGTTGGTCTGAAAGACAATGGAACATGTCCAACATACTTTCAGCGTTGGTTTTGTGCCATTGTAACGGCGTAACACAAACAACCCTTTCATGCTCTTTCAACATTCCACCTGTAATTTTAGCCACACTTTTATTCGCGGGGAAAATTAAAGACCACCATCTCCTCCTTCTACCTCCACACCCCCCAAATTTTAATCTCGTTCCTCAGAAACACCCAACAGAGCCTGTCAGAGCCTGCAAGTTTGTTTATTTCTTGGCAAAAAAAAGTCTTTTCACAGTTTCATTGATTGCTTCATGTTCTCAGTTTTGACATCGTGTGAATAAATTTTGCCTTTGAAGTTTGATTTTTTTAATCAATTATACATCTTTCTTGAATGTTAATCAAGAAAGATTAAGTCTTTCTTGAATGTTAATCCATGATTATAGACATTTTTAAACATTATTCTGAGTACTAAAAGAACATAGCAACGAAGCAGTAAAAGGCAGATCAAACAAATTATTGAATGCCTATTGAAAAAGTCAGATTAAACACAATTGCGGCTCACAATACTTACTTTTTTCGCTTTGTCACTTGGCTTCCTCCAGTAGCAGCTATACAAACCTCTGCTGCAAACTCTCAAACAGCCATTGTGTTGATGCATTATGTTTTCTCTTCAGTCACAGACCGTTGAATGTGTTCTGTGCAGACTAGACACCTGATGCTGGACCAAGAAGGCTCAGCATAAAGCTTTCTGTGGACACCGAGTAGAGCCCTGGTCTCAGTCACCTTCTTTAAACCTGCAGAATATTGGAAGAAAAAAGAGAGGACTGTCACAGAAACCAGCGAGGAGGGGGTTTCTTTTGGTATTAAGGCAATCCCTGCTCAATAGAGCTCCTCAATAGAGCCACTATGCAAAGCGGGGGTTATAACTGCTGGCAGAGCTTACAATGGGCAACTCCATGGGGTATTTAGAGCGCTCCGCAGCTTGGCCTGAGAGGGAGGTCACACTATTCTGCTGTACGAATGAACACGGTGACTGGCACGGCCATGCGCAGAGAGCATGTGCAGAATATAAACTGATAGTGGGTAAAGAATAAAGGACAAATGGAAGAAAAACCGTTGGACAGATGATTTATTAGATTAAAACATGTCAGAATAATGTAAGCGTGTTAGGACTCGTCACTCCTTAACTGCCCCTGGTTTCGGTTCATCCCTCACTATAGTTGTGAGAAATTATGGTTGTCACTTGTCACCCACTCCAGGCCCTCATTGAGTAATAAAAGGTTTCTGATGTTGAAATATTTTCCTAACTGTATCTTGTTGAACCTGATTTGACTTTCTTTTTGCCAGTTTACTCCTCACCTGGATTGACTTTTTTCTCTTCTAAGTAAAACCCTTCAGGACAACAAACATGTTTAATGTCAGCGTGGAAGTTTTGGGATAAGATAAAACAAGTTACCTTGAAACTTGAAAAAAAAAACCTTGAGAAAATAATGTATCAACATTTGATAATATCTACCTAAAAAAAAACTCACTGACAGAACAGAGCTAATAAGTACAGTTGCAGAGATTTTTTCAGGTAAAAGTTTACAGTTTCATTGCAGAGTAAGAACGTACCAGGAAATACCAGCTGAATGTTGAATCAAAACCGCAGAATAGATAAGCAAAGACTGTCATTCGATGATAGATGAGAGAAAAAAAACAAAAGAAAGAAAAACATTTTTACCTTAGATAAACGATGCCAAACTTATTTGTGGCTGAATGGTTGAGAACAATATCTTTTCTGTAGCTCCAATAATGAAAGCCCATGTTCATCTGCTCATTTGTTTTTTAATTGCTGCTCGCCAACATTGCAGCGCTGAAGCTTGTATTTTCACACTGCTGGAGAAACTTTCTAACACAAATCCATTATCTTTGTTTTTGTAAGCACATTAAAAGCTGCAAGTGTACCCAAGCGCTGATGCTTTGCACTTCTTAACAGAAACTTCAACTAAATAAATATTAACTGAACTTGTAAAATTGAGACTGTGTGGTTCATTTCTAAGGATTCATGGGTACACAGTTAAAACTGAATGGATGAAAGAGCGAGGGGCAGCACGAAGCAGTTTTATCACACGCATGATGTGCTACGCTGCTTTATTGCTTTTCTTAAACCAATGCCGTGTGAATTTTTACCCTCCAGCAAAACTTTCTTCTTCCTCCTTTCTTTCTGAATGGCTCAAATGGAAAAAGGTTATTGCTACATTAACTGTCAGTTGTCTTTGCTTCTTCTTTGAACGGTGAATGATCTTTGAATCATTTGGACAATAGCTCCCACCAGTTCTTGTCCCTTATTATCAATTAAACTCAGAATAACAGATGGGAAATAGCTATTGGATAAATCTGGTGCAAAATGTCTTCCTGCTCAGTGTAAATGAAGTATTTGACCTTTGACCCTGGAAGACATCAAATAGATTCAACAGGTAATGAAAGTTCTGCACAAATACTGATTAATTTGAGTCAGGTGTGTTGGAGCAGGGATGCATGGAAAACCTGGATTGTGGCTTTCGGGGAAAAGAACTTGCTATAAAAATAAACCCCATATTAAAAAGGAGATGAATTCATGTTAACCCTTAAAGACCCAAACCCATGAAAAAGCGGTAAGAAAAGTCTCATTTTTAGAATATGAAGTCTTTATTTGTCTTTAAAAAAAACAAAAGGATAAAATTTTTAGAGATATTTACCATTTATAAACATGTGATATGTCATAATTCTTATTGTATAATCTTCTGCTTTCTGGTGTCCATTAAGGAGCAAAGTTTTTACCATTAAATGATGCAAAATGTCCGAGAAACTAAGTGTATCATATAGATCACACTGGGCTCTTATGGATAAGTTAAAACGATTTTTAAATATCCTAGGCAGAATTTTACAGATTGCTGTAAAAACAAGTATTTTGCTCACATTACTTTAGTTGCAAAGTGCCGATGACAACAGACTTGATAGCTGTAAAATACAATTAAAAAAAATCTACAACAGATAAACATTATCTGAAAATGATCTTTAAGATAAAAATCCGACAAAAACCCTTAAAACTCTGGACGTACATTTGCCGTTTACCGAAGCTTCGTATAAAGAATAAAAAATGCGCATTTTAAATATATACTAATTTTACTTATATAGTAAAGCTCGCGCTCCTTTTTTTGTGTTTTTCTATCGAAATTATCAGAAATGAGTGATATCCTTCCTGCCTACAGAAGCTTCTCTTGCGATCTTTAGTACAAATAATTAGTACAAATACAATAGTACAAATAATTATTATTCATATTACTTAAAAACGCGCAGCATTAGTTAAAACAGTACCTTTTAAAAACATTTCCATTCACAGCTTTAAGTAAAACTGTTTCTTTCACAATAGGAAAACGTATTTATGGTAGATCTTACTCACGCAGATTCACACTTCGTGGGAAAACGTGTCCGTGTGTTTTTTCGCCTTCCACGCATCCACGTCCGTGACAGGACTGTAAAAGGGACTCATGAATGAGGGCGGTGAAGTAAAGCGTGTTACCCAATAGAGAGAGAGAGAGAGGGAGAGGGAGGCGAATTAAAGCAGGTAACAAAAATAATCAGTCATTTCTTTCATCATGCACCTTACTTGCAAAAGAAAAACCACGCGTATCTGAGATTAATCTAAAAAGGAGACGTTCACTAACTAACTCGTTACTGGTAATAAACGCTTTGGTTAACCTTTTAACTGATTCCCGTTTTAGCAAAATAAATCAATCTTTTTGCACCTTTTGTAAATGATAATCACAATGAAACAGGACGATTTAAAGATAAATAAAAATGGATGACACTTTCTGTGCAAGATAACTGACACCAGAACTCATAGTGGTAGGGTTTAGAATATCTACTTGTCAAATAGTCTGCAAACAGAATTTGGAGCCTGTTAGGACTTGATGAAGACCTCCCTAGTGGTCCCCATACCTTCACTCTCTGCTGCTTTTAAACATAAATAATTTTAATGGTACAAATGAATGTTGTTCAGTAAACAGCCCTTTTCACAGTGTGAATGCACAGTTTGAATGCAAAGCATGGTTTTTCCACATTTCGTTACATTTTAAGCATTTGCTTCCTTTTTTGGGACATTACATTTATATAACAGACGCTTTTATCCAAAGCGACTTACATTTTTTGGGTAAGAGGATTCAGTGTCTTACCCAAGGACACTTTAGCATGTATTCAGAGGAAGCCTGGAATCAAACCCCCAACCTTCAAGTTGACAGACAACTGCTCTTACCCCCCGAGCTGCAGCCTCTATATGATGAATAAAACTATTTGAGATAAGTTGGAACAGTTAAATAATATATTAACTCGGTAATCTCATACAGTTTTATATTCAAAAGGTATAAAAATTGCCTTGTATAAAAAAAAAAGTTAACAAAAAACTGAAAGTTCAATAAAACAAACACAAAAATCTGCATGATCTGTCACATGTATTAAATTGAAGAGCTCTAACAAAGAGGTGCTTGACATAATACTCAATTCACCATGTCATAGAACAAAATCTAATATTTTCTGAATTACTCTGACCTTTGTGTTTTTTAAAAAACTTCTTGTGAAAAGTACTTCTGTAAAAATGATTGAGTTCAGTTAATAAGTTACCCCACACGCATGGACTGATAATGAAGAATGAATGTAAGGAGAAAAAGAAAAAAACAGAGAGTGGACGCAACTGGCTGACGTCCACGCCAACCAGAGATTGACAAAAGAACACTTTAAAGTTTTCATTTCATTTATGTGCCACATTAAACATGTTGAGACTCGTTAAAGTTATCCAAATAACTCAGTTAGGTGTGAGGCTCATGGATGATTTACTTTAGTCATTTTGAGAACAGGAACAGAAGAAACTTGACAAATTTTTTTTAATTTTGCATCTACTAAAACTAAGAAACTTAAGACCAAGAAAGTGGAGAACGTTAGTCAAGTTCTGAGATCTTTACTCTGGCTGCATGTCCATCAGAGGAGAAACTTCAAAGTTCGGTTACTAGTTTATAAAGCTCTGAATGGTTTGAGTCCGACATACATCACAGACTCTTGACCCAGTAACCTACCAGACCCCTCAAGTCATCTGGGTCTGGTCTATCAGTTCCCAGAGTCAGAACGAGACATGGAGATTAAGATTTGTGTCGCTTTATTTTTGTCCATATTTCTTTAAACAACGGCCAAGTAAAATTTTTAACTTTTAAAGTTTATTTTCAAAGATTTTGATCAGTTATATTAATTTCTGTTGCTGTTGTACTCGTTTTATGACAAAAATCTCATATTCAGTCTCACTTTGTTCTTTTCTTTTAAATCTTAACAACTATTACAAATATAATAATCTGTCAGATGATGTTATAACTTAATTTTATATAAATAGTCAATTTAATGTTATTTTTTATACCATCTCCCTCGATTCTATCATTTCCATTTTGGGACAATGTTCCATCATCTTGCCGCCAACATATTTTTATTACTGATATACCTCCATCAGTGGCTTTCGCAGTAACGGATGAGAAAAAATATCGTACGTTTTTAGCTTTCGTGTCTGTAATTTTAACATCTTCATCTATTCACTTTTCTTCTTAAATATTCCAGATGTTGTTGTTCTTGGTGAGACTATGAAAGTCAGTCTGGATTCATTTAGGCAAGGCAAGGCAAGTTTATTTGTATAGCACCTTTCATGTACACAACAGTTCAAAGTGCTTTACATAAAAACATT
>JBAMHX010000008.1:16296665-16307233 GCA_037177515.1 Pseudomugil tenellus | reverse complement strand
GCTCAGAGTAAAACCTTTGTTCGTCATGTAATTAAATACTTTAAACCTTTAGATCCATTTTAAAAGACTGACATTTTAAAACAAGCAAAAGCAAAACAACCAGTGCCTTTTATTTAGCTATGGCTAGTTATTTGGATTATGATACATTGTGTGTGGGTGTAGACGGTGCAGCCTTTACCTGCGACTGTAAACCAAGCTAGAGAATACACAAAAAGGCATAGATGCCACCTTAAGGTGGAGCCTTCTGCAGACACGCAAACAATAAATAAAACTTCCATCATGCGCGTCAGCATTTGTACTTTTGGTTGAGCAAATGTTGTCATCTTTAAGTCCCAAGTTACAAAATAAATAAACGAATAAAACCAACAGTCCTACATCGGCAAAAGCGATACAATAAAAGGTACTGCAACTAACTTCTCTGCACTGTTCTTTTTGTTTTCTTACAGCAAGGGTGTTAGTAAGCATTGGCTGTTTCTGAGGACATCTATCTACCAGCTCTACAAAACATCTAGTGAAGCCATGAGCCAGTCAGCAGGCTTCTTTGATATTTTACAATATTGTGGCTTGATTCAGTGCACAACATGGTGAACAAACAAGCAAGGCATCTGTGTTCTTATCCATATAACTCCTGCATGGTGAGCATGCTGCATGTTCTCGCGATAGTGTACTCAACACAACACAAACTATCAATGAGATGGTGGTCTCCATCAAGAGTGGAAAAACTAACCCCCCCCCCCCCCAGCTTCCTACTTTTGGGCCATTTAACAACAAAACAATCCCCCTCACTTGTGTTAGTATGCGTGCAGCTAATTTAACATTGTAAAGAGTCGACAGATGATATAGTTTTAATGTAGACATAGTTTAAGGTTAGTAGCCATTTAATGAATTTGGGATGTCTTCCCTTTAATGATGATGCTCTTCTCTTCCTTGGTAATTTCTTTCCCATCCTTTTGCAGCACTGTTTTAACTATAGAATGAGATTTAGTTTATTTAGTCTGCTAACACATTGTTGAATTTGGCAGCTTAAAACTTCCCATGTGACATAAAAAAATTATCCCACTGATCCTTTCAACGTAAAGGAATCACTCGAGTCAATTGTGATCATATGAAAGCTTGAAATGATGTAAGATCCTGTCTCTACTTCCTCTAAATGAGACAAGAAATAATGAGCTGTCAGAGACAAAATGGTTTTAGGCAAATTCTCCATTTCAAATAAAAAAAAAATATATACAAAGGGCAGAGAATTAAACCTTGCAGTCATTTACATAATCCCAAGCAGTTTTAACTTTACAACAACGAGAGTAACAGCACTAAGATTCTTAACTGTGCAATAACTCAAGAGCGGTTAGCTGTGTCATTCTGCAATCCTATATAATGCCATGCAACTGGATGAAAATCAAACATAATGAACTTATTCCTTGTTTTAAATGTTTGCTTCTGAACTATTTTTTTCCCCCAAGATAATTTGATTCAATACAGTAATGCAAATCCACACGGTTACTTTGAAAAGTCACTGAGTCGAAAAAGGGAAGGGGAGAAAAAAAAAAAAGAATGAGGTCCTCCATCCTGATGGCAGTGTGCCACAGGTGGAGAGTACCCACTGAGAGACAAGCTGTTGGTGTGGAGGAGACAGGCTGGGTGGGGCTGAGAAGTACTAGCAGGAGCAGCTGCTCTCAGTTACAGCCATCTCTGGCTGTTTCTCCAGTTTGATGTCGATCACTGAGACAAGAAGGGTTAAGCAATAACATCGATGAATTGCAAGTATTTACTTCAGTATTTTCTGCAGCCTCAACTGATTCTATCTTTTCAACGGCGGGCTTTCTGTTTTCCCTTATCTGAGACCAGAACTTAACATAGTTTGTGTAACTGCTGGGAGGAAGCACTCACTGTTTAGAGCGAGCATCCCAGAAACTGAGGAAATCCCTCTTGGTAAAGACAAACTCTGAACTATTAACCAGCTGCCTAAATGGCAGAACGTTTTGATCTGAAAGGACACGGGCAGTTTTTTTTTACATTACAAAAAGTACAGAAATGCTAATATTGAACTTTTATGAAGTAATTTAAAAAAGATACTATCCTCTTTGCTTTTCTCTGGTGCGCTGTCCATCCCGGGCAAAGCAGCAGCAACACGTCGGAACAGCTACAAAACAAAGGAAATAAGGTACAAGGTTGAAATGCGTCTCATGACCAGAGGGTATAAAACTAAATGCTTTCCAACATGGATGAATGATACAATTTAATTTAAATAAACAGAATATTATTAGTTTACTGATATAACATCGCAATAGAAGTAATTCTGGAATCCTAACAGATAAAATTATAAATAAAACGTTTTTTTAAACCCTTTTTAAAGAAAATCTGTCTCTGTATTCACTAAAATCCTCCAACACTGAGCTAACGTAGTCTTGCTTCTTGGCAATTGACACAATGGCCAAACACAGTGACAGAAGTTTTGCATCACTCAGATCGACCATTTATAAACCTGATGCCACAATGAAAAACATAATTTTTCTTTGTATTTTGGATTATTAGCCACTGAACACAAGCTTGCCCTTGTCAGTCTGTTGCCATTGTGCATTAATGACACATGAACAAAGACATAAAACTTAAAACTGGGACATGCACCAAAGAGAAGTGGCTAATAACAGGATGAAACACCATAAGAGAAATGTTTTTTGTTGTGTGCCATTTTAACAACTTCTCCAGAAAATGGCAATAGTCTTGAACAACACACACTTTTCTTTGGCTACATGTTGCACCAACATGACCGAAACAGACTGAAACAAGAAGAAGGAATGCACTCCATGCATGTACAGTTTTATTTTCAATGTGGACATCATTTCTCTTTGATGTGAGCTGTGCTCTGTGACCTCCTCAGAACGTGATTAACACGTGGCAAATAATAAACCTTCTATAGGAGGATTATTTAACTACATATTTACCAAATTCTTGAAATGTTTTCCCACAATGTCCCCACATTATCTTCTACTGTTACACTTACAGTGGATGTACACTTACCACTGAGCACCACTACATTTTTATTTAAATCTCATTCACTTGACATCACGCTAACCTTAGCTGCTAACTTTTAGTGTACATAAGTGTGCATACTATCAACATTGATTATGCACACATAAAAAAAATACCAAGGTGTGCACATTAGCATTTTATCCCAACATTTACAATTATCCAGTTAATTGTTGAAAGTTTACTTTTTCATATTATTCTCCATCCTATTAAACATTTTTCTGCCCTTTTAATACTTTAAAAGCTCTGTGGATACTTTTTATTCCAGGTGCTGAACAGTTTATTGACACCTGGGGCCTCATTCATCAAACAGAACCAAACGCAATGTGTGGGAACAAGCATGTACACTTGCAGCTTAATTATTTTCTAAATATACAACTGATTATTATTGACCTAGTGCTAGTTTAACTTTTTACGCAGCATTTTGTTGCAGATGAAAATCATCGCTCGCACTTAAAACTTATACAAGTACGTTTTAGATGTATTTCTTAAAATAAATGTTCACTGAACTAGAATGAAAGAACAGATATTTTGGTTGGCTTCAAACTCTGCAGAAAACATCTATCACTGAGGAGAAACAACAGATTATTCCATTACTTCTAAAAGGGATTGTTGTTTCTACATGTGGGGAAATCAGTGCGTTTCTGAATGCAAATGACTGCCGGGTTATTTAAAACATGTGGAGTTTATCAACATAGAGGATTTGCTGGTGTGAACAGGTTTGATTAATCTGGATTTTTTTGTTTTGTTCTTGCATTATAATTTAAGTCCTAAGCAAGAATACAGAAGCTTTTTTAACACAAGGCTGATAAATGAGAGCTCAGTCTGAGTAACGATCTACTCTGCAGGTAATATTACCTAACAGAATCTAGGCCAGTTGAATTGCAGTGATCTCAGGGATGCATTACTCAAGCTTAAGTTATTTTAAGATTTACTTATTTCATAACCACTTTTAGGCTTGCAGAGAACTTCTGTTCAAACATCAGCAGCAAACCTTCAACCTAAGAGCAGACAAAAGGAAATCACCTTTGCTTCCCTTTATCTCTCCGATAGCTGCAATGTGACACCGCGCCTTGTTTTGCATAAGTCTCTAAAATGGTCCTATCTGTCCTGAAGATTTAGTTATATATAAATCTTGATAGAGGAGGAATAAATGTTTCAATGTTGATCAATTCTAATATTCCTAAATAACTACTTAGGCTCTTTTTTTACTAATTCATTCATGCATTTTTTTCTTGACCTGCACATGGGCCCTAACTGCCCGACTAGTCACTCTGGCCTTGTGTGCATACTTGTCAGTACATTTGTAAAGTTTTTTTCACCTGTCAGCTTATTTGACATGTTCTGATCTAAAACAGATGTCTTTGGCCTAGATAACGGTGGAAGTAGCTTCCTAAAATGTTGCAAAGCGGTGCGCTTGCAGTATAGTCTCGTCTATTAAGTTATTCATTTACTATTTAAGAGTAGATGGGCAATGGGGCGATCCAAGTAGACAGATGGGCCGGTTATGACCTGTGGGATAGCATTTGAATAAATCTAAGATATAGAATACATTTCATTGGATGAAAGGAAACAAAAGCAGCTTTTAGAGGCAACATGAACAACACTGCTGGTTATTTTCATAGCATACAAGAAAAAGCAGCAAAGATAAACCACCTCTTCTGAATATCTACATAGTAATTGTCCAAACATGTTGGGAAGCTGGACAAAAAGTATCCCAAAATAAATAAAAAAACAAATCAAAATCTAATAAAGGAAAATGTTTTTTTAAAAAACAATTTTTTTGATCGATTCAATCTGTATAGGTCGAATCCTTATATATCTCAGTCTTTTAGGATACTATAAGGATAACCCAAAAAGAATTTGAAGGCTCAACTGAAATGTCCCTCTAGGACTAATTGGAGGACACAACATGTTACATCTCATCTGAATGGGTGAAAAAGTACCTGAAATAAATCCTGAGAGAAGGCAGCAAATCGTGCCTCCTTGCTTCCCTACTTAAAGCGAGAGAGATGTGCCAGGTTTCAGAATGCATGAACTCTATCAAGCAAAATCCAGAGACCGCCTCCTCTCCCCTGTTGGCCTGCGATTAGTTAATATGGACTGAAGCAGTAATAAAACTAAATGTGAACATGCTTTAGGAAATTTTCCGACCTAAAGAGGATAGACACCATCTAGAATCTGGATGGTCACCAGCTCTAACTTCAGTTATTAACTACAAACACCAGCAGCGGCATCCGAATGGGTGGATTTAAGCATCAGGTCTTATCTGGTCTATTGAGCTCGAGTGATTATTAAATCACTGCATTACAGCATTAGGCAGTCTTCCAACATTTTAGGAAAACGGCATTTATATATATATATATATATATTAAAAAAAGAAGCTAAAAAGCTGCTTATGAATGAAAATAAAAAAAACAGAAATAAATACTGTAGAATTAAATCTGTTCGGAGCAAGGGAAACAATAGGGGTCTTCTAAAAGCAAAGCGTATGAGGTGACAACACAAACCAACACAGTGTACAACAAGAATCACACATTTCACCACGAAAAAGACAAAGTAGTAATGAGCAGCAAAGAGGAAGAAGGGAGGCAGAAGGCGTAAAGGAAAGACTTTGAGGGAAGGATTAGCTGAACTACCCTGAGAAAACAGAATTGCTACCTGCTTGACATTGTAGCCAGTCTTTGCGCTGGTCTCAATGAACATGACATTCAGTTCCTTAGCTCTCTGCTCGCCCTCCTCCGTGGTGATCTGTCTGCTCCAGTAAGCAGAAGGTGCAGATGAAGACGCAGATATGGAAAGGAACAAAAGCAAAGAGGACAAGCAAAGAGAGAAAGAGAGAGAGAGAACAAGCTCAAGAACAAGATCTTTCTTTGTGTGGAAAAAGAAGAGGTTAGTTAGTAACTCAAACAGAAAGAAGTAAACCAAAGCAGAGATACTGCTGTGCAGAGAGAGAGTGAAAGATAAGGAAATCAAGTTTATAGATCACCCATTCATTCAACAATCACGCTAAATAACTGGAAGAATCCACAGAGGTCTAAGCGTTTAGGACGTTGCAGGTGGGCCTTTCTGACCTACAGGACAGCATTATGACCTCCAGTACACTGGAAATGGGATCATGTCAGCATTACACCTGCTGATGCTCAACACCAACCTGTTTGACGTTATAGCCAGCCTTGGCACTGGTCTCTATGTACATCACATTGAGCTCACGAGCTTTCCTCTCTGCCGCCTCAACAGAAACTTGCCTGCCATGGTCCCAGGAAGGGGAGGGGAAGCAAATGGGGTGGAGTGTAGAATTGAAGGAAACACAAAAATATATAAAAATGACATGGAGACAACATACCAGGCAGGGGAACAAAAAAAGTAAGGCAAACAAAAGAGGGCAGAACAGAAAAATGCTTAAATAATAAGAAATAAATGTGATTAAATCATTCATTTAAAAAAGGCTGGAGTGTGCAACATATTAAGGAATGATAACTCAAAACTGGGTGAGATGCACTGAAGGGAAAAACAGTGGGAGTCCAGGCTTTGGCAGTTTATATACAGTAACACTTATGACTACCAAATTTCTCCTTTCCAAAGGAAACAATGTGCATTTACAACTAATTTATCAGTCTGTATAAACTGAATGAGTATATCCTAATTTTAATCATCCGCACTTTATCACACAACCATGTACCTTTTATCCGCCAAGTCCGTTTTGTTCCCAACAAGCATAATAATGACATCACTTCCTCTCTCTGTTCTTACATCATCAATCCATTTCGAAGTTTGCTGGAATGAATTAAGATCTGCAAAAAACAAAACAAAACAAAAAAGACACACAAAATTGTTATGCATGTTAGTTACTACAGCTTTAAAAGACAGAACATGCATTACATAAGCTACAGTTTATACACAGGCTGGTATCCATGACAAAAGTAAAGCATCTTTATTCAAGCTTGGAGTCATGCAATAGTAAGGAAAAACATCCAGAAGAGATGCTTTAAGAAGGGACATTAACATGGAAATTCTGAAAATTAGTAGAATTTAAGAAGCAGTTATGCCAAAAGAGTTTTTTGGCTCTAGGCCCCTGATAAGAAAAAGAGTACAGCCCTGACTCACTGGTGATGTCATAAACAACCACAGCAATGGTAGAGTCACGGATGTAGCTGGGAATTAGGCTACGAAAACGTTCCTGTCCAGCAGTATCCCAAAGCTGGAGCCGGACCTAAGGATTGGAATGATGGAGAAGAACAAAAGAGGGCAGATATAAAGGGAGGCAAGGAAAGAAGAACATGGAAAACAGGACACGTATAAAAGATTAGCAAGCCAAGCAGCCAAGATGAAAATGGACTTTAAATGGAGGAATGGGAGAAGTGTTATGCTTACAAGACAGGTGAATTATTGTTTAGTTTTGAGAGTTTTCACCCATGAAGTGACATTGATAAACAATAATTCTGTCTATCAGCCTCATAGGCGACAGCATATGCCTGGAGAAATGCTTTATAATCACCACAGCTGATGGAAAAAGTCGTTTCATGCTGTCTGACAGGGTTTGTTACGCCGGCAAAAAGCTGGGATTCTTTTTTATTTCGCGCCCTTCCACATTGTAAGCGAAGGACAAGGAGGAGAGGCAAGGCCATGATACCTACTGGCTATGTCATAAACCACCACAGCGGCGGCTGAGTCGCGGATGTAACTGGGGATGAGGCTGCGGAAACGCTCCTGTCCGGCTGTATCCCAGAGCTGCAGCCGAATCTGTGGCCAGCCCCGATACAAATGTGGAAATGAGGGGAGGGGGTCATACCATGATCCAGCCAGGGGGATGGAAGGAAAACAAATTTTTTAAAATAATATATGTATAATAATGACGGGAACTACAAACATAATCATATTTGGCATGAAATAAATAGAACAATGCAAAAAACACAATGTGAAATGGTGAGAGGGAAATAAATGGTGGCAACTACTTAGAAAGCAGATGCATGCTTTTCTAGCAGATTTTCAACTTTACCAATGGGAATTGTGAGAATACAACAAAATACAAAGAGCTTACCGTGCGATCTTCTAAGTACATGGTTTTTGACAAAAAGTCAATGCCAATTGTTGCCTGTAAGACAAGCCCTGTGTTACTAAGCTTATTTACTGACATGTTCCTTCAACTCCTATAACACAATATAAAACACTGGAAAAGACTGAGATCATATCTTGTGGTAACAATCCTTTTGTTTTAACCCGATGTAGATGGCATTTTGGAACATAACATAAGTGGATTGATGTGTGGAAAAGTATCCCAAATACTCTTAATTGTGTATTTGTGTTATGTTTTCATACAGAATAAACCAGGACAAATGAACTAAATCAATTTATTTCACCATAAAAATGTATCTTTACCTGGTAAGTATTGTCGAAGCTGTCATACATAAACCTGGTGATGAGTGAGGTTTTCCCAACTGTACAGACAAACACAGTTAACTCTAGTAGCTTAAATAGATAAATAAACAGCAAAAACATGTTTCAATGAGGCAATCAAAGACCATAGCCAAAGCTCAATTAGAAAACATAAATAACCAGCTTTTAACACGCTTACTTTACATTTTGATAAGAAGAAAAACTAAGAGAGACAATCAGAATTACAGACATCAAATGGTGAGTCAACTGCTATTATCAATGATGCTGAAAGGACTGCTGAACCCACACGCTGAGCTGGCAATAAGGGTGGAGCCAAAAATATATATAAAAAAGGATAATTAAAATAATTGGGCTTCTGACATTTAGTTCGTGACTCAACAATGTAGCTGTCATATCACTCAAAACTAGTTAAAATAGAGTTACGTCTGTAAATCAGACCCTGAAGCTTACGATGAGTGGGGAGGAAAAAAGGCCGACTGGTCTGGATGAAGTGGCCGACGTGGCTCTGCAAGATGCTGCTAGCTAATTCGTTGCTATGTGCTACAATGACAAATGGAGATAGAAGAACTTACTTCCAAATACGAAAATTATGCGTTCATGTTTGAAGGCAACCGAACGATTCATTAATCTACTAGAAACCATATTAATATTTCTTTTAGGCAGTGAAGATTAATATATAGTACGATTTTATTGGCACAGTAGGCTAGCTGCTAGTTTTTGAGAGAAACGTTTAGCTATGACTTCATTGTAGAGTATTACTGATGCATTAGAAACTAGTAGCAAGGTGACAGCGTTCATTTATTTATTTAGGCAGCAAAGTTATGCCAAATCTGACGTATATAAGTAAAAATAAAACAACGTAAGAAAATTTTAATACAAACAGCTCAGTGTATGGCTAGCTTAGCCAGCTAAGTCAGCTAACGGTTGCTATCCGATGACATCATCACTAGTGTGGGGGAAAAAAATGCTGGATCGTGGGCTTTTTCACCTTTATATCCACCAGACATTTTGGTTTTAAGATCGAAATAATAAAGTCCTGTCTCGTATACCCGTAAATCAATTGATGTTCACAGGGTAACTTCACCCTTCTGACCAGGGTCGAGCTAACCCGAGAGGCTAGTTTGCTAACCTGGACACTTCTTTTAAAAATGTGTACATCGCCACTGCATTAACATTTGTCTTAAAAAGACTGTGCCGAGCTTACCACTTTGTTCACCCAAAAAGACGAGCTTGAACTTCCGTAGAGGATTGCCAAACTCTCCGCCACCGGTCGTGGTTGACATTTTGTCCAAAATATCTAGCTAAAGTAGCTGATTTGGCTAATGATGTGATGTCTAGACCGGAGAAGACAAACCGAGTATCTTTGCACAAGCCACAGCTTTTGTTTTTTAAGCAGTCTGTGGTGAAATAGCGCAACCAAGAGGTAACTTTTGATAGACAAGAAAAGGTGGAAATGTTCAGATGTGTGAGAGGAACTCATGCTGACATACACTTCTTCATTTCCACATGTTCGGTTTTATAGGAAATTCAGAGTTTCTAGAAGATCAGCGTATTCGGGAGCTAAATCTGACTGATATGTTGTGCTTGCTGAGATGTATTTATAATTTTAAGCCAGATTCAGACTTACATGGAAATACTAGACACTGTATTAAAGATAAACATTTTCCTTTGCACTGTAATTTCTTGCGATTATTTCTTTAGACTTATTAAAGAGAATTCCAAAGTAGAGTAAGGAACAGTGAGTTATTTTTGACCAGGGTCTGTCCTATGATAAACATTTAAAACAGGTTTCCTTACTTTCTTTTACCTAATAATACATCCAAAATGAAAAGCGTACTGTTTAAAGTGACGCAAACATCTGGTCTATGCATTTTGAAAGATGAAACTACAGCAATGGGCATTTTTGGCAGCATTTTATTTGGCTCCATGTAAAATCCTGACAAGAATGTAAAACTCCATTACAAGCATTTAGTAAAGAAGCTTCATTATCTTTACTCTGGACTGCAGGCTTACTTATGGATCCTGGGTTTTAAAAGTCGAAGGAAATGCCAAGCTTTCAGCAATCAAGCCTGTCTTTTATGGAACAAAGTTGGGAAAAAGAAGACCTCAGTCTTTAAGATTAGTTTTAAAAATGTCTTTGGTTT
>JBAMHX010000008.1:16267017-16280315 GCA_037177515.1 Pseudomugil tenellus | reverse complement strand
TCTATCTATCTATCTATCTATCTATCTATCTATCTATCTATCTATCTATCTATCTATCTATCTATCTATCTAATCAAATTGCATTTTAATGGTGTTGCATTTTAGGCTAAGTAGCTAGCTAGCTGTTGCATTTTAGGCTAAGTAGCTAGCTAGCTGACTACTTGGCTTAAAATTCAACAGTATTGCTATGTGTCTCATGTAATCTAGAACTTATTAAAAGTTTTTTCAGTTTAGTTTCAGAATAATATTTTTATGCAGTAGATAGGATAACTGTGCTGCTGTCCTGTTTCTATATCTCACAGACCACACAGGGGGTGCAGGTGAACTGCTTCCGGACACTGGAGGACTTGGTTTGGGGATATCAGCACCCCCACAAAGGCTTGGTCACCCCTCTTCTCTATCCTGTTCCCCGTGATACAGACACAGGAGATGAGAGCTCAGGTGGGTCACCTATAGTCACCAAAAGCATAAAGTCATATGACAGACATTTACCCTCCTCTGATTCTAAGGTTTGATGTTAAATCAGATTTTGAACTGAGGTAAATAGAACCTCAGCTGAACAACAACGTAACTTATTACACCATGACATTAATTATTCAGCTCAACAAAGCCAGAATGCTGACGCTTACTACATAATATGATCTTATAAACCAAGAAACAATGAAACTATAATGAATGATCCTCCTCTTAAAGTTGCAATCTTCATTTTTTATTCTTATTTATTTATTTTGTAGATGATGAGAGACCACCTCCTGTTCCTGCCTCTGTTAGTACAGCTTCTATTACAGCACCACCAGCAAAACCAGCCCCTCATGGCATGTTCCTGGAGAAGCTGAAAAACCTGATTACATCCAAGTAAAATTATGTCAATTATTTCACTTTAATAACTTTAAATCTTTAAAACTAACTTTTCCAGTCTTTCACTTAAATAAACATTTATAATTTTATTGAATTTCAGCTAAACCAATATGTAATAATAGTGTTAACGGGATTTTTTTTTGTGTCACATCAAAACCCTCTTTCCAGTTTGCTCTTCATAGACAAATATGCACCTGCTACCAATGAAGCATAGCAAGTAGTTGTGAAACTGTGACTTTTTTGTACTATTAATATACAGGGTAGAAAATTTGTGTTGTGTGCACAACCACTTCTTATGGTTTGTTCAGTTTCCTCACAACAATCACAAAGTTTTTCCTGTGACTTGAAATTTAATGCAAACCAAAGCAGCACTGTGGACTAGAAAGAATAATTCTGATTGCATGTTTTATTATATATATTTTTTTGCCTGACTGGTGTCTGTTTTGTTTGTGTGCAGCACAGCAAGTGAGGTGATTAGCCTCCTCAGTGACTACCTCTTCAGTGAGCTGCCTCTTGATATAGAAAATGTGCATAAAGGAACAACAACCTTATGCCGCCTCAAGCGTACTCTGGCAACTGTCTGCCAAGGCGTGAACAGGTTATTATCACAATATGTGAACTTATATATTAGGATAGTTCTGTCTTTGCTACAAACATGTAATTGGTTTGATTTTTCCCTCAACATTTTTAACAAAATGTAACATATCAATTTATGATCACTGATTGCTTCTACAGTGAGCTTGATCTGACTCTCTCAAGTCTGGAAACATTGGCCAAAGTCTTTGACCACCCTAGCTGCTCTTTAACACCCACCAAGCCACAGGTAAAAACACAAGCCACATACCCCACCTTTTTAAAAAGACAATAATGAGCCATACGAATTATTAAAAATGTTGATCATTTTGCGCATACGACTTCACTTTTTTATTAATTCTAGTTTTATGAAATTTAATGATTAATTTTACTATAATTCTGTGCAAATAATCATTAAAATTAAATAATTTTAATTTAATTTTAATTAATAATTGCCAGATTCTTTTCAGAGTTTTTTCCCAATATGTGAAATAAAGTATGATGTTAGGCGTGTTTGTATGTTTACAGTGCAAAAAGCTGGTAACGATATAAAAGGAAGATATATTTCTGTTGTTGTCTAGATACCAATTTAAAGATGTGCATTTCATTGGGGGTCTTTAAAATACTGGTGTGTAGAATTATTTTAGAAATATAAGCAAATAGAAGTATAAATTATTTTTTTCTCTTTTGCTTTCTTTTGATTTTTTTCTTGGTAGTTTCTTTTGTATATGAAGTTGTTTTCATTGTGCATGTAGACAAGGCACATATAAGCATTTAGCTTCTACCTTAGCCCGTTCAGTCAGGGAAATATTTGGCTTATTGTTGTATTAATATTATAAATGACTGCTGACTGAATAAAAACTTATCCTATCCTATAAAAATATTTGCACTTTTTTTTCTAAAACAATAATTTATCAGAGGAAAAGGTATGATCATATACTGCCATAAACACAAACTCTTTGTGTATCTTGTCATGCATTTTGGGAACAAGGGCCCAGAGGTGGAGATTGACAGCTTGCTGTGCAAGATCTCTGCTTTGATCAGCCTTCTTTCTTCGCTGGAGAAAAAGGTATGTTCATCGTGATGACTTAATAAGCTCAGCAAGTGGGGAAACTTTCTGGATCCCATAGTAAGAAGGTTTAGAATAAACAATCATTCTCTTTGTCTTAACTTCTCTGTAACAGGAGTAAGGAGGGTTTTCACGAGGAAAATTGTAATGTTTGACTGCAATATTTTTTCCCCTTGAAGGTTTTAAAAGCATTACAAGATGCAGTGACCAATCACAATCTGGCTGTACAGCCTAGCCCCCCGCCTCCTGAACCAGCCCCCACCAATGTCACACCAGCAAAGAACAGCACCAGACAGGTGCCTATCCACTCCTTTCAGGTAAATAGAGTGACCCTACAGATAACTCAGCGCTGTTTAATACTTATTACTTCACTCGTACATAACTCAATCATCTTTGTATTATTAGTATTTATCTGCATGCGTTGCAGGTGAAAATAGTGAGGTATGGCAGGCAAACTGTTTCTGTGGATGTGGACACAGGAGTGCTGCTATTTGACAGAAAGTTTAGCTCATTTGGTATTGAGAGGATCACACATGACAGAAGTAAGGACAAACATTTAGATTTTATGTTGTTACTTGTATATCTTTCTATATTGCCACTATGCAACATATACAGTATTTCTCACGATTCCCATGAATCAGTTCTTCAGATTGTTAAGTTCCAGAGCAGTCCAGCAAAGGTGCGACTGGTGGTTGACAGTCACCACAACATGCCACAGGATATGACATTTGAAAGCGCACGGGTAAGGCAACATACTAAGATTTACCATTAACTGGAATCCACTGCTTTCCTTACCATGTCTCATGTCCGTCTCTTCCAGAAATGTGACTCCTTCTGCCATCTGCTTCTACTAATAAAGTCCAGGCACTCCCAGCGGAGTGAACCTGATGTGGTGTCTGTGTTTGTTGGCACCTGGAATATGGGTAATCAATAACAAGTTGACAATCTTATTCACCAACTAGCAGCAGAAAACTCTTTAATATGCTGTTACATCATGTGGAATATTTTGATTGATTGATTTGCTTGATTATTTTCTGTGAAAAGGGGGTTCTCCTCCTCCCCGAAGCCTGCAGTCCTGGGTAACCTGCTGCGGTTTGGGACACACACCCGATGAGTCGACAGCTTTGCTCCCTCATGACATCTATGCACTAGGGACTCAAGAAAACCCTCAGGGGGAAAAAGAATGGACCGAACATATCAAAGCAACACTTCGCAGCTATACTCAGATTGAGTTCAAACAGGTAAGTCTCATTTCTCAGCTTTGTTTTAGTTCAGTACATCTACTTATATTTTGCAAATGTATCATATGTCATGCATGAGAATCTGCAGGTCATTTTGTATCTCTTCAAAGAGCGATTCAGTGACAGAATAAATGCAAAAAAATCAGATCAGATTGTGATATTTAAAGGGAGTTTTATTATGCTGACACGGAATTGCTTTATTTTTTTCCTGATAAATACATTGTACAAAATTAAGATTTAAGTCTTTGTTGCAGACATGATTTTGTTTTTTGCATGGTTAATAATTGTATTAACAGTGTTATTAGTTAACTAATTTATTTTATGTTTTATAATATTCAAATAAAATAGTCTCATTAGCTCTGTCACATTTCCCACTAAAACCTAGGCAAATATGAGTTTTGAAAAGCAATGTGCAAATGAATATTTATGCTGTTAAGACAATCAGAGGAATGACTGAATGAGAGATTAAATTTTGCTTTGTTGTTAAACGAGGTATTCATTTGATTTATTTGTATTGTTTTATCATAATAGTAAAACCCAACATCCTTAAACTTGAACAAAACCTAGAGAAGAAAAAAAGTCAGGAAAGAATTAGTAGTTTTCATAGTGTTTGCTGGTTTCTGAGCGTCTGAAGGAGATGTATTTAAACGTTCAGACATCGGGACTGTAGGATAAACTGTTGGACGCGCCCTCATATAAATTAACATCATGAGAATAAAAAATAAATACAACATGTTAACATCAAGAAATGTCCATCTCCATCAAACTGGAGGAGAGTTAAGCACATGAAAGAGTGGGAACTGGTCATAATGGACCAAAAACAAAAACAATTTAAAACATGCTTTGACTCACAGATCTCCAGCATCTCACTAAGATCAGTGTGGGAAAATATAATTTCTTGTAATGTGACTCAATGCTCTGTAGGTGGCAGTACAGTCTCTCTGGAATATGAGGCTTGCTGTGTTTGCAAAGCCAGAGCATGAGAGTCGCATCAGCCATGTGAGCACAGCCAGCGTAAAGACTGGACTGGGAAAAACACTGGGTAGGCCCTTCTGCATGGTCTCACTCCCCACCCCCCCCCCCCCACACACACACACTCTTTTTCTCCCATCCTCACACACGCATTATAGTAAAAAGGTAAAATGCACATTATTATGTTTGAATAGCCAAAATATAACTACATGCTTAAGAAAACATGCTATATTAACCTTGAAGTTTGAGGTTGACTGATTTGGTTGTTTTAGGAAACAAGGGAGCAGTCGGAGTCTCCCTCCAGTTCAGCGGGACATCTTTTGGGTTCGTTAACTGCCATCTGACATCTGGGAGTGAGAAAGTAATAAGGTGAAACATGTTTGACTTGTATATGTTTCAGAAACTCTGTGTTGTTTATATATATATATATATATATATATATATTTATATTTATATTTATTTTTTCTAGGAGGAACCAGAACTTTGTGGATATTCTCAGACTGCTTTCTCTGGGTGACAAACAGCTTTGTGCCTTTGACATCAGTATGCGCTTCACCCATCTCTTCTGGTGTGGCGATCTTAACTATAGGCTCGACTTGGATGTACAGGTCAGACTTGCAGCTTTAATATTAGCATTTGAGGTTTTTCTTTTAAAGATGATTTATCTGATTTGGCATGTGTTAAATATCCTGTATTTCTCTGGTTCCGACTAACTGCAGGACATCTTGAAACATGTATCCAAAAGAGAATTCGAGGAGCTCATGTGTGCAGACCAGCTAACCCAAGAAAGACACAAGAGGAAGGCTTTTCTTAATTTCAGTGAGTTTTAGCTTTGATTAAACAATAATCATATATTAGTACTTCTTCATTTTGAATTAAATGAACATGTGGTTATTAAATTCAACTCTTTTTCTATGTTTCCTTTGGTTAAGAGGAAGACAAGATCGCATTCCCACCCACCTATCGGTATGAAAGAGGCTCTCGAGACTGCTACCTTTGGCAAAAATACAAATCATCAGGGGTGAGACTCACTGCACGAAAGTAGAAAAACAACGATGGATCAAACACACATGCTAATAATAAAAGCAGAATTGAGCAGCTGCAACTATTGCTTTACATCGGTAAAGGTTCTTAATGACAATAGTTACAAGATGTAATATTTGGTCATTTCAGACTATACATGGACTTGTGCAATTATTCACCTCTTTAAGATCAATTTCTTGTTGCTACTTTTTAAAATGTCTTTATGGTAGACTACAACTTACAAAGAAAGATCCTGAAAATCAAAGAAAATATACTTTTAGAAATGAATTACATACAGTGAATCTTCAGCATGTACACATTTGAGCTTGAGTTAGAAAGCTATAAATTTCCCACTGTAAACCCACCCTCTGGAGCAGACCTGAGGCCTGTAGCTACTACAAAGCTAGATTTTCCCTTGTCGAGGTAACTTTAATAACTTAAGCTGAAAGCCTAAGCCTCTCCAAAGCAGGTTATGTTCTGGATAAGAGATCAACAATTATAAAAGTTCCACCTCCTGGCCTTCCCGTCGATGTTGGTGCACAGATTATGAGAGGAGCACTTAAGAGTTAGTTTTTTCCGACAAATGTAGTAAATTAGATGTCCGTAATGACATCCTATGCAGAAGCGAAAGACTTTTATCGGATGGATTGATTTATTAACTGACAGGCTGCAAATATATCAAAATAAATTCCATTGATTACATTCATACAACATAGTGAAGCCATAAAGCCTTGTCACTCACTGGTTTAAAGTATGTTTTTGTACTTGTTCTTGACTTTTTACCATGTCTGTTTATAGGGTTGCTTCTGAATTAATGACATGAAGAATTGTAGCAGGTAGCACAAACATGAATTTATGGAACGATCAAGTTGTGTCGTCACAGTAAGGACCTAATATTCCAACACAAAATCCATTCATACTGGACAGGGCTCAATGGAAAGGAAGTGCTCTGCCTGAAACAGCTGGACCTTAATCAAATGAATTTGAGTGGTCCGAGTGATGTCTGTTTATACTGTTTGATAAATTCATATAATGAATTTACACAATAAGAGTCTGTAATTTTCTGCCAGCATTCCTTTCTGTTTTTTGCTGTGGACACCGTGCTGCTTTTGATTGTCTGCGTCTTTATGATAAAGTAAGCGTCTCTTTATAATTTAGAAATGATTTATTTCATTTTATCTATTTATTTATTTTACTTCATAACTTTATAAAGTAAGGGTTACTCCAAGCTCGCCATTGGTAAAACATCACCCCTTATATGTGACTGTAACTGATCAAGGCTGAAAAACTCTGGGTTCATCTACAGTCTCAAAAAAAATTTCACAGTAGCGCTTATAAGAATTGTAAATGTCTGAAAAAGACAACCCAGGTAACAGAGCGATACCCGGCTATGTTAATTCTGTTTCATGGGACAAGCCTCTTGTCAAAGTAGTGACATCTTAACAGTGTTGGGTTTTGATCCCTGACCTTCCAATCACTAAGCCAGACCATTGAGCCACCACAGCTTTGTTCTAAGTACAGCCAAGATAATTTATTTGCAACTTAATCCTATTTCAGGAGTTTGTGGGGTTAAGTGACTTTGACAGCAGCTGTTCTGACAACTAAAAATAACAGGTTTAGAATTAAACTCCTGTCTAATGCAGGGGTGTCGGGCATAACAGGAATGAAGGCACCCTATGGTGTAAACTCTTTCTTTGGTGGACAGAGAAATTCCTAATACACTGCTATTTACATTATTGCAAAACCTTTCTCTGTAGGTTCGAGTCAATGTTCCATCATGGTGTGACAGAATTCTGTGGAAGTCCTACCCAGAAACACACATCATCTGTACTGCATATGGTAAGAGTGAGATTATTTCTTAGATAAGAAGGCCTATGCCATTGGAAGCGATGGCTAGGGGTATAGACACAGTACAATAGTAGAAAGACACACATGTTCAGTCACAAAGCTCCACCTGGTGTGGAAATTTTGAACCATTCGGTATGACAGCAGGACAGGATGAATCCTGAGGTCATGACCTTTTATTTGCACTTGATTTGAGGTCAATGAGAGAAATAGTTCCAGAAACATAGCCGAAAATCAAATTTTTTGTGGATATTGCCATAAATTTGATCATCATGAAATTTGATACAGATCATCCACTTGGGTACCTAAACAGGTATTCTGATTATCAAAATCCAATTGTAAATAGTTCCAGAGATACAGGCAAAACTCTTTTTTTCGTGCATAAAGCGGCACCTAGTGATGAAACCATAAATTCCAAAATGGTGTAATTTGATACAGGTATACCTTTGGGTACCTAAACAGGTACACCGAGTATCAAATTCCAATTGTGAAAACTGTTCGAGTTATCACGTGGCTGTGGTGATGAAACTATAATATTCCCAACACTCCGCGTTCATGTATATAAGATTAACCGGAAAAGCTCCAAACAAAAAAGGTAAACTTTTTACACAAAATGCAGGCGAGGAGCTCGGCCCAGACAGTTGCTAAGCACTGATGCAGGAAATTTTTCAACCAAATGATGGTCAACAGCCATATGTCAGTTTTTTTGTCAATAAAGACCCAGAGTCATTTCATCCAGACATCTGTTTCTGAATAAAACCTCAGTAACTATCAAAGCATGACACATCCTAAATAAGCATGATTAATTGTTTTCTATGTTAAAATAACATTTGCAGCTTATGTGTCTTGCAGTTTATTTACTCAATGCTTTTTCGATTTTTTTTTTTACCAGGTTGCACAGATGACATCTTTACAAGTGATCACTCGCCTGTTTTTGCCACTTTCCAAGTGGGAGTGACGACGACACCATGCAGCTCTAAGACAGGTGCTGTTAATGACATGGCGTTCTGGGCACTAATGAATTAAATATGGCTTTTCCATTTTAACTAAAGGTTTCCTTTATAATTTAAACAGATTTAAACCCTGGCGTGCAGAGGTCATGGATTGAGCTTGAAGGCATTGAGGCCATCGTAAAGACAGCAAGCAAGGCAAAGTTCTTCATCGAGTTTCACTCTCTGTGCCTCGAAGGTATGGTGTCGTCTTAAAAAGGCTTTGTAAGCAATGCGGTGCAAAAAAGTAGTAATAATTAATTGTTATGTTTGTCAGCAGAGACGCGACGCTCCAGTGAGAATGATTCACAGAGCTGCGATGTTCCAGGATTTCTCAAACTAGGCTGGTCTTTCAAACAGCTACCGAAGGTGAGACTTGACCTTTCTTAATCGGCCCATATCAAATGGATTTGATAAATAGTCCTCCATTATTCCTGAAGGACACCTCAAAGCTCTTCTTTGGATGTTGGTGACTTTTGTTGTTTAAGGTTAACACACAGCAGATCATGTTTTTTACCCTTTACACACATTCCTCCGAAAAATGGTTAAATACAAGTGTTAAAGTGAAATATAAATAGCAATATCTGGAGAACTACTGATTGTGTCTAGTTTAAAGATTACAAGTAATTACAAGTGAGTCTGACTCATTTAGAGCAAAACCTAAAGTCAGGAGGTGTGGTTCAAGATGGTTTGTAGAGAGTAGTAAGATCCAAAAGTCTTTTGTTAACCTGCGATTGATTAATGTGTGTTATAGCTTCTTCCAGTTATATCTGACATGGAGCATCTTCAGGACCAGCACCTGCTGTTTTCTGTAAAATCATGTGATGGGTTTGAGTCATACGGTTAGTATCGAGACAATTTTTTAAACTTTAAACTTAAAAGTTGTTACATTATTTTAATTAGGGAGATAATTAGCTTCATAAAGCGAGACCGGGTATTTGTATAGCATATGTACAGAGGTTTATAAAGTGCTTCACATAAAAACATCAAAAGCACATGATACATAAAAAACAAAGATTTTGCTGACTGAATCTTCTTTCAGCACATAGACTAGCATAAGATATTTATTTTTAATGCTTTCTGCATTTAGCTTCAGTTTCCTCAGCATAATGTAACACCGAAAGCAGTTATGAACTTTAATTGTTGGATGTATCTTTAAACAGTTACTAAGGATAATAAGTTCTTTCTTCTGTTAGTTTTATGCAGAAAAAACAAGCTGTTTATGTTGTACAATGTCATTATTATAATCATATCTGTGTAACGTCATTATTACATGATTGTGTCGTTGTAGATTTTAAGAAGCATGATTTGCATAAGCTAGCTTTGTTTGGTGGACATTGCAAATCATTCAATAAGAGATAAAAAACAAATCTTTGCCATAGGTGAATGTTGTGTAGCTCTGCGCTCACTGACTGGTGCGTCAGAGCAATTTGAGACATTTTTGAGTCACCGAGGTGAGGAGATGGGCTCCATACGAGGATGGGTCAGAATCCATGTGCCCAGAGAAAGAAGAGCAACACGACAAAAGCTCTATGGTGGGTTGGACAAACACTATTCTGTAATGATTCTTTGCCTTGCTTGCACTGTCACTTCTATCTAAACCTTCACCTCCACTGTTGCTGCATTCTTTGACTCTCTTGTGAGTCTCACATTGCTTCCTCTATTTGGTTTCTCAATGATCCCTGGCTTGGCTTTACACTTGCTGATATCTATCGTCCGCTTCCTCTTTTGGCTGCTGAATGACTGACCGTGACCAGATGCATCCTGAGACACTGAAACAGGACTTTTGGGTATTATGCCCCAGGTCAGGCACAACACACACAAACACTGGTATGCTTGGTGACTGCAAACTGGCAACAGCCTTTTGCCTGCATGCAGCACACAGACTGTAAAGAAGTCCTGTTCATTGCAAAATGAGTTTTTTATTTCCTGATTTGACTTTTGCAGAGTTGTTCTGCTTTGAGAAAAATGATAAAGGTCCTGGGAGGGGACACGTGTCTTCTGCAACATCACGGATCCCAATGAGCAGGTGAAGACTTTTTAGTGTTTTTGGACATTTGGGTATAAAGAAGCAAAAAGCCTTCAGTTCTCTATTACATCTTCCTAAATGCTCAAAGAAAAAACATCACTTACTGCTTAGAAAAATCTGTACAGGTTTATTTTTTTCTATATTTTTCAAACTTAGGGAACTCATAAATGAATCTGTCTGAAATTAAGAGCAATAACATCAGAAGAGATTGTCTCCAAATAAATCTTAAAGTTATACTAACTTTTTACTTCATTTGTTATCTTGAGAAAAACTAATTTTCTTGCTGAATTCATGAGAATAGAAAAAAAGTAATACATATAACACTTCAATTTTTTAAAAGATAGCAATCTGTCAGTAGATGAAAAGCAATAAAACTTCACCATCATACAATCTATGTGCTACACTTTTAAAAAATAGTTCTTCATCAGTGCTCTGAAGCACTTGGAGTGTTTTTGGGAACCTTTTTATGTTGAAGAATCTTCTCTTGCTGTTTAAAGTTCTTTGGGGAACTGAATTAAAGAAGAAAAAAGTTCTATCACGCTTTCCGTACTTTGAAGAACCTTATGTAAAAATATGGCCTCATGGCTAATGATCATGCTTAACCTGCACTAACTTTTGGCTCTGTTAACAATTCAGGGTGCTTTGTTATTGTAAAGGGGGATAAACTACATTTTAGATAACGGGGTTATGAAGTCATATAGCTGTAAATAATGTAAATTGAAAACTTGATAAAACTATTTTAAACTTAAATCTATATTAAACCTCTGTGTACACAGGTGCAAATACCACAGACTTACTAAATTCTAGCAAGCAAGGTTCCACTGGATTTGATAAATGGTTCTTTGAAGAACCAGTGGATAATAGGTTCCTTATAGAACCTAAGAAAGTTCTTCTATGGCATCACTATGAAGAATCACCTTTGGTTCAAAATTCAGTCTTGTTTTTTTCAAGTGTGTACACATTCGTGTATAATCTGGGTTCAATGTAGAAAACCAGTTTGATCTTACAGATGGATATATATCAATCATTTTTGTTGGCACGGTCTGGTTTCACAGCACAAGTGAAACTGTCACGTTAAGTCCACATCACAGTAGAAACTTAAAGGCTGAGCCTTTACAGTTATGTAATTGTTCACATGACCCAAGTTCCTGAAACGGAAAACTGGCGATAATTCCTCTAAATCTTAACTTAGACGCTTGTTCATGTGATTAAAATGCAAAATGAAACTGCAAAGGTTTCTGGGGAAGTTCATGTGACAGAAATACAGCTTTAGTTAAATTGTAATACAAAATGTCACTTTATTTTCTCATCTGAAAGTATTACCACAAACCCACACTGTGTTTTTGTTCTGAGCAACTTTGGGTAAAACACTTGCAAAGTTACAACTAGGTTTTAAATAGTAACCTTTATATTTTTGTGAGAGAAATGAATGTGTTTTATGTACAGTTTTAATAGTATTTATGTGTAAAATTCAAGACTTGTGTAATTCATTACAGGCCCTCTGGAGTCCCTCTTAAACCAAGCAGCTACAGCAATCCAGCCTATTTCATCTTTGAAGGCGTATCAGTTCCACTCCGTGTGGAGGAGGCTCTCCCCCAGCGAAGACAGCCTCAGGTGATCTGGTCTGGTAATGAAGCCTTGCAGCTCCCAAAAGTCTCAGGCCGTCAGGGCTTCAACAGGAGACCCTTTCAAAGATCAGACTTTACAGAAATTGAAATTCCAGCCATCCTGCCTCAGTGCATTCAAGCCAGTGATGCTCAAACATCCCAAATCAACTCTTCCTATCAGCTTTTCCCTGCCAAAAACCCATCTCCAATCCCTCCACCCTCATGTAATGCCATCCCACAGTACCAGGAACAGACTTCCCAACCTAGAGAAAAATACCAAGGAAAAGTAAATAATTCCCAGAAATCCATCCAGCCTGAACACAACTTAAGGAACTTGTACATGAATCACTCGGCAATAATGAGAGATAAGGTCAGAAGGGATCATCTCCAGCCTCTTCCAGCAGGGACCGGTGTTATCCAAGCAGCCAAACCACCACCATCTCTTCCCTACAACCCCGCTCACACGGCAAACTGTCAGGCCTCTGTTTCATGGCTTGTTGAAAAGCAGTCTCCTGGACCAACTGGGGATAACTCCCTCACTGCTTTGCAGATTGCCAAGTCCCTCAGTGAAGTCGATTTCTTCCCCTTAGAGCAGAGAGGTCCATCTATACTCAGCCAAAGGACAAGTTATAGAAATGGCCCTTCCAAGCATGGAGAAAGAAACTACTGCAGGGAGAAAGAGGTATGCACCCACAAAGACAAAGATAGGTGTTAACAGGACGCTACTATCAGTTAAAAAAATCTGTTTTGTCTTAATGCAGGTGTCCATCCTGAAAGGTGCACCTGAGACTGTGCGGGAGCTTCTTAACACACTAGGCCTTCAAAAATACATCCTGGGACTCAGCCTAAACGGCTGGGATGACCTGGACTATTTCAGGTAAAATTAATTGGAAAATACAGAGCGGTTAATTATGTGTGTTTGTCATTTTAGAGAAATACAGATGTTTGTTGTTAGTTATAACAATCAAAATGTCTCAATATGAACAGAAGTGAAGTGAAACGACTGGGACAGATCTAAGTTTTTAATGAGAAATTCACCCATGTTTGTGAAATAATTTCTTAGCATTTATTATTCACATAGATAAGTATTTT
>JBAMHX010000008.1:16239528-16256397 GCA_037177515.1 Pseudomugil tenellus | reverse complement strand
ATATAATATAATATAATATAATATAATATAATATAATATAATATAATATAATATAATATAATATAATATAATATATTCACTGTTATTTTTCCTTTTCAGGTTTCATCATCTACAGGCTGTGACGTTGTATCACCATGGAAATTACCAGTAGAAACTTCAGCGGACACAACCAGTCAGAAGTGTTCATGTCTGTCTTCAACTCTTCTTGCCGCTTTGATGAGGAGTTCAAATACATCCTACTTCCTGTGTCCTACAGTCTGGTGTTTGTTGTTGGCTTCATACTCAACGCTGCATCTTTATGGATGTTTTCAAAGATGCGTCCATGGAAACCCATTACAGTGTATATGTTCCACCTCGCCCTGTCGGACTTCCTGTACGTCATCTCACTGCCCACTCTCATCTACTATTACGCCAACCGCAGTCACTGGCCCTTTGGCGTTGCCGCCTGCAAAATTGTCCGCTTCCTTTTCTATACCAACCTCTACTGCAGCATCCTCTTCCTCACCTGCATCAGTGTGTATCGTTATCTCGGCATCTGCCATCCCATCAAGGCGCTGACCCTGCTGAAGTTTCGACAGGCCCACATGGTGTCTGGCAGTGTGTGGGTTGTGGTGACGGCGTGTCTGCTGCCCAACCTCATCTTTGTCACCACCTCCAGGAGGGGCAATGACACCCTGTGCCATGACACAACTAGCCAGGAAGCCTTTGATGAATATGTGGACTACAGCTCTGTTGTCATGGTGCTGCTGTTTCTCGTCCCGTTTACTGTCATCGTAATCTGTTACTGCCTGATGGCACGATCCCTGTGCCGGCCTATACGGGGGTTATCGTCCAACCATCAGAACGCCGACTCACGTCAGAAATCTGTCAAGCTCATCATCATAGTGCTGGTGGTTTTTGCGGTGAGCTTTGTCCCATTTCACATCACGCGGACCATCTACTACACATCACGAGTACTGGATCTGAGTTGTGACACCCTTAACATTATAAACTTTACGTACAAAATTACCAGGCCTCTGGCGAGCGTCAACAGTTGCATTGATCCCATTCTATATTTCCTGGCTGGGGATCATTACCGATCCAAATTCATGCCTGCTTTCTTACAAAGAAGGCCGATGATGAGTAGCCGAGCAGCTGCACAGGCACTCAACAGTAACTGCAGTATTGATCTTGTTTTTAAGAACTCGGAACGTAAAGACAGAAAAGATGAAGAGAAATAATGGGACATTTCTGCTTTTGCATGCCTTATACACTCCCGTTTTTTTCTTGGCACCTCAATATTAGTTTGCTTTTTAGATGAGAGTCATTTGTTTTTATTTGTGTTTGTTTAGTTATTTTAAAATAAGAAGCAAATAAATGTAAATGTATAGTAAAGTATTCGTTGTGTCAGATAAGATACACAGATGAGGCAATCCTTCCTGTTTCACAAGCACTGTTTTTCTGTTACCCAGAAACTACAGCTGAAACCAGTACGGCTCCGGATCCCAGCACAGCTGTTTTTATTCATCAAGCATGACAGCCTTCTTTTTTCTCAGATGTAGAGAAAAAAAACTGCTCTGGACAGTCTCCTGTCTTTAAAACCACCCACATCTTAACAGATGGAAAATGTATCCCCCCACTTTACCTCTGGGAGTGACAAATGCAATTTAAAGGCCTTTATCTCCCAGTTACTTGGTGAACTTGACTGTTTTGCAAGAACTGAAACCAGTCCTGGGAATTTTTACTGAATGCAGAGCTCCCCACCCAGATTTTATGTCTGTATATGAAACCTGTGTCACATGATATCTTTGTCATTATGTGTTTTTGGAAATGTTTTTGTAATAACAGTTTGATATGTCTCATAAGTGTTACCATGCGATATAAACGGAATATATGCAACTGATGAGAGTACTGAAATAAAATAACTACAATTAAGTATCAAAAAAATTGACTGCATTTAATAAAGATGAGTAATAAATAGATCTAATAAAAAATAGATATAGAAATAAGAGTGAATAAAAGCAAATAAATAAATTCCATCCATCCATTATCTTATTCCCAAACAGGGTCGCAGGAGGGCTGGAGCCAATCCCAGCTGACATGGGGTGAGAATACACTAAATTGGTTAGGTAAAAATAAAATAAATACCAGAAGGGATTTTTGTTTTGTTTTGTTTTGGCATGTGCTTTTATTTTAACAAAGATTGTGCTGCTGTTTAATTAACAGCTGTTTCCTTTTTGATTAACTGTCACATTAACCTCAGCATGGCAGCCTACCTAGTTGACATGTTTCTTTCACCACATGTGGAGAAAGAAATATGTCAACTAGCTGGTCTGGTTGGTCTAATATTTGTTCTGTCACCATATTCAGGTCTGTCACACTAACATCTGTCCCTCTGCAAACAAGGACAGATAGCAACCAAGATATCATTCAAACAAAGGGCTGTAAATCAGCAACTGAAATGTCTCACAATATATTGCTGTAACACATTATTAGACAAATATTTGATAAGAAATTGCTCATTTTATTGTTAAATTAACATTGCACAATATAACAAAGAGCTCATTTGCTACATGAATGAAAATAACCCAAAATAATAAAACGTGTATATAAGTGTAATTTATATACCATTCATAAAACTGTATAAGATTAAAATATCAATTCCATAAAATTACTTCTGTGCTGTTTGACACCAGTGTGGCAAAATTGTGTTTAATGAATGAGCACTTTGATTTTCCACAATCTTTTCCCCAATAGTATGAATTTAGTTTCATATTAAGACTTTATTATCAGCGTAGTCAAGTTCCGCCCAAAAGCAAAATTCTCATCTTCAAATTGTGTATAAACATCAACCAGCTTCACTTTCCATCTTTCTAAATCATGAGCAGGACTGATGCAACTAAAAGTCGCTGTATGAGTTGAAGCTTTCACTCAGACACTTTCCAACCTGTGAGTCAGCTTACCAGCGACCCCTTGTGGCCTTTTTAGCTATTTGACAGGGAATGTCAATTAAACACTCCTTTTTTCTTTTTTGTTATATTTAACACAACATTAAAAGTGTTTTAGGAATATTAGAAAAATATTTTTGTAAAGTTGTTTTTTTGTCTGCAGACACGAGAGTGTCCTGATGACACGAGGCTAATAAAGACACATCATTGACCTCAGCGGGAATACGGTTCACTCCGTTATGACATTTGTTACACCTCAGCAAAGAGAGTGTGTAATTTTTTAAAGGCTGTAATAAAAGTCCAAAGCTGACACAGGTATAGAAAGAGATGAGTTCAATTAATGTCTTTCGACATAGTTTAGAAATTATACATGTGGGCCTATGTGTGACTTTATTTTGCAGAACCAAAAAAGGAATTCTGGGTAAATTACATCTACATTTGCTCTACCTTGGTGTTAAACTGGGAAAACTTTAAGTTTCAGCTTTCCGCATATATTATTAACATTTGTCACATTTAGAGAAATATCACATTAGTTTGTAACAGTTCACATTTAAGTAACCTATTTTAAAACCTTATAATTATCATCCGCTTTCTTTTTTTGCCTTCAGAAAACACCCGATTGGCAATTTTATCTTTATCGTATCCTGCTGTTTTCTTGCTTATAAAGGTAGGTTTAATTAATAAGAATAAATAAGTTACTCCTAATTTTAAACAACCGAACATTTATATCACTGTTGACAGGACATGATGGTGACTTTGTATTTAGAAATCAAATATGTCGAGATGAACGCAACATTTCATATATGCTATATGAGAAAAACAGTTGTAAAGAAGCGTTTTCACAAATGTATTCTGTTATTTCAACAAGCTCGGACGCTACTTTATTTTACTGGATGCAGAAATATCATTATGAATTTTATATATAAGCTGTTTTACGTGCTTTTTCTCTTTGATAAGCTTTAGTGATTTAGTGGAGGAAATCAGATTATGTGCTAACCAAGTAAATGCCACCGCCTGATAGAGCTGCGGAAATGCGTTGCCTCGATATAATTCATCTAGCTGTTCATAGTAAACCGCACTTTGCAGGTCTATGAACAGAAAGGCAACTAAATATAGCCTAAATAAAGCCCAACTAAATATATTATATTGATAAGTCTACATTAGTTGGCTTAATCGTGTGATAATGCCTCGTATTCATTTTACATGGAAGTGTTCAAACAGGAAACAACTCAAAACACTTTAAAAACCTATGTGAAAATATTTTCTGAATAATATTTAATTATAATCAAGTAGTTTTGCACGTTAGCTCAATTTGTCACTGTTTTTACAAAAAACAGTTCTTAAACTAAAATGGGAGTTATTTTTAAAACTATTTACTGACTTGATTTTGGGAGGTTTTTTTAAAAAAAAAGAGAGAAAGGAAAAAAAGCTAAATTAAATTAAATTTAAAAAGTACAGCTTAATTAGCCAATTACACTCTTTCTTCTTTCATGTGAACCAATTATTTGCTGGTATTAAATCTTTATACATCACCCATACCTCCCCCCAGTTTTCTTTCCTATACACTCACACACACATACACACACTATCCCCACCATCATAGTCAACCATCATGTCAGGACGACAGAATGAAAGACATTATATGCACGCGCAGTAAGTGTGTCTGTGCTCAAGGACACTGGATAGCTAGTGCAATCAATGACGGGATTCAAGGCGTTAAGAGTTTTTTTTTTTTTTTTAAAAAAAGAATCCAACACCTTTTAAGACCTTTCTGAAAGATCTATTCAACTTCAAAACCACCATTATGGTTTTACTACAGCTTTGACTTTAAAATAGTTTTCCATCAGCTTTCACCTCTCTGCAGAAAACATTCAAGGCTCTTTGATAGTTTATTTTAGCACTGCACCCAAAAATTACCAATTTATGTTGTCTAAGAGAAACAATAATATTTAACATTTCATACAATATCTGCAGACAATGTGAAGGAAAAAATAATCTTGAACAATTTCTTTATGTAAAAACAGGCTAACAGCAAATGATATTACCACTTTGATTTAAGGGGATTTATTGTTTTAAAACACACTTTATATTGATTGTTAGATACATCTCAGCCTAAAGTGATGGGTTTCTTGCGCTTTAAGCAGTTTTTATGGGTGTGTGTTTTTCTCCTGTTTGTGAAATTATAAGGCAGGGATGCAGGATTTCAAGGACGCATGGACTTCAATTTAATCGAAAAGGCTCAGAGTGGGGTAGAAGAGTGACATGCAGAGGAGAGAAGTTCATTATTGTGCTGAAAAGGAAACCAATGGCTTTCATGGTCACCATGGTAACTGGCCTTTCTTTTGCTGCCAGACCTATGATAAGGTACTTCACACCATTAAGCACAATTATTGCAAGATAAAGGGGGAAATATTGCTTTCCAATGCTGATAGATGTTAGATATTGATTGGTGTGACTACTCATGAAGTGAGTGTGCTCCAGCTGTTTTACCTGCCCGACCTTCTGCAACCTCAGAGGAAAACGAAGGTGAAGATGGGAAGGCCTTTGGGGCGTTGCAGACTGAATAAAGATGAACATTTTTCCGTCAGGAAACTGAATGGCTGCAGGGTTTTCTGGCACATAAAATCAGTATTAAAGACTCACGCTTCCTATGAGGTCACTAGTATTTTGGTTTAATTTTTTTGTTTAATCTTTTTTCTTTGGTAGGTCACCCTGCTAACAAAATGATAAGTTGGCCTTGGCAGCAGTGAGGTCAGCAGTCAGAAATCCAGAGCACAGCAGCATGCTGCGTTGGTTAGCAGAAGGGAGATTAACATGGAGCGAGATGAGTGTGTGAGGAGGAATACGGTGGTGGTTGTGGTTGAGGTGGGGGGCAAATTGTTTTAACCCCTATTACAGCAACTGCATGGCGCTCCTCTTATCTAGGCCGCTGCAGCCTCTCATTAATATTCTGTACATATGGCAGTGCTTTCTGTATCATTGTCTAATAATGGGAGGGATAATCGCTCATTCAATTATCAGGCAGTCAGCAAAAGACCAACTGTGCCTGCACAGCCCCGGTTCACACAGTGGCACAGCCCAAAACAGAGGTGTGCCAGTGAGAAGGTGAGAGCGATAACAGGGATTACAACATATTAGCTACTTTAATAAGTCAGGCTCCAGGAATCATGTGAAGCAAACAGGGATCTCTTGGTGAACAAGAAGCATGTCTGAACTTTGAGGTGACAAATCAGTGAAGGACTACATCTTCAACCTGCTTCAACTTGAAAGTCATGATCTGTGATCCAAGGGTGTTTTTTTTAAAGCTTATAGTTTGTAAACACCTTTAAAAGCTCTTCTATAGGCTCGACATTTCTAATGAATAAAGCTTGATCCTTATGTCCGAAGTCAACGATCTGTAGAGTTGTAGATGACCGTTATTCCTGTCAAGGACGAGGACTCTGGTTTCTTTAGATTGAGAAGAATATAAATTTAATAATAAAGATAAAAGAAGTTGAACATACATTAAACATTAAAACATGAAGGGACAAAACATTAGGATACAGACATGATATGAGGTTATAACCCGGGGAAAATCCCTCCAGAAATCTGTGATCACACAGAAGTCTGGAAATATTCTGCCCTAGTCAGATACAGTAGCTTTGTTTAAAGACTTTGGTCTCGTGCGTCGGCTACGACAACAAGCCTCTGGTCTTAGCCTAAACATTTCCCTGATGGAAGGACGCCAGTCTTCCAGATGTTTTACTAAGGTCAGAATGACATCAGTTTAGGAGCCTTATGGTCGGACCTTTCCACTATATATTAATTAAGATCAAGGTAATTAAGCTAATACATGAAATTCCTCTACAGAGTGATCAAATTTTGATCTGAGCTTTGTGGCTTCAGGACCTCATGATGCCTCCTGGAGTGCAGCAGAGGCCACAGCCTGGACGCAAGCGGGAGGGAGGGGTCACCGATGCTAGTGTGACCTCTGGCTATTTTGACCTTTACAGACCTTGTTGAGTCAACACAAGTGTGCAAAGAGGGAGAGAAGTGAGTTGAAATTAGGTTGTGCAGTTGTCCAGTGAGTTTCATGAAGATGCGGGGGTCATGTGACTGTGAGTGCAGTTTCCTGAGCAATGGTGGAAGCTGTTTTGAGGGAGTATAAGAAAGATGGAAGGTGAAATGTTAACAAAAATCTCATGAAAAAAAAATCTATGGTTTGATAAATTTTCGCATTTGGAATGAAGTGAAAGCGGCTGAGGCTGTGGAGGGCCTTTGTTGGAGGTCCCATTTTCTCTGGCAGAGCAGCACGCTCACAGGGTCAGCAAAGTTACGAAAGTAATTAAAGCTCAGTGATTCACTGCCTGCTGCAGAGAAAAGAAAGCAAGCTGTCATTCTGATTTAGAAAAATAAATTACAATTTTAATAATGGGGGAGGATGGGGGTGCGAGAACATCTCGAGCCTTGCTGGGTTAGGGGGAGGCGGGGGGTGGGACTGTTGGGTGGGAGGAGGGGTCGAGGGGGTTGCTGGCTGCCTACTTATCAATAGTTGCAATTTTTTTTTTCCTTTTTTTGAAACCGCATCGGTAGTACATTGCGAGAGCACAAGTGCCCTTAAAAAAAGAAAACCCCGGAACATTAACATACTGATTTCATGCGCATGGCAAAGGGCCTGAGCCAATATCAGAGAGGACTCAGCAGTCCTATTGTCTGCTGGGACTCTGGTCCCCTCTGATATGAAAATTCAATTATTTTATAACTAGATCTGGCGCTGCGTTTTGACAGTCGACGGCAGCGCCTTGCCAGCTGCATCAGCGTGGGGGGACCAGAGGCTCCTGATAGCGAGAGGGAGGCCTTTCAGACACTGACATGTTTTTGGGGGACAAGATTGCCTAAATGTGTTGCATTTAAGGACTGAAAGTTAATCTAATGCACCACCATTATCTCACTCAGGTAATTCCAATACCACCCTCAATCTATGTTTACGCTCATGCACGCACCCACATGCTTGCACAGCCATTCATTCTTCAGCACTTTGAATCTGATTCTTAGGCTTTCTGCATCCAAACAGGTAATGTGTTTATTTTGCGGTGGCACACACTCTCAGCAGGCTGGAAACTATGTGAAATAGAAGTTGTTTTCTTATACACATCAGCAGTTTTTAGATAGTAGGAGCACAGGAGAAATCACACCCAATAATAAATGGGGACCTTCCTAATAAAAAGTTTTTGCTGTATATACACAAAATAATTACTGTATACAGTTATATGTACTTTAGTGGCAAATATGAAGGACACAAATTTCTCAAATACCTCTCTGAATGATATAAGTATTTATATGCTATTTTCTCTCTGGATGCAGTTTTATTTTGCTGGGAAACATAACTTCCTCCATGGTAATATAATCTTCCAAGAACAAACACCAAAACTTTTAATGCCGGCCTATTTTTCTAGGTTTGAAGGACCGATCCTTTCATTACCTCCATAGCTCATTGTGAGTGTTCTGAGGGGGGTCTGTTGAGATTAGGGAACAGGAAGCAACCCCCCTGGTATGGCCCTCTCTACTCAGACCCTACTGTGTTGTGCTTATTAACCCGGCCTGGGAGAAGATGTACCTGCCTCCCCTCATTAGGCCGCAGTGGAGTGCGTGCTCAGCCTGCAGAAGAATGGAGCATTAATTAGTATTCTCTGCAGGGGGAGCTGCCATTAGCACTTAATTAGCGGTAAGAGTACCTTTCAGCTGGGCGGCCGGTTAGTGTCTAACATAATATGTTCTGTGTGTTTTGCTGTGAGTAAAATATTGATGAAAGAGCTTGTTTGCCTGTCCATTAGTTCTGCTTCTGCATAGATTTGTGTCTTCTTATATAGCTTACCGGCCTAAAGATGCCACAATTTGCTTTCTTTTGAGGCTTAGATTTTTTTTTGCTTGAGTTTTGAGGAAAAAAAAGAAAAAGAAAAAATACTTTGGTACAGCAAAGGCCTATGTTCCCATGCCAACATGCCTCTGTGCTTATCTCTGTAAGATTTAACTCTGTCCTCTCCCACTGCTGTTGACCTCCATGAGGCCAAATGCGGTTTTCTCATCTGCTCAGGGTGGAAAAGTGGCCGATTAGTGGAAGCAGGTCAACTTTTATTATTAGTCTCAGGGAAGTTCTTTGATCTGCTGAGTAGACACTCAGTTCTTTCTTTTCTTTGTGTTCTCTGTCCAGCACCGTCCCCACAGAAGAGGACAAGGGAGGCTGTTAACCCACCTTTGGTCCTCTCCTTGGCCTCACTGGTTCTCACTTCCTCTGTACTCACCCTTCCTCTCTTCACTACCCTCCTCAACAGCACTTGGAGTTGGACAGTGGTAGAGGTACCTTTCACTTGCAGCAATCTGAGAGGCGGAGAGCTGTCATTTGCCAATTTGGCTTGAATGGGGCGGACAGCGGATTGAATGTCGTTTTCCCACCAGGCTGCACCATCCAGACCAGCAGGGGAGGGAGAGGGATGCGGGGAGTGGCGTGTAATGCTAGAGTAAAATTAGAGCTTTGATGGCTGCTAATAGAGTGTGATGGGTGGTGCTGACGTGTACTTCCAGTACAGACGCCACAGGTTCCCGTATCACTGCCTCTCTGTCTGACACACCTGTAAGATTACGACAGCCCCCCCTCCTTTCTCAGAGCTGCCATTTCACACTGATCAGCGTAATTATACATCTCTGACTTCAAGCCTGTCTATGTCAAAGGGCCAGAGAGATTTCTCACACAAACACACACACATCAGTGAGAGAAAACAGCACAGAACTAATAATTTCTTTTTGCCCGATTTATTGAAGGATCTGCAGTCCTTCTTTCAGCTCGGCACAAAACTCAAAGGTTTGCAGTGATTTCTTCCACTATTTGTGGAATACAGAACAGTTTAGGTTATATCTTAGTTTCAACAAATAGTTCAGAGTTCTGCTTTAGTTGTTTTACTTTTGTTTGGTTATGGTCAACGTAAAACAGTGTTATTAGTTATTATTTTTACAATATGGTTTGTACAAAGGTACTAGCAGTATAATGCTATTATATAAGACACAACATTTATGGATATATAGTGAAAAGACAAAAAAATCAGTCCCTGAAGCGGATGAGCAGATTTTTATATATATATATATATTTGAAAGGTTCACTAATGCTAATTTTATAGATAATAAAGTGTGATTTTTTTAAATATAAATTATTCATTTCCAAGTTACTGCTTTAAAAATGACATTTATTTTTTTAAAATGTTTCATCAATTTATAGAAGTTTGAAAAGAACCACAAATATGCAGAAAACCAACTACCTTCTGAGCTTGAGGCAGAGTTTATTATTTCTAATACAAAAAAACCCTGAACACTTCTATAAGTAAGTTTTTATGTTTACATAGACTTGAACTTTACAGAACTGATGATGTGGTGAGTAGACTTGCAGCTGTTTCCCTCAGGAAATTTATAAAATCCACATTAATCACTTCGACTCTACCCCTCCCATCCTGCTCCTGCCACAAGACACCATGCATGAAACACAACACTGGGACCTGCCTCAGGGCAACCACATATTCTCTCTCTCTTTCACACACACACACACATACCTACATAGAGATATGTTTTGAGGCACGAGCAGCACTGTGATGCTCTGACATATATGGTTAAAGACATCTTAAATATCCATATCAATCTGGAAACCTGTCAGCTGGACAATGAGGGAAACAGGACACCATTAGCAACGTCAGACAGTATCATCCTCATCTGTGCAACATTAGAGAAATGGATTACTCTGTGCAGAACATTCCTTTGCGTGTTAGTTAAAGCTGCAGCTTGGTTTCTTAACCTGTCATTTACGTATGACACATGCTTTTGCTTATTTTAACCACTCCACCCAAACAGGTGGGTGATATATGAATCAGCTTTGATGCTGCGCACACATAGATGTGTCCTTTATTGGTTACGGAGTCTGAGGTATAATATCCCATTTTAAAATGGATCTGATTGCACTGTTCTTATTGTTCTTCTCTTCCATGGTGATGCATATATTCTTGTGACGGTGCAAACTGATTGTCCTCTTTCTGTGGCACAGAAAGCAATACAATGTGCTGCCCAGAAATGGGAGATGTTTAATTTTTTGGACTCAATCACGCCAGCTCTCCCTCTGTGTAACACAATAGCCCCCTCTCCTCTCACCCGCTGCGGCAACCCATTTAAAACGGGAAGCTCCAGGTCACTTTCCCGTGCCAAGTTTTGGAGCCTGCCATGTTGTCTATTCTGCTCAGCTATTTAAAAAATGTTGAATATCAACAATGGCTTTCTCTGGTGCATTGTCAACTTTTGTATGAAGAAATCTTGGCTGAATGAGATGGGTCCCAGTGCAGGGAGAGCTCAGCTGCAGTGTGCACTGCCCAGTCTCAAGCTTCATATGTCTCTGCAGCACTGAAGTGGAGGTATACTACTCTTTGAATGGCCGTGGCTGGAATCGTAGATGTTGCGGCCATTATCCAGTTCGTGGTGCTGCTTCTTGGCCTGCTGACAGCCAGCTGTTGAAGGTGTGTCTGACAGAAGGATTGGAAAACAGCAGCAGCAGCAGCAGCAGGAGCCTTGAGACCAGTGAGAGCTTGGTGAGTGTCGTTGGTTTTTCTGGTCAGAGTGGGAGGAGGTTAAAGAGAGGAGAGAAGAGGGAGGGGGCTTCAGGAAGGTGGTGCATTGATGTTTATGTTATCTGAGGCTTCTCACCTGTACTGAATTTGTAAAAAAAAAAAAAAAAAAAAACAACATTATTGGATTTAACCTACATTTTTTTTCTGGGCTTGTTTAGTTTTTTTAGGATGCACAAGGACACCTGTTGGTCTCAAAACTGAAACTATCAGAGCATCAGGCTGTTTGATATTTAAAATGCCAAATAAATAACTTTTCTACTGTTTCTTTGTAAAAGTAAAAAAGCTTAATTTTTTGCTCTAACCATTCTGTTAAAAATATCCAAACTCCACTTTTCCTGTCTGACTTGCACACTGGATCATTGACTTTACGCAGCGCTCTGTATCTATGTTTGTATGTGTGAAGAAAGGGGTGAAAGCAGGAACGAGGTCTTGCTTCCAGATAATAGTAGCTTAGGCTCTTTGTGCTGCTGTCAGCCAGGAGAGGAGCGACACTGGAAATCTCTCCAAGGCAGAGGCAACATCTTGTCTGTTTCATTGACATATCAGTCTGTGGGGCAATGAGCCATTACCTCTGCACCTCTCAGCACACTTCTGTACTTGTGGATATGTGAATAATGGCACAACGAGGTTACACTTAAAAATGGGATGTTCCAGTAAAGTATTAGTGCACAACACAGCGAGATCGACTGCAAAAAATGGAAGCAGCAACAATCTTCTCAGCACTGATACTCACACCAGAGCATTATTATCTCTTTCCACTTTTTTTCAATTTTGACTGACTTATCTTTATTGATTTTTTTTTTACTTTTGGGCAACAAAAAGAAGAGAATACACATATTTAAACCCCACAGACAATTATTTAAAACATGCAGGGTCCCTTTGTTCAAGAAAGTCTATATTATTTTAAAATGAAATTAACATCCTTCTTTTGCACTGTCAATTTTGAATGAAAATCTTTGGACTGATCGTATATTTTGTTTGTTTTTTATCCCTATAATTTAGTCCTGATATAACAAATCACAGATAATGTACCCTGACGTTCAGACTCAGGAAAAAGCTCCTCTTCAAAAGCAAAACTTATAAAATCCCAATAAACAGAACGGAAACATCCCTGCTTTTCGTGGGGCTTTGCTGTCCTCCGTCTCACCTCTCTGAACTCATCCCAAGGCAAGGTGACCAAATTCATCTTGGGCCAGACCATCCATTATCTTGTCAACACAGCCAGCTTCCCCCCCTTAGTTTGCTCTTCTCCCAGAAGACTAGCTCTAATGAAATACGCAATAATCACCACAGTCATCTCGTCATGCTCAAGGTAATTAATATATTTAGAGGGCGATGGCTAACTCTTAATTAAATTATGCCTCTTTTAATGAGATCTTGACTGGGACTAAATTTATGACTACTATCTGCTTTATCAAGTGCTTGGCATGCAACAAAGATTAGTCATTTTCTCCCAAATTGCAGCCAGATTGCACATTGTGGAACTCATGATTTATATATCAATTTAAGCTTGTTTGTTTCTTATTTTAAATATAATAAATTACCTCTCATAATTACCCTAACCTAGTTTCTCCTTCTTAAAAGCCCAAAATCCTGCAATTAATGCTCAGTGCTGTA
This sequence comes from Pseudomugil tenellus, assembly GCA_037177515.1. Taxonomy (NCBI): domain Eukaryota; kingdom Metazoa; phylum Chordata; class Actinopteri; order Atheriniformes; family Pseudomugilidae; genus Pseudomugil; species Pseudomugil tenellus. Next base: position 16,243,217 of record JBAMHX010000008.1, on the reverse strand, counting down.
TCGCTGTTACATATTCATTTTGGAGGAGAATGCAGATAACAACTTGGTTGCATTAATCATATTACAAAATTGGGTGTATTTAATTAATTATAGTTACACTAAAAATTAATTGTGCATTCTCACAATATTATCTTAAACTAATGAAGGCTCGACAAAGAGACTTTCATTTTTTTTAAAGAGCCTAGATTAGTGGGATCTCAATTATGGCTAAAACAAAAGAGGGCCGTTTGCTTAGGCATGGCACAAAGCAAAACGTGACGATTCAGCACTTTCTTCCAAACAAAAAACTGAGAAAGTTTCCATTGTTTTTGGAAAAACTGAACATGGCAATGATTTAACAGATACATGGGAAATAATGAGTGCTGTAATTAGCTAGTCAAGCAATAACAGTACTTAAAATGATCATCATACAGAGGTGCTTGATAATGCCATTCGCATGTGGCAGTTTTAAGCATCAGCAAGCATCATAACTTTAACGCTAGAGTGGAACGGCTGCCAAGCTCCTCTCTTTTGTTGCATGTACACAGCATTTGGTGCTAATTCAGCCTGTGTCTCATAGCTATAAAAGCCAAAGAGAACAATGCAATGCTCATATACTGATATAATGAAAAGTGCACAGATTAGAAGCTCAAGAGTGAGCTGAAGAAACTCAGGCTAAGACTTTGTTCCTGGGCAAACACAGAAGTCATGTTGTGCATTTGATGGCTTAATAAAGTCTCACCCAGTGGCTTAGAAGCAAAAGCACATTTATTGAAATTTTCTGCTTAATTTGACCTGAATTGAAATTAGCTTTCAATGGATAGGAGCTTATAATTCACAGTAATTTAGTGCTTTATTTTTCATTTAACGCATCATATACCAAATGCTTTAATATGTTTCTCCTAATCTGCTAAAAGTCTGTGTCTAAGAAGTGACATCAAGTAGCTAGCAATCATGTTCATTTAGAAATCTTTCTACTGATGTCCTCCCCTGTGATCAAATTTAATTTGCTGTTAGCTTCATTAGCCAATAATCACATTAAAAAAAGATGCTTGTCTCAATTATTGAAACTCCAAGGGTCAGTGGGTATGAATCTTTACCCTACAGCTCGATTGTAATGGTGATTAATCCCAGGGGTGTGTGTACACGCCTGTGATCAAATATGTTTGAAAAGTGCATCCCTAAACGATAAGCAAAAAGGTGATTATAGGTGTTAAAACTATTCCCCAGGCTAAGTGAGATGGAGCAGAGCGTTGGGTGGTCACGCCTTGTCTGCTCATGACAGTGGCGGGTTAAAGAGATTACACTGGGTCTGTGTCAGCAGCCTTGGCTTTGCACACATAAGAACATAATGAGGAAGGACATGCTTGGCCTGCTGGGGGGAGAGAGAAAAAAAGAGGCTGAAGTTCGAAACAGACATCACAAGCCGCTAAAGCTTTTTGTATGTTGTTTTACAAGAAAAAGTCGATTAGTATGACGCTTACATTCCTCTGAGTGGAACTAGGTCACTGTTTGAGTGCAAGGATGACACCTCAGGGCTTTACAACACAAATAACTCTGGTGCAGAGGACGGGAGAATGCCATGGTCTCCATTAGCCCCCAGACCTCCCGACAGATGTATAACACTCCTCAAACTCTCCTAACAATCTACGCATATGTTTTTCATGTGTTTTGAGTGTGTGTTTTGATTCTTTTTATGGTTGAATTCTTGTCCCTTAATGGCTGAACTTTCACTGTTTCAGATACAGTGGATGATGATCATCTGGGTTGCACACATGTGGTAAGTTTACACACCTGCTTCATATTGACTGCAACATTTCTGTGATGAGCTGGTGAAGACCATGCTCCTCCTGGTACTGCATTTGTGGTCTTAAAATTCTCTTTGAGATTTTATTTTTAATTTGAAGGTTTCTGACCATGTTTTTATACGGACCAGATTTTTCAATTTTTTAACTTAAAGAAAATACATTTAATTAACAGAAAAAAATCTTTACATCATATAATATTGAAAATAATTTGCAATAATATAATATTCTCACATTTGCCATAAACAGGAGGTGAATACCTGTTGCTGCACCTGATCAAATAATTTATATTAGAATTATTTTAAAGTATAGCTCACACGTTTAAAGCTACATGTTGCATAAAAGCTGGCCAAATGAATAAAGAATCTTAAAGAGTATTTGTGAAAATGAGTCAGAGGTGAAATAAAGCATGTCACCAGTTTAGAAAACGCTCCGCCAGTCACAAGCCATGCATTAAACAATTTAAACAAAACAAAATGCAGTGTTTTCCATTAAGAATGGTCAAATAAGTCGAATTATCATTAAGAATTTTGCGCAATAAAGGGGTGATAATGGCAACATTTTTTTCCTTTAAATGACCCGTGAATATTATTTTACCTGTGGTGAACTATAGAGGACGCAACCATTCACGGGACACAATAGAGACAGCAGACCGTGCGTAAATTGCATCTTCATTTGCATTCCTGGTCCTAAGGAAGGAAAAATAATGCAAATCTTAATGAGACAGTCTCCATTGTGGCTGTAATTGAAAAGGAATTCTTTGTTAATTACTGTTTCTCAAAGGGCCTGTCCGCGGTCACTGAGCTGAAACAAAAAAAGTTACTGATTCTGGGGTTCGGAAGGGATTTAAATGAACAAGTAAAAAAATAATGTTAATTGTAGATTTGAGATTCCACTTAGGATTATAATCATGTCTGTGTTTATCGAAAATGAAATAAAACTAAAAACCTGTTAATGGAGGCTATAACGATAAAAAGAGACAGCAGGGCAATTAAAGAGGCAATAAATTACAAGAAATAATCAGACAATTGTTGGGAGCTGAATGGCTGACATGAACCGCAAGTGTCTTGTCGTTTATTAATAAAACATATTTTATCCTTAAAGAAATATCCTCTAAAAGAAATATTTCCCCCCGAAAATGTTTATTTTTCAGATTTCTGACTAAATATAAACGTTGAAGGTGTGATAAAAAATGTTTTAGGAAAACCAGACTGTCTTTATATAGGCCTATCTGACGTGGAAACGTTTTATGGGGAAGATTAAAATGAATAGATTTTGTCCCCATTTCCTTAAAATCCTTTTTCGCGACTGAGATTGCATTCAGGCTCCGAACTCTCATCAGGACATCCGCATATTTCCCAACATTCAACAGTGGGGATTTTGCTGCCGCGCGCCCTGAGAGCCCCCTCAAGGCTGTCAGGCTTGTTGAGTCTGAATTGGAGCAGACTGTGCTGGTGGTCCTCCGTTCCTTAATTAGGAAATTAGCCGCACAGAAGCTCTCATTATCAAACTCGGGGTTGCTCCTGGTGTTTCTCTCCCTCTCTCTGCTCTGGTCCATTTCCATAAGGAGATTACAAGCGGATCGGTACTGAGATTTGCTCAGATAAACAAATAACTGGTCCCTGAGAATTAGATGACTAATTGGACGTTAGTTTTATTGCTCCTGCTCTGTTTGTAACGCCCCATTGAACGGGAAAATTAAATTCATGAGGTGATGTCTCTTTTGAGTTTATTCACTGCAACTCTACGCACATAACAGCAAAAAATGACCTTTGAAATAGGATTTCTATTTCAGCTTCTGCTATTAAACATATAATATGCTGCCAGAAAAAAACCCGCAAATATTATAATCTTTTTATGTGTGAAATTTCCATTATAATTGTAATTCAACTTAAATAAGAATAT
>JBAMHX010000008.1:16218694-16239446 GCA_037177515.1 Pseudomugil tenellus | reverse complement strand
GCACTGTAAATTTATTTGAGGCAACTGTAATCGCTCAAATTAGGAAAAAGATTTTGTTTGTTTGTTTTGTTCTAATTTATATGCAGGCTACTCCTTAAATAAGAGAACATTCAGGTAGGCCTACTCTGAAACAGATTAAAGACAGAAGTCTGTCTTGGTCTCTCCGAGTCACCGCGCCGCTCACCTCCATACAGCGCAGGGCCCAACTGCATCTTGTTAAGCTCCAGGGGGCTGTGACACTCTAAAATGCACATACAACAACGATCCCCGATGAACTCTTACTGCGTGTAGATACTGAGGTGTTAATAGTCGTTTCCAATGGGCGATACCTCGCAGTCATTAGCAGGTGTGAGGCTTTCACCCCGGTCCATCCAATGGTTTCAGTTGCCTACAAGAAAGTCGTTTGTAAGGCCACACATGCTAATTCCGTGGGCACATCATGGTAGTTTTGGTAACCATTAACACTATGAAGAGAAAACAAGTCAGCAAACAGCTTTTACAGATGAACTCATCTCCGAGTCCCAAACCGAACTTTTCCCCACAGGGACCAAAGAGATGGCCTGTCTCCTCCACAAGAGGTCGTTGATGTATTAAAGTTTTAGAGGGTTTAAGCTAGCAGACACAGCTTAACGCGAGCTACCATTCATTTAATTTTGATTAAAGCACCCTCTCTTGTATCTTTTTTATTTATAAAAAACTAAAAATTACAATGTTTTTTCTTAACTATTTATTTTTTTAATTGTTAAACTAAAAAACATGAATCTATGACTGCACTCCCCAACTTACTTTATAGTTTTTTTTCTACGTACTGTTTGAAAAAGTTTTATTCCCTTCAAAGTTTGTTTGTTATAATCTACACAGCATGCATGCAGAAAGATGAAAATGTTGCCTTTTTCCTCAATCATTTAAGGAACTCCAAAAATCAAACTTATCAGATCACTTTAAAAGATGTATAACAAGAGATTTGACCGATAATATAAGGAATTTGTTTAGATCTTTTTTTGTGTATGGAGCTGTTTGGGTTTGTGAATTTCGCCTATTGATAAATCTATTTTCACTGATCCTATTTTTTTCTAATTTGACCTTTATTTGGCCCGTATTTCCTTTAATATGTCGATATAATAGAAGTCTAACCAAAGAAACAAATATTCTTAAAATAACTCCGCAAGAATATATGCATTTCTTTTATAGCAAAAATAATATAGACTATCTTCATCTTCGGATGGTAAATGAACACCTTGAACAGACACTGTTAAACTGCGGTGTGGTTTTAAAACTTCATCTCTCCCTCCTTTAACCAAAACACAGCGATGCGCGCTCCGGTTGGATGTTAGAGCTGCGCACCGATTGGTCGCCTGCTCCTCATTGTCATACTGTCAATCCACATCACATGGTCTGGCCTCTAGGCCTATTAACAGATGAGCTTGGCGAACAAGTTTACAGACTTCTATTTCAGAGCCGAGAGGAGCGCAGCAGCTTTGAGCAGAGAGAAACCAGAAGCACCTGCAAACGCTTTTGCCTCTTCGGGCAGAACTTTCCCCTCTCTTCATGTGAGACCGGTCAGTAGACTACCTGTCTGACTATTGGCGTTGTTTTGTGAACTTTTTACCCTTTTCCTTGTGCGTGTGAGAGAACACTAAAAGTCGCCTGAATGTATAACATGATGGAAACCGAGATCAAGACGCCGCTCCCGCAGTCCAACTCGGGCTCGGTGCAGGGCGCAAAAAACAACAGTGCCAGCGACCAGGAACGAGTAAAGCGACCAATGAATGCCTTCATGGTCTGGTCTAGGGGACAGCGGAGGAAGATGGCACAAGAAAATCCCAAAATGCACAACTCTGAAATCAGCAAGCGGCTTGGTGCTGACTGGAAACTTCTGACCGACGCAGAGAAGAGGCCGTTCATCGACGAGGCCAAGCGTCTACGGGCTATGCACATGAAGGAGCATCCGGATTATAAATACCGTCCTCGTAGGAAGACCAAGACCTTGCTCAAAAAAGACAAATATTCTTTGCCCGGAGGTCTGTTGGCGCCGGGATCCAACACCGTCAACAACTCCGTGTCGGTGGGCCAGCGGATGGATGGTTACCCGCACGTGAACGGGTGGACGAACAGTGCATACTCCCTCATGCAGGACCAGCTGGCCTACCCTCAGCATCACAGCATGAACAGCCCACAGATCCAGCAGATGCACCGGTACGAGATGGCAGGTCTCCAGTACCCGATGATGTCCTCGGCGCAGACCTACATGAACGCGGCTTCCACTTACAGTATGTCTCCAGCGTACACGCAGCAGACCACCAACGCCATGGGACTGAGCTCCATGGCATCCGTGTGTAAGACCGAACCGAGCTCACCGCCGCCGGCCATCACGTCCCACTCTCAGAGGGCGTGTTTGGGGGACCTGAGGGATATGATAAGCATGTACCTGCCTCCCGGCGGGGACAGCGCGGAGCATTCCTCCCTGCAGAGCAGCCGGTTACACAGCGTCCATCCTCACTATCAGACCGCAGGGACTGGGGTCAACGGGACGCTACCTCTCACCCACATCTGAAAGCAACACAAAAACAGACTTCTTTTTTTTCTTTTTAAGAAAAGATATTTCGGATACTTGAACTTTTTGGTTGCTAAAATATGAAAGTAATAAAATAGCAGTTTTGTTTAAAGAAAATATCTCAAAATGAACTTAAAAACGATCGAAACTGAACATTAAGCCCTGAGGGGCTTTGTTTTTTTAGAAGCAATCAACTCATGTAGAAGAATTGGACTTCTATATTTTGAATAATGCCATATTTTCTCTCTATGAAAAGGCATGTGGCCTCGTGAAGGGGCTGGTGTATTTCAGAAAAGCTGGACGGACAGCTGTTCATAAATGTTTACACTTCATTTGTAGAATGTCAGTCGTCTCCACTGTGTCCAAATTTTGTAAACTTTTGTGTTCTCCCCCCTCATCCCCCAAACCCAATAAACTAGGTTAAATGAAATGTTAAGACTGTGCGGGTCGCAAACGCAAGTTTTATTTATAGTTAAAAAAGTTCCTGTCCCTTTTCCTTTTTCTTTTTTTAGATTGTGAACCCGATGTTTTGTAAAGTAAAAATGTTCAAATTTCTTTCTTCTTTTTTTTGTAAATTGTTCTGTGATGGTTTCAGACAGTGTCACGTTTACTCATTATCATGAACGAAAAAGGTTTTATTTAAACTGACGTTTCTACATATTTTAAGACCACCCTTTATTCTTAAATGCTGAATAAATTTCTACGAAACGTATTTTGTGACTCATTGTTTTGTGTGTAAAACAAAATTGGAAAAGAGAAACTTTTCCCTGGGGATCCAATATAGTGAGGTTTATCAAACAAAATGACATTTTTATGGCTAAACTTTTAAGCACTTATTAAATAAAATCATAAGTTAATCCATGTGTTATTAAAAGCATCTTGAACAGAAATTTGATTTAGATGTCTTAAAAACATGGAGCATATCTTCAATTTATAATTTCTCCAAGACATTAAAAATGATAGATTTATGAATATACCTTTGAAATCAAGAGCATAATTTTTAATCAATCTTGGTCTGATTTATTGTCTTTCTTTTAATTCTTCTTTCTTTAAGTATGATATCCCTCAAGGAAATCAAAGACAAATGGGTGTAAATCTGCTTCCTGTATTTCAATTCAGATCATTACTAAAAATTCTAACCAGGTGTTACTTTAGTGGAGTTTAATTTTGTTTCCACAATTATAGAAAATATTAAGGTCTATTTTAGTCTCAATGAAGGTGTAAAATCTGACCATCAGCCTTTCTTACATGATTATCATAACTCTGACGTTTCACTTTGAGTGTTTTCTTATACTTTATCAAATAATTGAAATTGAAATCAAAGACAAATTATTTGTATTATTTGTCATTTGAAAAAAGAAAACAATCTAAAATATCTCATAAGTAAAGAATAATATACATTTATATCTAGCAGCATTTTAAATAGTAAAATATAGATTTTAAAAGGATGCTGTAGTCTACAGAAATTAAAGTTGATGAAAAAAATTAGGAAGCACTCCTGAAACTTGCGTAGAAAATTTATAATGTATTTCATTGATGTTGCACTACATTTTATTTTTTAGACATTTAATGTAAAATATAGCAAAAGTTAACATGACAAAATCTTATAATTTCACACTGTAATTACTTTTTTATAATTTCATGTTACACAATCCCAGCTGTGTACACAAGTTGTGCACATCTGTGAATGACTTCTAATATCGAAATGCCTAAAAACTTCAGAAACTGATTCCTTTTTTTTAGCATGTTGAACTAAAATTACACAGCATCTCTATGCATAACACGCTGACTAAAGATTGCTGTATTATAAAAACGATGCTTTAAAGAACGGGTTGCCCTGCTGTTGCAGTGTACCTTAGGATGAATAAGCTCTGACCACCAAGAGGGTCCAAGCAGTGGCAGCCCTGCTGGCCATCTCACACTCCCTGCAAGACTGGATCCACAGCTCAGCACAGCAGCCTGGATTATCCCCACACACCTTTGTGGAAGGAAAGATTATCCAGACTTTCCTGCATTCAGTGACAGGGTTTAAGTCACTCTAGCGTGCCAGCAGCCACCCGTCAACTAATCGCACTCCCCAACTCATTTTTTTTGTAATTAAGTAGCTTAAGTGTTTTCTGTGTTGTGGATAGTGCAAAGGTTAGTGATCATTTATCAGAGTGATGAAAGTTATCTCCTCTCAGTGTAAAAATGTAAAAAAGTTTCATCCAAAATGTTGAAGTTTTAGTTGGGGGAAAGGTTTGAACATGTCTGTGCAGGGAAATTCTGCTCATCATCTTTGTGTAATCACTGCAAATGCAATAGAAGTATAATGATTACTTGATGGTTTAGAACTGAAAGTAAGTCTGTTCAGGAAAAGGTGTGAGGCTTAACTGCATATTGATTTTATTACAATTGAATATTCTGGCAGTTAGACCATCTGACTTCGGCTCCACTCCCCCCACCCCCAACCCTCGTTCTCTCCCCCTGCTGAGTGCCCAGAGGGCCTCTCTTCCCCATCATGTGGAGCTCTGTGCCCACTCAGCAAGTGCAGGCATATCCCACTTCCATCTGCCGATGACCTCAGAGCCCCATGTTTGTTTAACCCCCACTCAAAAAACTAACCTAATTATAGCCCTGTAGAACATGGATTCAGCGGATTCCCAGTGGATTCTGCCGTTGTGTGTCTACTTATCTGTGTGTGCAAGTGAACGAACAGCAGCGTCGCCATAGGCCATGTTTCAGTCAGTCCTGTTTTACACTTGTCTCTCGTCATATTATGTCAGAACATGTCCTGCCAGTTGCATATCTCGTGGGAGTATACAGGGGGGAAAAAGGTGGTAAAAGCAGTCGAAATGTGCTTAAGTGTCTCTTTTTACGTCAGTGTGATGAGTGGAAAACTCATTACACAGATCTGGCTGACAGACTGATGTTTGTGACATCACTAACTCTCCTGTTTGACTGGCTGGGCAACTTGCAGCAGAAGCACACCTTATGCATGTAGTCGCAACTCCTGCTGTAATCTCAGCTCAAATCTGGAACCTCCTCAGATCGACATTTCAGACAACGTAGTGTAACGGATGAGCGCAGTTGAGGATTGTACCTATGACAGATTCAGACTGTATTGATTTGCTTTGGCTGGGATCCTCAGCGAGGGGTGGGGGGAGGGAGGGTAACTATGGCTGCATGTCCAGCTTGGGAAGGCTTGCCCGGTGTAGAAGAACCTGTGTGAGGTTCTGAGCTTGACAGAGGAGTAGTAAGTGTGTTTATGAAGGTGCGGGGGTTGGGGACGGGGGTTAATCTCCCTGAACTGAGGCAGATGTTGTTAACGAGCTCCTCTCAGATCGACTCCCTGCGTGGGAAAATGGCATCAAATCCTCCTGGGGTCAGGGCTTTTGGGCTGACCTACTGAGAGCTATCCCTCTCCACTGCACCGTCCTCTGAATCCTCCATTCACTGACCCACTCACTCATTCACTGACAGCACTCACGAGAGACACAAGAAAATCACATTTGATCACATTTGATCACATTTTACCTTTTCTTTTTTAAGGGCATCTCAAAATGCTCAGGTCCTCGCCTGAACTTAAGAGCACTGACTCATCTTGTTGCGTGATGTTAATGTCTCATTAAAGATGACTGCGGTAGGATTCCTGTCTTACACAACCGCAAGGAATGCTGTGTGGGAAATGCTTCAAAGACATTTATGCCGATGCTCAGAGAAACTGCATCCACCCAGCAGCAAAGTACTTGAGTTTTTGTTAATGGGAGGAAATTAACCAGAATTAGGGTGTTACAGACTTTCAGGCACCGAAGATGCCATAACTGTTGCATATACAATATTAGAATATTAAAATATCATAATAAATGCAAACTAAGTTAAATTTGTAGTTGAAACATTAAAAATGGCTTTCATTTGGTAAAATTATAGAATAAATATTCAATGGAACAAAATGGAGCTATTGCAGGTTTTTCATTTCTTCTACGATGTTAAAGACAAGAACTCTTTCAGGACATCGCAAACTGGTGTTATGAAAGGAAAAAAAACTCATCATAGATCTGTATATCTATTTTAATGTCAAGAATTCGCATCTTGTAAAAAAAGTCCAAAGTGATGGTTGGTTCCGATGTGAAGGCTAGAAAGTTTAAAAAAACATCTGGAGCACTTCATGTAGATCTGGAGCAATTACAAAAATGATTAGTAATCACTGTTATCACTATTATCAGAAATTATTAATGTAACATTTGTATCGGGTCAATATGTGAACAAAGGTATGTCCTTGTGTGCATCCAACAGCACGAATAATGACTGAGAAATATATATATATTTTTATATATATATATATATCCCACTGATTTTTTTTAATGAGAGTTTTAATTCCAAGTAAAAGTTATTGCCTCTTTAAACAGATGAAAAGTAACCATGTAAATATTGAATGGAATTGACAATTCTTAAACTTGATTATTATTAAAGAGGATGGTTTATTCTCATTTTAAAGCTGAATTAAATAATTCCTCTACCATGTAAACCTTAATTCTGCTCCAAGTTAATTCCGATGGTTCTGTGCATCCTTACCTTCTTACACTGACTCACTTGCTCAGACAACCGAGTCCCGTGTTGGTGTTTTTTTCTTCTCCTCAGCTGCTCAAAAGAGTGAAGTAATATAAACCTACTCGTGACTGGTACTATAAAACTTTTTTCAAAACTGAACGTTGAATAAACTTTTTTATTTTTTATTAGGTTGTTTTCCACAAAGACAATAAGGCTAGAATCCAGAAGTGGTTTGTGTATTTAGTCACGAGAAAATAAATAAGTTCCATGTAAAACCTTAATACTTTCACCAAACCCAAAGAAGAATAGTTTAATTCAGAAATATTTAATTGGAAATTATTAATTTTGAATTAAAAAACATTATGTAACTGTAGGCCTACCCATTGACCTCCTGAAAAGTCTGACTTCTTTCCAATAACATTAACAGCAAGGATGTGCACAAGAAGAAGTGATATCACTCTCGTACCTTATCATAGGAACAATAGGTTACAAATTCTGTATATATATATATATATATATATATATATATATATATATATAAACCTATATGTTTATTCCCCTCATTTTTACATTGAGTCGTTGAAAATCTCTTTAAAAATAATAGTTAACAGTTACAAATATAACATTTTTTATTTTTTTCCTATGGTATATTTTAAGTGCAACAACTTATCAGAAAGATAGTCTAAATTTTGTGAAACTTAGTGGGACAGTAAAAACTAAATCTTTACATTTAGATATGGATTACTTAGTTTGAAAACTGCAAAGTAGGGAATTAACTTAGATGAAAGTTGCCCTGCAGTGTTTATGCAATACAGTTTTCCTTTTTGCTCCATTTTAATGCAGTGAGGATAATAGAAACCACCGAGCGTCATGGTTATTATCTAGTTTAACCCATGTACAGACTGAATTCACTGTACATAAGTTACCTGTGATGTGGCTTCTCCTCATCAATCACATCCAGAATGGGCATGTCTCTGTTCCATATCATGTCAACATGCCTGCTTTAGGGTTTATCCCAGCTTAGGGTTTATTGCAAGGGTCATCCATTAAGGTGTTTGACTCGGAAGGTGTGTTTATTTTGTCCCAGCAGGTGTGTGTGAATATGAGACTTGTCAAATATGAGGCCGGATTACTGCTGCTTTTGTCTCAAACAAAACAAATACAAATCACACGAACAGCTGAAATGGGAGGAATCTGTTCCTTTGCTGCCTGTTGTAGGATCCTTTGACATGTTGTTCTGCTAAACCCTACTGAGCTTAACTTGAACTTGTTTTCGCTTGTAATTGTGGTCGGAGGAAAAAAAAAACATAAAACCACACATGCACGCAAGTGCACAGATTTTTAGCACAGGACTAAAATAAAATGGGATTAAGCAGCATCTCTCTGAAAATATATTGACTAAAATATAAAAAAGGTTGTTTCTAATGTAAAAAAAAGAGCTCATTCTAGTGTAAAAGGTGCATCTGCTGCAGATGGTCTCTTTCTGTAACGCATACGACTTTGTTTATGAACATTGGAGCATGTAGAATTGTTTATAATGTGTCAAACTATAGATTCTGACCCCACTTGTGACCTGTCCCTGAAGATTTGAAAAATTTGGGCCAAGTGTGTGTGAGCTGATGTATGTACTGTGCCTTAGGATATATAAGTGAGTATGGCCTACTGCAAGACAATACTTAGGAAGGGGGATAAGGACTTAAGGGGCTGACAAGGGGGAAGATTAGGCCTGTCATCTAGGCCACTGATATTGATTAGTGTTCGTTGAGTACAGTGAGGGTGAACACGGATTGACAGATATACAATGGTCATGTGGTAGCTGTGACCCATCAGGAGCTTTCCAATCATACATTTGTCAGAAGATGACTGTGTTCATCCAGCAACCTATACCTATGTATGCCCCCTCCCAAAGGACGCCTACTGCACACACATTCACGCACAAAAAGACTTTTCCACATGTTGAAAAAGTTAAAGATTTAAATTTTTGTTCAGGTTAAGAACATTTATGTTTGTGGTTTATGGGATATTATGGGAACCCTGGGAACGTGGGGGGAGGTATATCACACTTGGTTACGGGTCAGTCCTGACTGACTCTGTCACTTATTGATTAGTTGCCATGGAGAGTTAGTCAGGTCATCTCTCTTGGAGGTGTGTCCCTGAGGGCCAGCAGCACTGCCCAGATGAGCCTGTGTAGTCTTTGACTGCAGGGGGTTTAGTGTGCGTGTGTATATGTGTGTGTGTGTGCACAATTGTGACCTCACTAACTCTCACTCATACATCCATCTTAATTCCTCCTCCTTTTGACTTACTCCATGGTTCTTTTACTTGCAAAACTTTTTTGCATCTGTCTCCTGAGCCGACTCACTCCCAGATACTCTGCATCAGTTCTGGGAGAAAAAAAAGCCTCAATATTTATGCATGCACCTACTCAAGGGGACCTGCATTAATGGGGATTGTAAACAAATTGTCCAAACTTATTGAAGTGTGAAATCCTCCTTCATAGCCCCTGGATTTGCCTACTCATATGATCCTCTCATCTTGGTTTTTGTGTTGTCATTGTCCCTATCAAAGCTTAGGAAGGAGGGGGTAGCAAGAAGAAGGTGGATGGTCAGAAGTTGGAGGTACCCGCAGCTCCACCTGCAATAGCTGACAGCCCTGGTGACAGTTCAGCAGCGCGACAGACATGCTGGAATGATGATTAGAGTGGGGACGGCAGGTGAAACAGGTAGAAATATAGAAGCACAGACAGACATATAACGATTTTGTGAATATAGCTGAAAGGCTTCGCTCTTTATATCAGCTTTTAGAACTACAAACATTATTTCTAACCTTTTCTGAATAAAAAAAAACCCACTATTTTTGCTAAATGTTTTCAAAGTTTGGAATATTTTTTTATTTTCTTATTGAATAAATTGTTGAGATCCTTTAATGCATTCCAGATTATCATGCAATTAACATAAATTGCATGATAATCTGGCACAACTGCAACAATCGTGAATTGCAGCTTCAGTTTGAAGATTTCTACTGCACATCCTGTGTTTCCCTGCAGAGGGTAATTGCTAATATAATCTCGGTAATATTCAAATGAGGTCTTCTAGCTAAATCTTAAGATATGATCTTTAAACACCATGTTGTCAAAACATCCACATTCTTGTGTTTTTTGGAGCCTTTAGTTAAAACAAAATCTCAGTAATTACGTCATTAAAAATGTGCACAAGCTCTGAAAAATACAGTCATTGTTAAATTATTCTGTTGCTAAAGCATCCAGCTTAGAGTATATTTACTAAAGTTTAACTTTGAATTCCAAATTGACAATCGAAATAATGTAAACTTCTCTTTTCAAGCATATGCGCACAAACTTCTTAACCCCGAAACTTGACGATGGGCCCCCACTATTCCTCCCTGATATCACACCTTGGACGCATAAACATGCCTACGCTCCACACATCACCCCACCCCGGGGGGCCTGCATGGCTTTAGTGCCGCACTGTGACACCAATCAGGGGAGATGGCGGGCTTCTTTGTCATGCAAACACCACTCGCTTCTTGTCTTATTCAAATGTCTACCCTCTCTTTCTCTTCTCTCTCACTCTCTCAACCCCTACCTTGCCTCACCCCTTTACCCCCTCCACCTCCCCAAACTTTAGTCCCTCTCTCTCTCTTTCTCTCTCTCTGTCTCTTTCTTTCTCAAGTCCAAGTAAATCCTCCCTGAGAGAAGAGAGAGCCTTGAGGCCTGGGGGCTGCTGAGGCAGGCCTCTCTCCTGGGGGTCAGCCTGTGTCTCAGCGCATGGGGCTGTTTCCAGGCCGAACCAAGTCTATTTCATATTCAAATGTTACAATCAGGCCTCTGACCCACAGGGGGCTCTTTATGGTTGCGACTCCAGGTCGTGGGGTCAAGATGGTGATTTAATAGCTTGGGCAGAGGAAAAGAGTGGGGGTGGGGGGCGCAAAGTGATTTAGAGGATGAATGAGTAATAAAAAAGCATTTTTCCTAAGTTGTCATGTAAATTTAAATCCTTATTCAATATGAGGCTCCCTTCACACAAGAGATCTTCCTCTATGACTTTCTAGTGGACTTGAGCTACTCAAAACGCAGAAAGTCCATTTTCTGCTTTTACTCTTGACTTGTGGTTGATGTAAACAGTAGCCGTCGGTGTAGCAGACGAAGCTTAGGGTTGGAGATAAAAGAGACGTTAAAGAGTCATCATGAAAGTATGGTGCCACTGTGTCTCAGATGTCCTCATGCTCTGGAGTGGCCTGTTATTCCTGTCCCTGAGGGTGTGTTACCAGCATTGCAGCTGTAGGAACATAGGCAAGTTTCTAGTTTTGAGTGTTTTTATATGTGTGATAGAGATCCTGCTGAAGTAGATCTAGGCTGGTGTATTGTGTGTCAAGTAGGTAACTGGCACACACAGATGCTAAGTTTCAAACAGTTTTCCAACCTTTTCACATTTGGAATACATACCATTACCACCTTTGTTAATCTGTGAAACAGATGGTTTTTAACCCCTTAAAACATTAGCTACTTTCCCAATAAGATCCCTTATGACTTCAGTCTGACTTAGCACATTTAGTCATTTTTATATTCTAACTGTACATAAAGTGAGCTATAATAGTCCCACCATGGCGCGGGCTGCATAATGTACCGAGAATGGGAGAGATGGGGAATAGAAAAGCAGGAAAAAGTAGAAGTAACTGCATCACTAAATGCATGATCTGCTAATTAATAAGTTCATATTGAAATTTGATTCCACTTCTTTAGCTAATTCATCCAAGTAAAAAGGTGCAATGCTTCATTCATCCAGCAATAAGTTTGTTTCTGTAAGTTTTATACATTTTTATTATCATCACAAATAAATGTGGATTTTGATCTTGAAAGTGATTTGAACTTATTTGAAATGTGGATTTCTTTTAGGTTCAGTTGACAGATGTTTATCAGCGGCACTTTGGGATTTAAAATGAAATGAGATAGACAACACAGCGCTTAAATAAACCTATGTGTGTCCCAATTTTACATTTCTCTACAGAGTCAGATTTCTGACCATCATAAAATCAAGTATGATTGCAGTAACTGCATAAAACACAGATATATTGGATGGAACGAGTTGAAAACATCTTTTTTTAAATGTGAAAAGTTATTAACAGTCAGTGTTATCAGTTTTTTTTTCCAATTAAGTGAGGGTGTTGTGTAAAAGGTTAATAAAATCAGAATTTACAAATCCTTTTAGGTACTCATCTGATACTACTACAAATACAAGGTATTTAATGTTCAAACTAATAAAATATTTATTTTGCTGCAAATATTCATTCATTTTGAATTTGAAGCTTGCATCACATTCCAAAGGACAGGTCACAGGAGCATGTTTACAAGATACATTCTCATTGTAAACAAAACACTAGTTGTTGAAGCTTTGTAGGTAAAATAATTTCTCATTCTTGCTTGATGTACAACTTGAGTTCCTGAGAGTTACAGGGGTTTGCACTTCACAATAAGTTGCATGTTTTTAATGACAGCCAGGTGTTGATTACAGGCAGGTCAGCCTAGTACCCTTACTTTGATACTACGAAACCACTCTGTTGCAACACGTGCAGAATGCTTGGCATTGTCTTGCTGAAATATGCAGGGACGTCCTTCAAAAAGACGTTGCTTGGATGCAGCAAATGTTGCTCCAAATCTGTATTTACTTTTCAAAACGAATGGTGCCTTCACAGATTTACAAGTTACCCATGCCTTCAGTAATGCTGGGTTTTGAACTTTGAGCTGATAACTAATTGGATAGACTCTATTGCCTATTCCTGTAGACTCATAATGGTTTCACCACCACTATGAATCAACTTTATAAATCCAATCTGATACTTGTCTTCTGCCCATTGGTGGATATCTTCTGCTCTGAAACAACTTTGACATATCACATGCTACAAAAAATGGTGTATACATATAAATGATTTTTTTAAAAAACAAAATGTGTTAAAGGTTAAAAAAACTGTTCCAGATTGGGTCAGGCATTCAAAAGTTAACAAAAAAGCATGGCATCAATAAGGAAAATATCAATTTACTATTAAACTAATTAATTAAAAATATAAAACAGAAGTGTTAAGTATCTGAAACAATGAAATGCATCGAAATAGCGTTCTGAATAATTATATCACTCAAATTATTTTCAACCACCTAAGGTTACATTTCTACATCCTAAATCGTAGTTTTGACTTATGATTGGCTTTGAAATCATTTTACGTTGACCAGACTCAAGATAAATTGATAGATTCAAGCTTTGCATGCTGATTTCCTTCATTATTTAACCACATTAATATGTCATTATGACAGACAGAGGGATGTTTAAAAAGTCAATGGTTTGAGCTAATTATTTTCTGACAATTGTTCCAATCGATATGTGATTTTTACTATTTTTGTCTGATACACAAAGTGAGTCTTTGCTTGTTTAAAATGACACTGAAGTCTCAGTGATCAAACTTGTCATTATGTTACGTGCCTTTACTAAGTTAAAATTACACAGATTAACTTCATATACACACTCATAGAGAGATCACCAAAAAAAGAAAATAAAGACTGAGTACAGGTAGTAGTAGTAATCCTTATCTATAACCTTATAAGTCCATTGAGAATTTGTTTTCGTTTACGACTGTTTCAAGAGGCAGCAAAAAAGGCAACACAGAAACAGTGAAGATACAAACACAGTAAAAACTAAATTACATTTGCAAAATAGAAAAAAGCAAGATGCATATCTACAGTAACAAATAATAAGTTAACAGTTTAAACTGAGTGCAATACATACAAAATTAAAATAATAACTAACTAAAAACAAGTGCAATGGTTTTGTAGCAACAGGTGTGAATGAACTCAATTTCAGGGTCTGCTGCGGATGATTCCTGTAGTCTGCAGCACAAAACCGAAAATAAGAATGGCCAAAACAGGTGTATAGTTTGAGGCCGAGGAGATTGATAAAACTAGCATAAGGTAAGCTACAACTCTCAGGGCAGATATTCAAAAGGGACTGCAGGTATGATGAGGTTTTCCCAGTTTTGTAGATGAAGAGTAACCAGTGAATTTGTGCCAGTTCAACAGAGAACACAGATGGTGGTGAGAGGGATTGAAAGAAGCTGTACTTACAAAATGGATACCTGATGTCTAGTTTGTGAACACAAATGTTTGATGGGCATCTCAAAGTGTCTAAGGTGAAAATATCTCCCCTGTCCAGAATAGGGAGGACTGCTACTTTTGCCAGACATTTTTTGTAGAATGTGTGAAAGACGATTTGTTATGAAAGAGAAAAACCAATGTAAGATTTGACTTTAAATGAATTTCAAAAGATGGTTTATTATCAATCCAAATTCCAAGATTTATTATTGTCACACAAGAATATCTGTGCTTTGACATTGCATTAATTGTGTCAGCATAACCATGCACTCTGAGAGCCTTCCCTATGTAAAATTTACTTTGTACAAGTTTGAATACATTTTTTTCTGTTTTCTCATCAGATAAAAATATATTTCTCCAAATCTCAGTATTCCAAAGTAATCCATTATATGACATGAATAGCGAGTAACCTTTCCATAACCATAGATCAGCCATGACCAGTCTGAACGTCTCACCTTGTACCTGTTTATCCCAAAGTTTATCATCTGATCTTTTCCTTACCCATTTTAAAGAGAACACAGTGAATTACTTAGCTTACACTACCAGCAGAAGAAACCAGTAACAGAAGGGCACATATGCAGATGTATGTAAGGGGCCACTAAAGGGCAAGATATGGCAAGCTCCGGTAGGCACAGCTGTAGCACAAAGTCATTATTGCTCCTCTACTGATTCAGAAGAAAAGGGCGACTCTTGCCACATGGCCAGTCTGCCACGCCTGTCCCCTGTCCCCCCGGCCACAGACATCCGCAAAGGCCTGGCAGCGCCAGGCGGCACCACTCACAGTTAGCGCCCGTCTCACGTGTGGCAAGGCAGCAGAGCAAAACGGAGAGGTGTTGCAGGGTAGAGAAGGGGGTGGGGTGAAGGCAGTGCAGTGGTGTGGGGAAGGATGTGTGGGTGCAGAGGTTAAACCAGGGTAGGAGGGCTCTTTCCTTCCCCTCTTATCTTCAGGCTGACCGTTCTCTTTCCCATCCCTTCCCCTCCTCCACTCCTGCACCCCTGTCCTCCCTTTTGTGGTCCATGCACCTGCAGCCCTTGAGTCTGGGTAATAAAGCTGAAGGATTTGTCTACTGGAGGTTGGAGGAAAATTGTCAGTGTGTGTGTGTTTTGTGGAGATGGTGGGGGTTCATTAGACAGCATGGGAAACACAAGCAACAGGTCCAAACTATGGTTGTTTAATATGGAACAATGACATATTCCAGAGTGATGGGCTTCACATAATGCAATTTGACATGGAAAGAGTATGTTTAAGGAGATTTGTGTCCAGATTTGCACCATGTTTGGGTTAGTGTCACAATGAATCAGTTTGATCATAACGGCCCGTGATGATCGGCCATTTATGGGGCTTGTACATGTAACATAAGCATATTAATTTTGTTCTTTGATGCCTGTTAACTAATAAAAAGTATATTTTTTCACAATTGATGGGTTCTGTTTTTAGAGTTGGGAAAATAAGTTATTTAATATCTCCCTTTCTATAGTCAAAATGGTACAGGGCTGGTTTGTGTCCACTGAAACAGCTGGTTACAGCTTTCTGTTATCGTTGACTTTTATTTTCTCATTCATTTTTTATATCTGTCATCAATCAAAATCAAAACTATTAAAGTATATATAGTTTTTTCCTGTTCCAGTGCATATTTTACAAAGGAATCCAGTTTGAAAACCAAACCAAAGTGCTAAAACCATGGTAAAACAAGCAGAAAAAAATATTCATAGGATCAGACAGAGTTCTGCCACTCTTCACAAAAAGCCAGTTTTATTATCACAAACAGACATGGAGGTAACTTTTCAGAGGTAACTTGCTCAAATAGTTAAGTTAGTTAAGAATACATAAGGTAAAATGGTTCACAGCCATGTTCTGCGGAGCCTGTATTCAATTCCTCCACCTGTTCTAATGTTATGTTCGGTCATGTAGAACTTTTCTCTCACCAGTTGCATGCCAGACCCCCCACATTGTAAATCGGCACAAAGGGAAAAAGATTCAGCTCTTTCAGAAAGCGACTTTTCAGAAATCACTCTAAACGGTTTTAATTCTGCCATTAGATGAGAGGGAGCACTGTGGGGATTGGCTGGCCCTATGCTTCATATTCACAGAAGCAGGATGAGGCTGGAAAGCCTGCTGAGAAAATGGTGTCGTAATCAGGAGCCAGCAGTTCTGCCTGATCAGGTACACTAGCCCGTCTTCTGCTTTCCTTAACCCCTCCTTCTCCTCCTCTTTGCCCCCTCCTGTAATTTCTTTCCCCTTCCCCTGCCCGTAAGGAGATCCTAATAAGAGTTTGGACGTACTGAGTTTCTCTTATGTGAAGACCTGGCAGGAGGGAACGGAGATGAGGCCCAAGATGGGGAGAGGGGAGGGTGGAAGTATATGGACTTGTGGTGGTGGGATGATTTAAAGGGGAGTGGGGTTGTTTTTTTTTTTTTTTGTTCCCACATTTGATTATTCAGGTTGGCTGAACTAAATTCTAAACCCATAAAATTCGTATCCCCTCTGGGGAACCATTTGCATATATTTCAGTGCCCCCCCCCCACCCCCTTCGCATCCCAATTCCCCTTTTTTCTCAGAACGTGAAAGAGAGGGCAAAGCAACCAGGCCTGTCTAGGCTTTAAGATGTCACCGTGGTGTGAAATATGGGTGAACAAGCAAGGTCTTTGAAACCCAAACTAACCCCCCACCAGCCTCGAAGCTCTTACCACACACACACACACACACACACACACACACACACATACAGTGTTCTTGCGCTCCACCGGTTGCTTCCTCATACAGGAATCACATAAAAGTCAGTACATACCCAACATGCTCTGCTCTGTAACTTTCTCTCCAGGTGACATGATTATTCTGTTAATTTTTTTTCATACAGATTAGAGAAACTGCTGGAGTGCTTCTGTTTATGCTCTCACTCACTTAAAACGTACGAAATCTCCTGTTTTGAGTTGCATTAAGCGTATCTATTGATACAATAACATGATCCCATTATGTGTCAATTTGAAAGGAGACATTATATCAGCAGGGTAAACTGTTGGAGCCCAGTGAGAATTCCAAATCTTTGATAAGCATGTCAGAGTAGTAAAATCAGGACTATGCCAGTTTTACTCTTATTGTTGCCGATGTTGGGGATTATTTTTCAGACAAAAATGTTCTGAAGTCAGGTCTTAAAATTCCGTTTAGGATGTGTGCCCTGCAGCATAAAGATGAAGGGAACACACATGTAGGCAGGCATGCAGAGAGCCCAGTGAAGGCAGGGCTCCATATCACCAGTCAGCCATAACAGACACCTGTTCGTTTGTTTGGCTAGTAAAGTGGAGGTTTTGTTCCTCACTGTGCCAACCAGGCCCGCTGGCTCTCGTTTTCTGCCCATCTGCACGGATGGGCAAAGTTAGACCATGGACTTTGAAAAAGGGAAAGAGTGCGTGTGTGTTGTGGGGGGAGATGTGTGTTTATGTGTGTGTGGGGGTCGGGGGTAGTTGATACTTGGTGGCATTTCAGTCACATGGGGTGAGTTGCTGTCATCCCTTAACCTTCCCCCCCGGACCCCTTTCCCTCCCCCTCTCGTGCCCACTCCCTAGTGCACAGGCAGAATGCAGTGTCAGGAGGGTGAGCACTGAGCGGCCATTGTGTGTGCTAACCAAAGCGGAATGCCCGGGTGACAAAAGGGGGAGGAGTGGGCTCAGGACACACAAAGCCAGGGGGAGGAGGAGGAGAAGGGGGGAAGAAAAGAGAGGGCAATCTGCTGGGGGCTAAATACACCCACTCAGCCCCAAAATTCTAGGCACCCTAAAAATCTCCCACCTCCCCCGTTGCCTTCTCACCCACAGCGGATTTCCCTCCCCTCAGCGTTGGGGTGTACAGTGTGCATGCTACTTGGCTGATCACTTGTTTCAAGCCACATGACAAAAGTTCACCAAGTACGACAGAGTCTTTAAACTATTAGGTATTCAGTGAGGTGTTATGAGTCATGCCCTGAGGGTCCAAAACAGGATGTATTTATCAACTGTAGTCATGGTTTTCAAAGACAGCCCTCAGTTTGGCATCTCCTGTAAGCTAAGTGGTTGAGTCTTAGGAAACAGGCTGAAAAAGCTTTGCTATTATCAAGCGCTGTTTAAAAAAAAAATAAATCAGGTAATAATTTAATTATTTATACATGAAACAAAGCAAACCTGGACCTGCTGATACTCAATCTCCACCTTGATCTGACCTAGCACAGTGTTATAGTGTGTTATGGTGTGATGGTGTGTATGGCTGAGCAGGGGGCACATGTGCATGTACTCACTTGCCTTTTCTAGAAGCTGAGAGCAATATCTCGTGTGTAGTATCGCACGTCAAAGCCAACCTCTTATCTCCCACACAGGACCCCGGGCAATAGTCACTTTAAAATTCATCAGACAAACCCTGAATTAACTCTTTCTTAATACTGATATTTTCTGCAAGTAGGAGCAGATCCATTTCATGCAGACCTCATACAGCTGCACCACCTTGATATTTTAATACTAAAACTATTTATTGGATTTGAAATCTTTCTTTAAATTTCTTTTTAAAACTGGTTGCTTGTGTTTGATGTGGTAAAAGTGCTGAGAAACCAGGCGAAATAAATGGCAAAATAATTAAAGCTTTATGGATATAAATTAGTTTAGCTATCAGATATTGGACGTTATTAATTGCAAAAGTTTAATTAAAAGGTTAAATGTTTTCCGTTTGTCTGTTAGTAACAGCAACAAATGTGTCCCATTCCTCAGAGATTACTAAAATTACTTGAATGACAGCGTTAAGCTATTAGTCA
Source organism: Pseudomugil tenellus (assembly GCA_037177515.1). NCBI lineage: Eukaryota > Metazoa > Chordata > Actinopteri > Atheriniformes > Pseudomugilidae > Pseudomugil > Pseudomugil tenellus. The sequence continues at coordinate 16,220,434 of JBAMHX010000008.1, read as the reverse complement.
CAATCAAAAATAATGGATCCGTCATGTGCATGTTGCCACCATTACCAGTGAAGTTGCTGGTTATTTTCTGGAACTTTTCATCCCTTGTGGTCTTGCTTCTAAAATCATGACTGGGCAGATCAAAGGGGGTGCTCTAAAGAAAATACTTGATGGAAACACCCCCACTATGTTTCCAACTCCCCCATGCACACTTTACATCTGAACTCCGTGCTTCTTTCATTCATGCAAATGTCAGCCTTTCCCGTTGTATTTACATGCACTGCTGCAGGGCAAAGGTAGTTTCCCGTTTTATCTGTGCTGAGTTCATAGGAAGTGGCTTGCTGAGTTGTTTTGGTTTATGTGTTGTTAATGAAATGCAGAGGGTCAAATGCATGCCTTAAGAGCATGTTTTGGTTTACAGAGTACACCTTGCATCTAAACTAAAGTGTGCAAATGTTGCTGGCTGCACTTGTTCGTGTCTGTCTGTGTGTGCACGTGTCTGCACATGCTGCATGAATGCACATCAGTGCATGAATGTCAGGTGAGTTTAAGCCTCCCCATCATTGCTGACCCAGGGAGTCATCATTGTTCTCGAGCTGTAATTCACCCTGATGCAATCAAGGCCCTGATCTAGGCTTCTCTGAACCCTCTCCACTCGAGATGATTCCATTCCTGATTGGCCTAACTGGACTCCTGTCTGTGACAGCAGATTAGCATGGATTGTTTTTTCTCGCTAGCATACAGATTGAGCTATGCTGTTAGCATTCACACCTCTACACAGCATCCAAATTCTCCCAGGAGGTTTGGCAATGCAGAGGAAAAACATGACTTCACTCATACTTTTGTAACTTTCAAAAGATTTTAAGAAATACAGGTGGCAGAATAACAGACATCTGATAAAGACTAATCTTTAATCCTTTTACTTTGTTTTTCATGAACCTCTCTCTCAGAATGTGTTATATTCATTGGTAAAATAATAAGATAACATTTTTAATAATATACAGGAACATAAGGTCCTAAATTTATTAGGATTTACTATAAAAAAGCTGTTGTTTTGCTGTTGAGCGCTGATGTAGGCCCAAACAGTACACTGATCCACATGTACCTCTACCTCTTTCCCCAACTTGCCTTGTTGACAAATGTGAAAAAACACTGACCAAAACAATATCAGAACTTCATGGAACATGCAAAAGTAATCTATAATGTTTATTACTTAGAAGAGAAGAAGAGCTAGTTCAGAGTCTAATTTTGTCCCCTTTAGCTTTTGCAATGCTATAAGCTGGTGTTTATCCAGTTCTTTCCCTTCCTTCTTCAGGCAGCTATTTAAATTGCTTTTAGTTGTTTTTACTAATGACAGATCCTGGTTGTCTTCAGGTGAATGCTTTGTTCCGTTCTCCACCATTTGCTTTGAAAATACATGATGCTACTGTTCTCTTGCTGGAGCCTTTTTTTAGGAGGATGAGCTGAGGGCTATGACAGGGGACAGCAATTCACATGAACATTCATGAAAGAGATCAACACAAAGAGATGTTGAGTGATGTCTCACTATACTCCAGATAAAATTGCATGTCAAGTTCTTCCCATAGTAATTTTTATTAATTCCCTCAGTCTGGAAATAACAAATTTCCACTTATTGCCTCTTTAATTCAGAGGCTGGATTTACACTCACTGTATATTCAAAATAAAGCTTGTTACATACTCCACGAGAAGCAAGAAATTTGTTCTTGTTCTTGAGGTCGCAAGAACAAAAAAAAAGTTCTT
>JBAMHX010000008.1:16185117-16197244 GCA_037177515.1 Pseudomugil tenellus | reverse complement strand
ACACACACACACACACACACACACACACACACACACACACACACACACACACACACACACACATATATATATATATACATACATACAGCTTTTTCCCGTTTGTTGGCTGTTGTTTTCGTTTTACTTGTGTTTTGATAGCTAATCTCTGTTCTTTATGTGATACCAACTTGTGGTTAGGCTGCGTTCTTGGTCCTTTTTGGGTATTGAAAAATCCATTTCTTATCTCAATTACGTGTTTGTCTTATTATATAAAGAAAAAAGAAAAACATGTCTTGCTTTAGTCCTTCCATTCATCAACACTATTTACTAAAATAATACAAGATAAAAATCTTTATTTAAACTATCTCTACTATTATCTCCCTCTGTTGTTTTTTTGAATGATGTTTTCAGTTTTAACACACTTCTTTTATCTGAATATAATTGTACAGTCCTAAGACAAAAACACAAACAAACATATGTTTTTTTATGTCACTGAGGCCAGCAGCTGTGATATGGCTTAGATGTCACTTTGTTTGTTTTTCCTTTCCTCCTTTTCCTCACCTGGCTCAGCTCCGTGTCCCTCTGGGTGCTGAGAGGAGTCAGTGAGCTAGAACATGTTAACAAGCCCTGTCTTAACCACTGTACTGAAAGACACACACACTCACTGTGCAGAGGGGTGTAACATGGCAGGCTTGGAATAGCTCAAGGCTGGTAAGCAATCATATTTTCTTGGGTGACAATATGCAGCTTATGCGTAAATAAGGAGCTTTTCTTTGGACTTAAGCATCAAGTCTGTGGTAAAGGAGCTCTTCTCAAGTTGAAAATTCTCTTTTTTCTCAGCCGTTTTAGTGTGTAAAATCTGTTAAACCAGTGAAACTCACCTCCTTTAACTGTTACATATAATTATAAAACATATACAATAAAACTTCACGACCATATTAGCTACTCTGCACAAGAGCTTTGAGGCCCCAGAGCAAAGCAGGTGTTTGGTGGCTTTGTGAGTCTTGCCACCTGTGAGTGTGCGCATCTGCGTGTTAAAGAAGATCTCTCACTTGTGTCCTCAAGAGTTAGCATAGCTGTTATCAGCAGAGGAGGTGAGAGTGGTGTGTGAGGTAGGTGTGTAGTGGTACACCCCTCCTCTGTTCTCATCTTTTCCACTTCCTTGTGCCATCTCCTCTCTTCTTCCACCTTTGCAGGAAGACTCATTAGTACCAAGGAGCTGCTGAGGTAGCACACGGCTGCCATTGTGGCCAATCCAAACATCAGATCCTCTCCATCAGAGTCCTCCACTTCAGAGCCCCCCAACCAAATCCCATTTTCAGGCTCTGCAGCTGCCCTGCTCTACCAGAGCACTTAGCCGTGTCATTCTATCCGGCTCTCCAGGCTTCTGAGGAAACAAGCCTGTTTTGTGCTTGGCAGTCTCTGATATGACTCCAGAAATGGAAATGAAGCCATGGATCTTCATTAGGAAATGCAGGTGTCCACAGAGACCCAGCCCCAGGTGAAGGAGCACGGAGGGGCTGGCCGGCGAGGATGATGGTGGGTGAAGGAGAATTGGATTTTGATCTTTCAAACCAAATGATGATTGTAAGCCCCCCCACATTTACACACATACAAACACGTGCATATACACAGTTCTTCACCATCACCCCTTCCACCCCACCTCACTCCTCCATCCCCAGCACTTAATTGCCCATGTAATGAGCTGCAGTGAATGGGATTACTTGTGTGGAGGTACTTGAGGACCCTGTGCATTGGGGGCACCTCCTGCAGGCCCTCATCTCCCGGGAATACATTTAAGATGCTGTTTTCTGTGAAGCGCAGGGGCAAAAACCTCAGCTCTCTTCGTCGCATCTGGTCTAGTCGCATTAGGCCCTCCACAGATCCCATCTACTTTCCTGTGCTCTCAACGCTTTGGGGCCTTTTGTCTCCTTAATTATTCATTACAGAGAGGTTGCCTTTGCTTTGAAACCTGTGGAGGTGGATAAGACTTGGTGCCAACCCACAAAGCACCAGAGCATCCAGGAGCCTGAGATGTGTCTTTGGGACAGGACACCTGTTATTTGTTGGTACTTGATGAACTGCACCTCTTTTCCTTTAACCATTCATAAAATAAAGTGAAGAAATATGCCTGCATCTCTTTTTTTGAGCTAATGAATGATTATCTGTCCTACAAGTTTTATATTTTTTTTAATGTTTTGCTCTTTTTAAGTAAAGGAATGACTTTAATTTTTTTAAACAATTTGGAGAAAACTTTGTTTGATCAAAGATAATTGTAATTAAGGTAATTAAATTAGTTTATCTTTAAACTTGCTTAAAATAAAAAAGACTGTACTTTTCTATTAATGCATATGTGAAGTGTGAAGGAGTTCCCTCCATGGTGCCCAGGGCTGCTTCTCTTCTCACGCTGTTTTTGTAAAATATTAGCCCTGTGCAGGGCGGCTGACAAATAGGAGGCTGTTGTCCCCCTTCTCTCACAGGGGTGAGGGTTAATGATCCGAATTTCGGGGGTTAAAGCTTGCCAGTAGCCCTTTCTCCTGCATCCCAACAGATGTTGCTAGGACTTTAATGTGGTTATCAAATCGGAGTGCCCTCTAAGCCCCAGGAGCTCTTTGTTTGATGGTGCATTCCAGGGCCTCGCCGTGGTGACAAGGCATCCTGGGGGCCAAGCTGGGCTCCTGCTGAGCCTTCCAGCAGCCCCTCAGAGCTGACAGCTTGGGCAGCCCTCTCCCCATACTACCTCCACCTCCTTTAAGCCCTCTCTGTTTCTACCCCAGATCCTGTCCCCTCTGTGTCATAAAGTCATCCTCCATCTCCGCTCTATCCCACCGTGCTTCAAACAGGCACACCACTCTCACAAATAAGCCCTGCTTACACAGTCTCACTAGCCCACGCACATTCTTGGTCACAAACATTCATCCATCTTATACACATATGCCACCCTGGTGGCAAACAAAGAATCACAGAGTAATGATTAAATAGTTTTTCATATGACTGTAAAGCTCGTGAGAAGCATGTGGGTACATGCCAGACACACTGTGCAGCCTCGTTTATCATTCAATCTTTATTATCGGTTATTCATTCTTAAACTTTAACTAAACTAAAACTTTTTCTAGAATGAGGGTTAAAACTTTATCAAATGTAAACAGTTTTGAATTAAGATTAAAACATTTTCCTCATGCACCTGTCCTTGAAATTTGCATTGCAACTTTTAACTTATCTTGCTTTAATCATTTTAATAATTATTATTGTGATTTTTTTCTTTTTGCTGCGGCCTATTATGCTTTTAACACCATCTGTAATGCTTTTATGTTTAATTTAAAGCATTCTGAATTGTCCAGAGCATGAAATGTGCTATGTAAATAAACTTGCCTTACATAAAAGTAACTAACCTTTACTCACAGTCAATAGTTCTGTTAATTTATTTGTTTCTTTCAACATGTAACTGAAAGATTTTCCATATTCCACTTGAAGATAATATTTTGTAAAATTGGATTGATGTTGCAGAGCTGCATATTTTACATCATCATGAAAACATTTATGTAATATTCCATAGCAACAAAAAGCAGCATGCATTTGTAGTTCACAATTAATCCCAGCTAATTTAAAATTGTAAATAGGTTGAGTGTTTATAGGTGTTGCAAATAACTCCCAAATGAATAGGATGTACTACTGGAGGCGATACAAGAGCCCTAGGGTCAACCTGCTCTCTTCTGCATGTACAGTATCAATGGCAGCAGCTGTGAGATTGTTTGTACACAGATGCAGGGGTGCTTGATGATAATTGCCTCCCAGCTGCTCTCCGGGGATGAATCTGGATTTTTTTCCTTCCTCATTGGCTCATATTGTGTGACAAACATTTATACAGGGAATGTGGGAAACAGTCATAATTAAAGTATTTTGTAACTTGAAGATTCCTCTTTCTACAGTCCCCCTGAGCTTTACCTGCTACCCTACACCAACATAAAAGTCCCTTGGCCCAGAGCTCTAAGTAGGTCATTAAATTTGGGACCGGTTGTGCTGAGAAAGAGAGATTTGCTATGTGAAAAATTAAGGTAAGAATATATATGAGTATTAAAGACAGTGAACTGGAATAAATGGGGAGCTGGTGTTCCATAGAGGGCCCTGAACCTGCTGAGAGCTCAGAGGTGAGACACTCATTGCAGCTGTGATTCATTTTTCATCGGCTGTTATCAACTCACTGTGCACAGAAGATGGATGGATGACAATTACACTAATGAAAACCCAATATACTCGCATTTTACAGGAATAAGGAACTATACAAAACTACTATATCATTATTTTTAATCCACTTTTGTTAAACACAAAACAAACAAAAAAGCAAAAACTCCTTTAAATAAACACAATAATATTATCAAATAATTTTAACTTTAACAACTCTTTTAAACGATTAAAGAAATACTTTTTTAAAGCTGCAAATTCTACAAACTGGTCACTGGGAAATGTATCAGGGTGATTTGAAGAATGACAGGCAACAATCAAGGTGCTCAATTAAGTGTGTAACGATTAAGACATCAATTACCAGTTTGATGGATGAAGCCAAATGATCCAATTCATTTTCTTCATTCAGCGGAAAAATGGAGAGAAGCAATATGAGCAAAATTTGTTGATTAATGGTTTGAATGTAGAGAAGGCCTATAGGAATAATATGTGGAATTTAATGGGAGAAAAAATATCCAATATTTATTTCATATCACATCTGCTTTAAAGCTTAAAATGAACAAAATCTCTGTACAAACAGACTAAAGATTCAAACTTCCAATGAAAAAACAGGCTTACTAGAATATTTCAATTCTATTTTATTTTTTTACATCCAACTCATTATTGTGAAAAAGGTTAATGTGTCCGATGAATATATTTTTTTCTCTACTGCCATTGATGTTGATGATGTTCCTCGGCCCCACTAACAATGACCAAAACAATATTTGAAGAGCGCCTTGAGACCAGCTTTGACTGAGGCTTTAGTTTTTTATTCTGTTCATGTTGTCAATGTGTAGAAGGATAATTGAGGCGATCTTTGACTATGGGATCTATTTATACAGGGCATAATTCCCTCTGTATTCAGGCATTATCATGGTGTCAGAACAAGCACAATGGCACAATAAGGTCAATATAATGAAACTCCAAAAACAATATGGTGTGGTTTGTGCAATAAAATGTGAATTGCTCTTGACATGTTCAGTCTTGTAATGTTTTGGGAAATTATTTTGGAATGTCTTACAAATGAAAATTACTTTTGTTGTCACATTTGATTAAACATTATGCCTTATAAACAACATCCTCCTGCCTTTTAGTTCAAATAAATAGGAATTTAGTCATGTATTGAACTGTGTAGATGTTTTGCTTTTCTTTTGTTTTTTCACATTAAAAACTTTTATTATAAACCTTAAAAAACTGACCAGAAATTACATTTTTACCACAAAAAGTTTATTTCTATTTTTAATCACTTTTCTGTTGAACCCAATAGCATGTGGAGCCAAAAATACATCAGCTATTCCTTTTTCACATTAGTAGTTTGACAAATACCCTCTTTTATAACAACCCCATATCATTCTGCTTGACTTTCCCCCGGGTCTGAATTCAGTTATTGATTGCCTGTTCAGTTTCACTTGGAAAAGGTTAATAAAAGGAGGTTTTCACTTTCTCAATTCGATGTGACAGCTCCCTAACAAGAATAATGGAAAGCACCCATTCACAGGCAAATCAAGCTAATCCAGCGTGCCCCTTCGCTCTCAATGGAGAAGTCACAGTCCTTCCTGGCCCATTCCATCACAAGCCTCTCTCTTCAGGAACCTCCAGAGTTAGCCCAACTCCTCCAAAAGACAACATTGCTCTTTGTTTGCCCCCTCTCACTCACCATCAAAATGGATAAATAGATTGATAAATGTATACAAAGTCAGAGGGGGGAACAAAACTGAAGCATATAATTGGTTTGTTTTATGTGTAATCTCGTTTTACTGATGCCCAGTCTTTCATCCTCTCTGTTGTCAATATGTGACTGACAGATTTAATAATATATTTTTTTAGATAAATAATAAATATGTTAATGAGCATATGAGGAAAATTTATATTTAATAGGAAAATTAATATTTTAACTACAAAATAAAGTATTTATTTAGTTATAGCATGTTGCATCACTTCTGAGTCTGTTTTGGGCCATGATAAAGAAGATAAAATAAGAAAATAGAACAAGAAAACATGCAATTCTTGAAATATGGAATCAATTCCAAACATTAAATACCTACCTACATACATATTTGTGTCCCAGCAGTCAGTGGAAATTTTTTAGAAAGCATCCTTAGAAGTATCTTTGCAGCTACACCGTCCTTTGCACAGACTGAAAATTGCATAACACTATAGTTCAGGTCATATGTGATGATAAATGCATATAGGTAAAGTTTAAAATAAACTCTATGGAGCTGACCATGTGCTTGTATTTACATTTTTATATAATGCCTTTGTTTTTGGGTCATGAGATTACACAGGTTTTTCAATTTTGTGTGAAGAATGACTTTGAAAGATTTTGCTTGGACCATTTAAGTGCCACATGTTCATTCCCCTTGTTCATTTAAATGAGTGAAAAGAGAGATTACCACGATTTTGCTTTATCCACCACATACAACCCTCAAAACCATAAAACACAACCCAAAGGAATCCCTGTCCAGTGGTGAATGTCCACTTGTTACTGCTCTCAATTCGGCTTTCAGCTCCCTCTAAAGAGACAAGGCCCAATCACAATATTGTCAAGGCTCTGTTGGTTTTCTGGTTCAAATCCTTGTTCACGCTGTTTGCTGAGTACTCATCTGCTGTGACAGCCTTCAGACAAACAGTTAGTCCTGAAAGAGGTCTCCCACAACCAGATCTTTCCTGCTGGGCAGCGGCTGAAACGCTCCATTCTCTCTCCATCAAGTGGAACCCAGGCTATTGAGTTGGCCCCTGGGATCCTTCCATTGAGGTGGGCTATGGGCCAGTGCTTTGCCCCTCCTTGCCCCAGGCCACCCTGATTCTCCCAGGACACCTGTACCCTAAACCCCATCGTGGGAACCTTCTCGGTAGCTCTGCCACCTGAGCTGCTTGCTGTGCCAGCTGGGTACATCTAATTATACCTATAAGAGTGAAAGGGACCAAAGATAGTCACAGTGTGCCAACTTAATTTAGCTCTTTAAACTCCTTACAGTCAAACTGTTGTTTTTAAGGAAACCAGAAGAATTTGGAAATCCGCATCAAATTCATGTGTCAAAATTGTGTTGATATGTGATCTACAACCTCAGAGAAATTTGCATATTGTAATAATACTTCCATATATACACATCAAAATCTTCAGATTGCAGTCCTACCAGCTTATACTCAGCCTCCCTCATGCATTCTACACTCTGAATCTCCATGGCACACGGCAAAAAATGGCATCAATTAATCAACATTCATGAACCGTTTACTTGAGCTCTCCTTTGTGTGCTGCAGGGCCTAATCCCGACAGAGACCAGGCTGTTGTGCAGCAGTGCAGACTGCGTCACTCCACCCTTTGTGGGAGAAACCCATCAACTGGTGTTTCAGGGAAATGTCTCCTCTCATTGAGAGTCTAACCTTCCCCCTCTCTCACCCTTTTCCTCTTGTGCCCCTTCAGTACTGAGGGCAGGAAGCTCTATCTCTTAGAGGAGGGCATCTATCCATTCCGATCCAATTCACAGCCGCTCAACATCTATGAAGACATCTGTCCATATTTGATCAGATATTCCATTTTGCTGCAAATGATCTCACCCTCCATCCCCACCCATGAAGAAGGCAGCTATTTAAACGTCCTGACACTTTCCTGCATAATAACCTGCCAATTCTTTGCCGTGCAGAAGAAGCAACTTTAATTGGGCCGTGCATTTAGAGCTCTTCCACAATTACACAATTACAGCGGAGATGCATTTCTGCACATTGCGATGTTTGCCCCAATTTACTGCACTTTTCAAACAGTTTAACTCTAGTTTCCTTTTCAGGGGATGCAAATTTGGCTCATTTGGCTTCAAATGAACCGTAATTGCTCATATTGAAATCCACACCTTTCTACAAGAGGTTCCTGCCAGTTAGTTCTCATTAAACGTAAGGAGAACAAAAATTCACAATTCCGTTTTTGCACACTTGCCATCTGTATCATCTTGTCTTAAAAGCAAGGAAATTGGAGAAAAAAATGGATGCTGAGTGCATGGATGGGGCATTTAAAAATCAGTTTGCTCAAGTTGGTAACTCTTTTCCTTACTGTGACGCCTGTTTTCCAAATTTCTCACTAATAGCTTGAATTAAAAAAGTAGCAGGGATGTTTTAGTAACAACGACTAATGATATGACTGTTTGAAATTAAAGCTTTTCATTGTTTTCAAATACAGAATGTGTTTTCTGTGTCAAGTTGAAAAAGCATTCAATTAAGTGCAGTCTAATTAGTGCGAACGGCATGTGCGGCTGGCCTCTCTCTACTGAAGTTAGAGAATGGTGCATCAGCCCTCACGTGTGATCACCATCAAACAGTTTTTCCTCTCCATCCTCTTCTTTTATATCACTGTCTTAAAAGTTAAAGAAAAAGACTTTTCCAAAAGGCCCTGTTCTTCTTAAGTGGCAGCCTGAGCCCACTCCAAACAATACCTTACAAGATACTGTTTAAATTCATATCCGCTCTTCCTTTCTTACTGGGGAACAACACAACAAACCACTGACCCAGTGATACACAATTAGAAGTGATGCGGCAGTTAAGGCTACAAGCAACTTTGTTTAACAGTCTGTCTTTGACCCTCCACTACTGAATAAATATAATGCCCCCAATGAGAATAAGACACTGAGGTGGACTGAAAAGGGAACTGGGGACGATTTTAAGCCACAGATAAGTAGTTAAAGACCTTTATAGAGTATAACACCATTATCCCTGCTGAATAAAAATAGGATTTAGTGTTTTTTCCACTTAATTTAAATCAAAAGAGTCCCCACCTTACATATTGCACTGGTAATGTAATGGAGAGAGACCCACAAAAAAGGCTTTGTGGCTCTGACACCTCCTATAGTGGGACCGCGTTGTCCTGTGAGCAAAAGGGAGAGAAAGCTTTTTCTTCCCTGCTTTGCTATCTGCTAACACATTCTAATTGATGCTACTGCATTCCTCCACTGGATGCATTCAGTGAATAACGAGCCTTGGACTGAATACCCATGAATTGGTCCCCACCAAGCAAAGCAGTAAAGCCTTTGGCCCCCCATCTCTTAGCCTGCCCACAACGCCACCATCACAACCATAACCAAGCACCACCTCCCCACCAAAAAACGTCCCCAAAGCTCTGCTCGAGCTTTACCGCCCATTAAAGTGCAACCATTGTGCGGAGATGCAGTCCACAAAAGCTGTCAATCTCTCCGGGTCCTCCAAAGCTTGGACTCACACAGACTGGAGTGACAGACTACAACCCCCCCCTACTCCCCCACATGCCCCAACACACACACCACCACCTTCACCCCAAACCCACCGCTGTCCCCCCTAAAATCCTCTGCCTGAAAACTTCTCAGCTAACTATCCCCCCTCTTTCCCTCTCTCTCCCTCTCCAGCTCTCTCCAGCCTCAGTGCACAAAGCATCAATCTGTCTTCAGCCCCAGCACCCTTGGCCCTTTGTCCCATCTGCAGGTGCCTCTGAAAGCACCCACGGTTGCCCCAGCCTCTGCGCACGCCACGCCTAGTCCAGGGACAGGAACTGCTGACAAAGACCCAGTGTGGGAATGAGGGATGAGTGGAGGGAGGGAAGGGGGGTCGCTGCTCTAAGACAGATGGCTGGGGAAGTCTCCCGACTCCTCCACAGGGGCTGTCAGTTTAAATTCAGAGCTACGAATAAGACAACCAGGGCTAGAACCACTAGAGGAATGCCCTTTAAATGTAGTAGCTACTGTACATCGCACACAGGTTCAAGACAGAGGCATCACCTACTCTCTGATGGCCTATCTTAAAAAGCAAAGCTGAATGTTATATATTTATCTCAATGTCTGGATTGTCATCTTACAGCTTTACAACTTAATTGGGTACCTTGATAGCAAAGACTTCTCAACAAGCACACATTCACAAGACTGTAGAGTTAAAAAAATGTTGGTTAAAGATTCAGGATACAAAGCTGTAGACATGGCACTTACAGCACATGTGCATTCATTTAGTTGTTAGTTGCAACAATCCAGTTATATTTATTTACATGAATTTGGTATCTTTCTGAAAGTTTGAAGTACATACTTTTAGAGACCTGTAGCGCCTTCCAGAGGGCAGCGGGGTGAAAAGATGGAGATAAGCTGTTATTTACAGTATATTTCTGGCTCAACTCATTGCTGGTGTCACAAACCACACCAGCATTCTTTAAATGAAAAAGCTTTCAATCGAGTGATGAATGATAGAAGCAGCTGCCACTTACAAGTAGAGAAATATTTTTTGTGTGTCTTTTTCAGTCAAAGTGAGGAGAATGTATGTATTCCAAGTATTTTAAAAGGAAGAGGATCTTTTCACTGTTTTTCCTCAGATGTTTAAAGGAGCAGATTCGATGTTTTGTTACCTGAAATGGATTTGTTGTGGAAATGTTTTGTGATCGGTTGTGGGTAAAATATCAGTATTTAATTTATCATTTCTTCAGGCATACTCATCATATCATCAAAACAAGCAATAATGTTTTAGTATGAGTTCATTCTGTTAAAAAAAAGATTTATTGATTTTTAGCCATTTTATCAAAAGTCTTCTGTAGTTATTCCCTCATTTAATTTAGGATTCTCAATCCTAAATTCTTGCCAAAAAAAAAATAAATAAATAAAATAAAACACTGAAAGAGCTATACTGACTTGGCTCTTCAACTATATCCTGGCATTCATAATAGCGTGTACTTTGATCAAATGTAACATTACTGTAGTCAGCTCTGTTCCTATCCCTTTTCTCCCTTTCTAACATTCATGTTCCTGGGCTGCCACCGTGTGGACACAATTACGCCCCAAGTACACCATTTAAGTTCATACAGTCAGTAATAACAGAAAGTGACCAACTGGGTGGAATTCTCAAATGTATGTTGCAAATAAATAAATAAAGATCTGCCATTTTCTTGTAGTTTATTCCACATGTGAAGAGCATAAAAATGAATGCTGTTCCAGTCGGAAGGAGATGCTGGAAAACCTTAAGGGATGACTTAAACGACTCCTCATAACTGTGCCTGTTGACAGATAAGGCTTTAATGTCTCCAGACCTTACCAAAGCAGAGCGCAGGCTGGCTGTAACTGGTTTAATTGTGACAGCATGGCTCCCACTATGCAACTGGAAAAGCCTGTATAAACCAGGGAATCGTAGATGTTTTGAACCCGTGACAGAGACGGCTGCTTTTCAAAAGATGACTGCCAGAGTTGACAATGGTCCTAGTAAGACGAGTCAGGAATGGGAAGTCTTCTTGGATTACATAAGAGGTGTTAACACCTTAGAGGGGTAGTAGGAAAGATATATGTATGAAATATGAGGGGTGCCAGGGGTGGATGGGGGGGAGGGGGGTCTGCCTTTTAAGTTTCAGGGTAAATGTTTGGTTTTTCTCTTTTTTTTGTCTCTCTTTTTGTTTTTCCTCCTTGTACTGTTTCTGGTTTTCTTGAAGCATTGCTTTCTTTTTCATCCTGTATCTGTTTAAGGAAATTTATGTGACTTTATGATAAAAAAAGAAAGACATGAAAGACATGAGGAAAAACACAAAAAGCAAACTGCCGCTCCATGATTCTGGAAACAAAAGGTATTTTTGACCTCGATGACCTGAGGGTTCATAACTAACCAGAAGATTTTAAATGTGTTTTGGTCGCAAAAACATTCAGCAAAATTTTGAAATCATTTCTTTCACAAACTTTCACTAACTGCAGCAGGCTTATGGACTTTTTGGGGACACCTGTAAGAACAGCATTATCTAGTCTAGTGTTTTTTGACCACTGTCGTGGCACACTGTGTTGTGAGAGATGATCAGGTTTGCAATGGGAAATATTCCAGTTTCAGCTAAATACTATAAATAACAGCCATGTTGTCATCCATGTAGATGCGCATGTGTGGCGTTTTTTACGTATCAGTCAGCTCGTCTCCTCTAAATCTTGCGTTTTATCTGCTTTAGCATCGTTTTAAAGTG
>JBAMHX010000008.1:16130823-16167146 GCA_037177515.1 Pseudomugil tenellus | reverse complement strand
AGTGACACAAAAACGGTTTCTAACGTAAGGTAGGTGTGTAAAGATGATGTCTGAATCAAAGGAGTGTTTTTTTTTTTAAGCGTGGGCAGGGAGTGTGAAGGAAGCACAGGTGAAGTATAGTTGTTCAAACCAGAAAGCCCTTCGTGACTCAAACATTAGAAGCGAGAAAAAAAAGCAGGTTAAACCTGTGACCTCTTCGCACCTGTCCATTACTTTCTCCTCCTAATGGGCAGACTTTTTCTGGCGTCCAGTAGTAGGTGACAGGGAGTAGGTGGTTCATGGAACCATGGATGGCTTTTTGTGGGAATTTTCTTCTTCCTCCCAGAAGCCAGATTGAATTCTCAGTTTGTACCACTAAATTATTCAGTTAGCTTCATTTATTTTTGAATTCTCCTCACATTGCTCCTCCCTTTCCTTACTAACGTATTCTTGCCTGGCTAGTAGCACTCAGAATGCATTTCATCATTCATAGATGTATAAAGGCTCTTCCAGAGATTTCTCTTTTTTTTAATGCCGTGCTTTAGCTCTAGCATCGCTTTGTTGTAAGATGTGAATAGAATGTTGAGATGTGTGTGTTTGGACTGTGTTTTTTGTTTGTTTGTTTATGTCTGAGCATGGAGAAATTGAAGAGGTGTCTTTATTTGTGCTGCTTCATCATTCCAAGTTTTATTGTCACCAGAAATAACCAAGCGATTGAGGAAGACGGATGTCATGCAAGACTTTATGAAGCGGTGGAATACATATGAATGTGCTCCCCCTCCCAATTGACCACCACCTTAGTTGAGCTGGAGACTATGGTGATTATCTCCATGGCAAACTCCCAGCCAGGCAAGCGGTGTTGCTCATTCGCTGGGAGAAAATGTTGTTTCCTTAATGTGGTCACAGCTTAGGAAGAGGAAACGCTTTTTGAGAAAACTAAAATCAACTATGCCCTCTTAGCAGACGAACAACAAGCCACATTGATTTTTGTCATTAGTCTTGTTGGCCTCTGATGCAGCGTCCAAGGATAATTAATTGAATAGCAATTACAGCTAGTGTAGCCTGGTACGTTATTAAAGATAATGTCATCAGTAGGGTTGTAGCTGAGACAGAGATTTTTTTAAGAGCGTCAGCACTGGGATGTACTGTAATTGCCATTTTGTTAGTATTGCATGGCTCTCTGCCAGCCATGGTGGAGGGAGAAAAAACAATTGTAGCGGGCAGTTTAGTTAAGTTACAACCCTTACTTCACATGGGAAAAGCAGCTGTATCAGGCACCTTTCTCTAAGTAGCTAAATTTGTCTCACCCATGCTTACAAATGGAGAAAGCCGGTGCACTTGGCTGGAAAACCATATTCCATTTAAGGGTACACTACTTTAAATTCTCTTTAATTATAGATAAAAGTGTGACTAGGCTGCAGCTTTAAATGTGCTTATTTTTTATGACCTTAAAACAAAATGTGGCGAGGTTCTAGAAAATAGTGCACTTAAGCCATCCAATCCTGGGTTTACCATCTTGATGGGCCTAAAACAACGTAGTCATGGGGACAAAGTTCAAATTGCAGAGGTTGAAGAAACATGCAATCTTAAAAGCAGTCTCAGTGAAGCAAGTTCAATATCATAAACCAGTTAAAAAATAACCAGCTTAAAAAGCAACTTTTTGTGCCTTTTGTGGTTTTTGACCTACCAAAGTTGAGTAATTTGCTTACACATTTCCTTTCTTTTGTCATCTGCTGTGTTCCACAATTTTTTTAAATTCTTTTTGTCTTTTTTATCTGTCAAACAATTGGCATAAGAAAAACCACAACGCTCAGAAGTTTTACTCTTTTGGAGTAGTTGGTTTTTATCTTTTTATACACAAGGAAACAATAAATCCTGTAGTTATGTCTCTTGATCACCTCTTAATTAATAACTATATCAATGTGGTTTTTAGTTGGGCACATTTCAAAAGTTATCGTAAATCTTAATTCTTGCAGAAGTAGTTGTTAGAATATCTATTTGTGGCCATTTAGGGAGTGTAATGATTAAGGAAGCAACTCCTGGTGTGAGGGCTTGATGAGTTCCCCTCCTCCCCATTGTCGAGGGACAAAGTGTAATATAGGCCAGTACCAGCCTATGGTACGGTACACTTTGTGTCTTGTGCAGCTGCAGGGACGTTACCAGAACAACGAGCCTTTGCCTATTCACAACAGCTCCTTAGGACCAGCCCTCAGTTCAAGTTGGATTATTACTAGACTGTGAGACAATTCATCACTGTGTGCAAACAGCGGACAGAGGAGAAAGTAGCTTTTGACATGTGGTCTTTTTACTTAGACACAGTGAGGGTGAATCGATAATGGAGGTAACTCCTGTTATGGTATCATTATGAAGTATTGTTTAATTTTTTTAGTTGCCTTATCTGTACAATAGTTATTAACTAATGCTAATATGTTGTGGTTTTTATTGTTTTCTTTTTTTAACATGCAGTTTGGTAACTTTAAACAGTTAATAATCTGTTGGATCCAGCCCAAATCTTTCAATCGTCCAGACTTTTATACAAATACATTTTACTTGATTGCTTCATTATCACTTGAGCTACTAAATTCTATGAATGTTTCACAGTTTGATTGGTTTTTGAATAATAGATTGATGTTATCGCAATACTAAATTCTGGCATCAGTCAAACTTAATTATTTTTTTGCCAGTCAAGAAGTATTATGACAATACCGATACTAAAGATGGTGCTTGATAGTTGATGCTATTGTTAATACCACAGGGGTGGGATTTATATTAAAAATATTAATGAATATAATTAAAGAGAATAACATTTTCAAATAAATTGAGTTGGCTGCTTTAGCGAGAAGGCAATCTGTTGCAATACCTGTTGCAAATTTTTAGAGGCAGCTGTTCCTGTCCTTGACCTGCAGTTATAGAAGTGACATTTAAGTGTTGATACATGTGCTAAGTAATATCTACCTAGATATAAAGTTTTAGTATCGATATCTGATATTTATTTTTTGACAAAACTACAGGGTGTAAATCTCAACCTTAAAATTATTACTACTGAATAATGTTATCAGCTCTGTAGCTGTAACAGTAATCTACCCATTACAGCATTGCATCAATTGATAGCTAGACTTTCAATTGATGCATTTTTTTAATTGACATCACATGACATTTCAAAATTTTATCATTGATCAATTTTCCATAAATGACCCAAATGCAGTGATTTAAAAAAACAACAACAAAACAAACAAACAGAACACTTAAAGTTAAGGTCTCTAATAATGTATTGATGTTAATAAACTTTAAAGAATATTGGATACATTTTAAACAGTAATACAAATGAAATAATCCTATAACAAGGGAAATATTAGCATGTTTAGTTGTGTGTTCTCCTGTGACGGACACAAAATCCAGTGATATGACACTGGAACAGGAGGAATACTCCTCATGCTCCTTGCCAGAGCATAAGTGTTTCCGTCTTAACCTCTAAAGTAAAAAAAAAAAAAAAAAAAAAGCTGAATTTTTTTTCGCCTGTGTGTTTGCGTGAGTATTTGCATCTGCAAATCTCTGTTTGCTATCAAGACAGAACTTTGTTGATGACGCAGACAGCAGCTGTGAAATGCTAACATGCATGTCTGATAAATAAGTTAGACTTGTTTGGTGTTTTTTTTTTTTTTTAATCAAAAGAAAAATATAAAACTATTGTAGAAGAGGAGCTTCTGTTGTGACTTGGCACTGTATAGAATAATGGCTGTTTTGTGTATTGCGTCAGAGCCATCAACCCAGTGGCCACCCAGTATCTGCTGCCATATGCAGATACTGAATGCATCTTAGTTGCCAATCTTTAAGTTAATTTGTTTTTATGTTAATTGTATTGGTTATGACAATAGCCAGAAGGGAGAATTATTGCAACTGCAGTAGCGATATTGGACAGTTATGAGTTAGTCAGTAAGTCACCTGCTTGCACACAGTATTTGTAGTGTTATTTCGTGAATGTGTTTGCTGGATTTTTAATAGGTACTCCAGCCTTGAATCATTCCATAAATCTCAAAATGTTTTGATGTATTTACCTAAATATTATAATTTGTGTCATAGTTCTCCATGGGAGATTTACTCCTCTTCCCCAATCTGTGGTGAGAGGAAACACGTGCTACAGCTAATGGTGGATAAGTTTGACCTATGATGATTCACTTTGTGAAAACATCATAAAATCTGATAATTATGAAATGTAGTTGGAGCATATCTGTAGGTTATTGATAGATTGAATCCCTTTTATATCCACACTTTTATTCCGCCATCTCCCTCTGCCATTTCAGCTGCGTGATATAGAACATTGCGTGGAGCTTAATTCACATTTGCACAAAGAACTACATGTAAGAGATCCTAAAATTGAATGGGAGGATGGATTTAGCAATTAATCTGTCCTGTCTGGCAGTTTGTAAGAAGTACATGTTCAGGATATAAAGAGAGGTTCCCTGTGAGCTCTTTTCCTTGCACAGCTTCCTTGCACCTCATTTAAAGGTTTTAAGTAGATTTTCTGAGTGTAATTCTTTTTTTAAGCTTAATGGCACCGCTCCGAAATTCTGTACTGGAAGAGCTTAGTGTTTTTGTCGTAAGTACACAGGGTTCAAAAACCACAAAAGCAGACCGATGAGTACACAGTTGAACTCTACTGTTTTACTCTTTTTTTTTTTGTTTTTTTTTTTTTTGTCTTTTTTGCCTTAGCACTATTGTAAGAAAACATTACTATATTGATTTTGCTCAACCACAAAATCCATTCATGTCAGAGTAAATAATGCTTTTTGTACCACTGTCACACTTGTTGTCGCTAACTTTATTTTTTCTGCATGCCCTGGTGTCACCTTTATTTCTTGACTGGAAATTTACACCTGCAATAAGCTTCAGAAGCCAAACTTCAGTTGCACTTTGACATCTAGAAAGAGCTCAAGATGCAAGCATTAGAGGACACTTGGCTGTCCTGAATGGCACTTGGAGCCAGAGCCTCTTATAGTATGCTCTTTGATTTGTTGTGTGCTGTAAATGACATTAAAATGAACAAGTAGGAGTTATCTAAAACAAAAATGTATTTCTTCTTTTATTTTTTATGACAGATGTCTCTGGAGAGATGTGCATAGGTGCATTTTGACAACAGCAACTTTCCCTAGGGAGGAGGAACCTTTTGTGAAACCTAATTAACATATCTGTGGTATCATCTACATATAATTCTGGGAGGGTGATTTAACTCCCAAAAGACTCCTACCTCCTTGGGCAGCAACTTCTGAAGGGTTAGGAGATTGTGGGTGGAATTCAGAGCTGAAGGTTATTACAAAATTACATTGAGACTAGAGAAGGTTCAGGTATCTAAACCACATTATAGGTCATTTTTTTCTGTCTGTTTTTATTATCCTTAGTTACATGTATTGGTGATTAAAAAACGATTATTTTAGAATAAGTGATGTAATCTTAAACAACTCTGGAGTCTAGTCCATTAGAAATCACGTGTGTTTCAGGTACAGTAATGAGATACAAATCAAATATAAACATTTTAACTATAAGATGTATTAAAGTAACTTTTGTAATACTAGCAACATTGTCAAAAGATCTAGTGGATTTGTGATTATTCATCGATGTTCAGCTAACTCAAAGCAGATAGTAAAAAACAGGCTAGTCTATGAAAAGAGAGATGGGGTGACAGGACGCAGTGTCATCAGACCAGAGTCATCACTGAAAGTTTGGCAGTGGCTGAATGTGGTCTTGCTCTTGGAGTACCTCCCTTCTCTATTCCCACCCATTGCTCATTTCACAATGTGTACATAATTTGATTTAAAGAATAGTTTAATTTAAAGTATCAGTCTCATTTAATTATCTAATGCAACTTTTATCCCAGAAGAGAGCTTTTACATCTCAGCTCAATTTAGCACAATATGTTTGCTTTATTGATTTTTGCTGATGCTGTTTAATGAAAAATTAATCTATAGTTTAAAATGTTTATACTAACACTTTTTAAATTAACTTGACATTTTCAGTAATTTATTAAGGACATGGTTTTGAATGATTATGTATGACCTTTAACATTGTTGAGTATAATATAATACAACCAATTTTGATTTTCCTTACCTTAGCAATTTTTGTCTGGGAATGAGTTAGTTTTGAGATAGGCATTGTTATCACATAACTGCTTAAAAATGAAGGGGCCCCTGTCATCTGGCTGGCCTTCATATTTTGTGACTCCATCACTAAATCTATGACTGTTCTACAGTTCTGCTCTAATCTTTAGATTCTCAAAACATAGACCATTTCTATATTTTAAGTGCAATAAATTGCCGTTTTCTTTTTTGAGTGGATTTAAAAGCTGTACTACACAACCCCTATTACAATGCCAATATTTTGTCATTTTAAAACTAAAAAAAATGTATAATATAGTAAAACTTTTCCCACTTTTACTCTGCAATCTGCAATATAAATTTGGCTTATTCATCTCTGGCGCTCCTGGGACTCATTGATTTTGTCTCCCTGTGGGAACCCACGAGGTCCTTTCTTTTTTTCTTTTTCTGTACAGGTGTGACAGATGGCATAGTATGGGTAGTTAGATTGAGATCTTTCCTTTTGTGGTGTCTTTTTTTCTCTTTGTCTGTTTTGTTTTCTCTGAATGAATTCACAGCTCGCATTTTAATTAAAAGAAGACAAAACGGAGAGATTATTGTCCCATCCGTCTACAAATGACAGTTCAGCGCTTCGGTTGTTTAGCTCCGGATGTTAAAAATGTGAGATTGTTTTGGGTCTAATGTGGCTGCTGTGTCCCAGCTTCCTTTTCTTTTTAATTGAAATCTTTTTAAACTTCATTTAATTAGATTAGCTAGTTGATGTGACAGCTAGCCACAGCCTCTGCTGCTGCCTGCAGGCTCTATATTTACTTTGGCAAGCTGCCAAAAAGTCTTTCTGGCAGAGATCCAATGTAACTTGGATCCGCAGCAGAGTATTTATGATTTTATATTCAATTTCTTCCTTTTTATTAGGCTGTTGGTCCGTGTTCATTTACTTCACTTCACTTTACTTCACTGCGCCATACTTCTCTCCACACGGTTCTCATGCTGTCTTCTCCGACAGCCGCTTTCTCAAAGTCACAAAACACATTACACTTTTAAGTCTGCCCTATGGTCATCAAAGTATGGTACAAAATAAAAGATACTTCATGAGCTAACATGCACTAATAATCAGAGTACTTACATGCTCTTTGTGTTGAACTGCTGCAGGTGGAAGCAGGTGTCATGCTATCTAGTTAGCTTTCACCTCTAATTTGCTGGTGATCGTTCGTAGCTCAGATATATTTCTCTAGATGCAGATCTGTAGGTTTATGATCAACAAAATAATAAGAGCAGAAGAAAATCCTCTTGGTGGGTTTTTTAACTTCAGTGCTGCGACTCATTGTTGTGAAATCACCTCATCTCTCTGCATCATCTTGCGAGTGACTTTATGGTCGCAACATGCTCTATTCATAAAATCTGGAAGTTTCCTCGAGTTTTGTATGTATCCAACAACAGCACAGGTCATCCCAGAAGACATTTCCGTGAATATATGGAATTAAATCGCCCTTCTAAAATATGCTTTTTCCCATGCATTTAGCGAGGACCAGAAGTGAAGACCCGAACAGGGGAGAAAAGGTGTCATGGCGGCCTCCAGTGTTTTGCTCGGAAAGTGGTGGATATACATATAGTTCCTCTTGACAGTGCAAAAGAGCTCAACACCACACAGCAGACAGACCATACTTCTCCCTGTTTAATTTAATGCTGGACAAGAAAAAAAAAAGAACTAGACCAATTTAATTTTTTTGTAGGTGTTTTTTTAAATTTAAAATCCATCCAAAATCCCATTTTAGTTACCATGTCCTGATGCAAAATATCAGGAAATGCAATGAATATTTTTGCAAGCTAATATAAGTTTAAGAATGGTTTCTTTACAGATGACTTTCAAAGGCAATGCAGAGGGTTATCTAGTGCAGGATGATAACAAGAAAAGCTTAATCTGATTCCAGTAAATGAGCAACAATAGTCCTGAGGGGTTATCTTAGCTCTGGGGCATGGGTATTGTTTGATATATGCGCTCAAATGTTATGCAAATAACATTTTTCTCTAACTTCCTCTAACAGTTGATGCAAATCACAGTCAGCATATTTATTAAGTCATTGACTGATGGTGTACTTCAAATGTGACTGAACAAAAAAAAAAAAAAAACCTTAAAATGCACTGTTCCAAATTATGCCCAACAGTTTCAAAACATTTTATTAGGGTGTAAGAACAATTTATCACAGGTGTGTCAAATTTTCCAGTTATCCAAAGAGACCTTAGAAACAATACCATTCATAAGATTGATTAAAAAAAAACTAACAAAGAAAACTACCTGACACTTTGATACAATTTGCATAATAATTCGGAACGCATTGTACATCCTCAGTATATTTGAATTATCATATTAATTTACCCTTCCCTTTTTACTCGCATACTTCCTTCTTCCAAGTCTGTTTCCCAACTCATTATTTGGTAGCAATGTGTATCTGGTGTTTCTAAAGAGTGAAGTTAAAATTCCTGTTGTACCTTTTAAAATATCAGAAGGAGCAATGTTGGTTTGATTCAGCATTATAAGAAAAGAGACAAACACCAAACATGGATTCCAGTGAATTGTGAGTCGTGATTTCAACTTGAGTAGTTTTGCCTGCATTTTTGTGCAGCACAAATTATACGCAAGTCTTTGAGACCACTCTTTGATCTAACCTCTTGTTAGAAACAGACTTTTGCACAGCTTGCTGTCCAGGTGGCCACAGTTCACATGCTCCCTGGTGTTTATGCAGGATCAGATGTTCTTCTCTCAACCCATGTTACCCATGTTTGTCTTTTAAAGCAGATCATCTGTGTTAACACAATATTTGGAGGATAACTTGGACTTTAACATAACTCCATTTTGCAACATGAACACGCTCTTCTTGCTGAGAGGAAAGCTTTCACTGTCAGTATAACAGTTTGGCAGTTTAGATGCACCATGGCCATCTAAAATAATGGTTTTACCTTAGCTTTTTTTACCCTAGCAATTTAAAGATGGGCTATCCTGCGAAAATGCACACTTTAGTTCATTTAGAAACTTGTCAACAAGATTAAGGAACAGAAACACAGTTTAAGCAATTTACAAGAGAGAAGTATTTAGAACTAAGCAAGGATTTTTATTTTTTTGCTGTTTTTGCATTTCTTCATTATCTCCCTGTTAAATTTAGGATAGAGTTTAAAATCCTTCTCCTTACATATTAAGCTTTCCATGACCAAGCTCTACTGAGTCTCTAAGAAAACGATGGGAGGAAGAGTCTACGGCTATCAGGCTCCTCTCTTATGGAATCAGCTCCCAGTGTGGGTTCTCAGGATGAGAAAATGGATCGGTCAATATTCAATGCAATCTTTTTGGTTTCCCTTAGCTAGGCTATTTATTATAAATTGGCTCAATTTCTTATCTGTGAAGTGCCTTGAGATTACATTGTCATGAAATGGAGTTATACAAATAAAGCTGAATAGAATTTGTTTGCTTATTTAACTTTTTTCATACGTAAGCTGATTTGTTAAAGACGCAAAACAGTTTATTTCGTGTAGACTATTTGTAAAATGTTGTTGCATAGAAAACTAAAACTAAAAACAATAAAACTGGAATGTTAAGAGGGTGTTTCATGTATTAGCTAACAGCCATTATTATTGGTCAGTTGGACCCTGGTCTCTCTCGGGATGACACCTTACTAGATGCATACTGTCTTCTGAGATGCTTGCTAAAAAATGTTAAT
The DNA here is from genome assembly GCA_037177515.1 of Pseudomugil tenellus. Classification (NCBI taxonomy): domain Eukaryota; kingdom Metazoa; phylum Chordata; class Actinopteri; order Atheriniformes; family Pseudomugilidae; genus Pseudomugil; species Pseudomugil tenellus. The sequence continues at coordinate 16,157,368 of JBAMHX010000008.1, read as the reverse complement.
TGTGCTTTGCCTCAAACTGCATTTCACCCAAACAAACAATTAAAGACCAAATTTCTGTTTGGCTGAATAGTTTAGGAAGTTGTAAGTCATCTAAGCCTTCACAGCTGTGATAGTGGTCCATACCACCTGGTACAGTCCACAGAAGTGATGTGATTTCCAGTTCTTTTTAGTGATTGAACAGCTACCTATCAATATCCATGTGGTGCATAGAATGCAGACACTGTGTACTCGTGCCCATAAAATGAATAGATAAATAACATTAACTATAAATGGGACCCATATCTTTAAATCCTCCCTCATGCCAAACTGATGGGTAATACTCAAACACACATTAACACAAACAAATAAACCAGATATTACTTGACTCTGCACTTACATACTTCATTTATTGCTGTCATAAATTAAATGTTTATTGACCAGTTAGTTAGATTGCCTTACAAGGCATCTGAAATAACATTTATCCACTTTGAGATAAGAAGCACACTCAAGGGTAAGATGGGATTGTGGAGGCAAATATGGATGAAGCATCTCTGGCTGATCCTGTATATTGACATTATCAAGATCTACCAGTCCTTGTAGCTGTCTACCCAAAGTTCTTGGATGTGTTCTGTATGTGAGGTCAGGAAAGAAATTGAGGTCAGAGAAAGAACAGTGTCTGCCAAGCTTTGTAAATGTATTTGAGACATTTGTTGTGTTAAGAACATAGTTTGTGTGTAAGACTTGCTGTAAGTTTGAGGCACATATTTCCCTTCCAGTAACAGTAATATTTACATGTTGTAAATATGGCTATACTACATCAATGTTGGCATCAAACAAGCCTGGTACATCATGGGTTATGTGATCACAGGTGGACAACTCTTTTTTTGCATGTTCCCATGCCATCCTAAGTGACCACTTGTGGTCCAATCTCACTCATTTGTAAGCAAATAAACACAGATTCTATGTCACAAAGCTGACTGTCCGCTAAGCAACACAACTGGATTTTAAGCAACTTTTCTAATGTTAGCCAAACTCACTAATACTTTTATTGACCAGAAATATCCACGAAAGACGTTACCATATTTGAGACTTCCCTGAACTGGCTTTCTTGCTGAATTATTCACAAACATATCAATAAGCGTGGTTATGTAATAGATGTGATGAGTGAAGTAAAGGCGCATAAAATGAATTATATATAATCTTACAGCTCAGAGTTTGAGCATCTTTTCAGCTAAAGATACACAGACAGACTTTTAACCTTTTTGAAATGCTCTATAGTGAGTATAGTGGGTATAGTTAACATCTACAACAGTCAGAACAAATGCTTCACACAACTAGCCTACGAAAACACCTAACAATATACTATCTTTTTTTTTTAAATAAAACTTGTCATTTGTCATTTATAAAGATGTCAACAATTCTGCTCAGTAAAACTAAAACATTTCTTCGGTCTTCTACAGATTTCGGTCGTATACCTTCAAATAAGCTGGGATCTCTACGTACCAAAAACATGTTTCTACAGAATTTATAACTCTCAAATACAGCTCTGTCTGTACAGACGCGCCCCAGGGGACGGTTTTTTTTTTCTTCCTTTTGAGTTTCCTTGCAATTATTTCACCTTGCCTTGCAATACTGTGCATTTTGGTGCAATACGTTTTTCGTTACATTTCACTAAGAGGTCCTCTGGCAGACACTGATTACATGTCTACAAGAGTGCTCACAGCCTGTCAAAACCATTTTGCTCAGTTTTTTTTTAATAGTGTTTCTGGTCTGCATCTCTCAGCATCAAGTCAACATAACACCACATACACCTGACATCTCCATGTTAACAGAAGAAATATGTTTAGTGTGCTAATGGATTAATTACAAGTGCAACCCAAGAGGTTTGGTGTAATCAGGAGCGATACCAAGCATGTTGTTGCTTTTGTTGTGAATTCTTATATTTAGACTGCAAAATTGGATTGATATCATTCATTGACGATTCATAAAATACATTCCAATTTCCAATTTTTTTTTTTATCCATTTATGACTGAATTATGTAAGTGCTTGTAAAAATGTTATCAGTGGACAGCCAGATTAAAAGGGCAGGGCCCCTGGGCACAAAGTGTGCAATGGGCCCCCTACCCAATATTGTGAAAATTATTTATCACACAATGTAAAGCTACATGTCTAACATTTATGTCAATTGTGCCAATAACAGCACACTACACATTGTGGTGTAACTCACTGTTTTATGAATACTTTGTTTCCTGTCCATTAAGGCAGTTTAGATTTCAAATTTTCTTCTTCTTTCATATAATAAAACAATATGGAATCAGTTCAGATCAACTAGACTAAAACAATCAAATGATCTGATATTAAATAAGAGATAAAGTAAAATGTAAAAAAAGAGGTTCCTTTCTCTTTTTATGATAATAATACTGTTTCCTGAGAATTGTCTTCACATATATTCTCTTGAATGTCTTTTCCTTTTATGCATTTCTGTGTCTAGATGCTACTGTGTCTCTCCTTCTTTCACCATTTGTCTCGCAGTTCTTCTCTCTCCTCCTGTCTCATCTCTGTCTCTGTACTTCTGTCTCTCTCGTCTTGTCCTATCACTGTCTATCAGGGCTTTTGCTTTTCCTGTTTCTCTCATCCTATAAAGGCTGGTTTCTCTGTCTCCATCTTTTTTGTACATGTGATTTTTTTTCTTTGAATTTTACACACTCTTTATTGTATGTTTCTATTTCTGTATTTCTGAAGATGTAGAGATACTTGCTGATGTCTGCGGCCATTTTAGCTTTCACTTTAGTGAATTAAGTCCTCGCATACGGTGAATGATTGGTAGGATGTGCTACCCCTGCCCTTCTAACCATACTTATTCATAAGCACAGCAAGAAAAGGATCAAACTAAGATATAACCTCCAGAATGCCAAGAAAGTTACCATTGTTTAGTGATCCAAATAATCCATCTTTAACAATATCGCATCTCTCCTTCCAGCTGTTGCGCCAGTTTAGCATTAATATTCCCAGTGGCTGATTAGCATCAAAGTAAAGCTATCATACTGCTCCAGTACTCTATACTTTTCTCGTGGTTATGCTCATGTTCGGAATGTTTCCAGTCTGACAATCCACTAATAAACTGGTTTTTCTTTGATGCAAATTTGATGGAAGGGAATCAACAAAAATGTAGGGGTATTCAATTCAGTCCTACGAGGGCCGCAGTCCAGCAGGTTTTCCATGCATCCATGTTCCAACACTGCTGACTCAAATTAATCAGTCATTGTCCAGAATCTCATAGTCTGTTAGATCCTTTTAACTTGAATCAGGTGTGCTAAATAGATGGAATAGATGGAAAACCTGCTGGATTGCGGCCCTCGTCGGACCGAATTGAATAGCCCTGATGTAGATGGTGAATAGGTGATCCAGTCTCAAGACTTTTTCTCTGTTTGGAAGATGACAACACATCGGATTATTTGTGAGGGAGCACACTTTACAACCTATAACAAGGACTGAAGCGGTATATTTGCTTGCCCTATTGTGAAAGGCAGCAGCTCCATGATCAGTAAGGACTCTGCGAGAATTTTATTGACTATCCCCCACAAAGACTGGTCACAGAGCTAATAAATTGACTATGAGTCAGCGTTGCTGTTGGTGCAGCTAGCTTTCGGTTCTGTTGTGGTTTAGGTTCTTCTCAAGATCTGGTCCTGTTAGATTAGCTTCAACGTCTTCCTCTGTTACTTAGTTCTCATTTTGCTCTCTTGATTCATTTAAGAACTTGTCTATAGAAGGTACACTGGTTATTAAACACGGCTCCCGCTCTTCTTGCTTTTGATACCATTTAAAACAACTTTTCTCGCTCATTTGCAAAGCTGAATGCTACTTTCATAGTTCACCCATTTTAACGCTGGTTAATTTAAAGATTGGATAGGGGGTTGTGGGGCAGAATACTAAAGTTTCCACAATTGTACCCACCTATAAAATAATTCTGTAAAGGTTAAAAAATGCATTGACTTCCTAACTAAAACTTCGGTGTTAACTTTTCTTTCCTAAAAATGTATGACCCAAATGTGTAGGCCCCTAGGCCCATTCCCATAGTTCTCATTGGATAAACCAGCCATGTATTTTATTGTCACCTCTTGCTTCTTTTTTGGGATGACTTATGCAAGCCTTTTTGGGAGTTTTTCAAGAACCCTGCAAATTATTACCAACCCTGGTTTCTGTGCTTTGTTAGATTAATTCAACTGACTTTTTATGAAAGACGAATGGCTTATCTACCAAATTTGCAAGAGTCACGCAGGCCTTTGGTTCCTGAATCTTACCACTTTCAAATGTTAGGTTGCTTGGTCTGTATGAGTAGTCATGGCCACAAATATTAGAACATTTGCATATTCAAAAATGAACTACTCCTCTCAGAAAATTTGGAATCACAAGTGCTTCTGTATTGTCCTGTTTATTTCTTGTGTTTGTTGACACTGAAACACAAAAAACAAAGAAAAAAAAAGATTTTAAAAAAATCTTGGCGGCCTTAACTTAGTACTTGGTAGCACACCCTTAGTAACAATATTGACAGGTCTTTGGTATGGATGAAATGTAGAGCCATTTCTTATAAAATTCTTTCCTTTTCTTTCTGTTTGTCTTCACCCACTCCCACTTGCTGATTTATCCTCTAGTTTGGTGGAGATGAGAGAAGAGTAGACAGTAGGACAATCTATGTTGGTCATCGGACCGGTCCTGACACAGAGGCTTTCATCCCACCCAAGTTCTGTGACAACAGGATTGTGTCCTCAAAGGTAAGAAGCACACTCCAACCTGCTCCCAGCATACATTTAAATGCATAATAGGTAATCTCATCCAAAATGATGTGCAGGTGTGAATGCATCTAATATGCATGCAGGATGCGCAAAGATCTAGCAGCTCAGACCACATTTGAAGATAGTCTGAGCTGTTTGTAAACATGCTGTTTCAGTTGTCTGCATGTAAATGTGTCCCAGGCAAAGTTGAAGGGCTGCATACTCAAGTATTTACGACTAATGAGTAAAATTATAATCCTTTAGGTGGATGGCTAGTGTTTGAAAATGATATGTTTTATTTAGATAAAAGTGTACATTTTAAACTGTGTCCACTGGTATATTAGAGCTATTGATCTGTAGTCAGCTCACCCAAGCTATCAGTTTAATACGAAGCACATCAAGGACCTCAAATACATATGCCAGTCTCATATCCTAAGATGTCATCCATACCTTTTTGTTTGTCCCTCTACTTATATTTTTTTTCATAACATTTCGTGTGACTCACATATTTTTCTTGATTATATTTAATACATTGAAGGCAAAATGAGCTCTCTAGCAAATCGGTTTCTACTCTACTACTTTTTAATACTAATCTATCTTCTTGCCTTGATGTCCTGGGCTTCAGTTGTGAAGAACTTAATGATTCATCCTTATGTGACACATCTAGAGGTCATGACCTTTTATTTGCACTTGATTTGAGGTCAATGGAATGAAAAGTTTCAGGGGTATGACCAAAACAGCTTTAAGGTTTGAGCGCTCCCTGATGTCCAACCTGAAAATGATAACTGGCTCAAAATTGACTCAGTCCATCCTCTTTGATATGCAAATCATGAAATCTCTAAATTGAATATTGTGCAAGTTATCGCGTTAATACGTTAACTTGCACCTGGCACCGATGCGGTGGTCGCGGCAAAACCATAAAATCCCCAACACTGTTTGGGGATATAAAAAGAATGTTGAAAAGCTGAACACAGGTGGTGAAAGAGAAATTTCCAGGTTCACTACAACGTCTCTATAGAGAGATTGAGGTATCATATTCTGGAGCTGAAAAAATGCAAATTAGTCTATCTTATCTGATGGCGTTGTAATGAACAGCAACAACTATCTTGCATTATCTGTTACGGATGTTGTCTTTCCTGGAACTTCTGTCTAACTGACTAAATTCACAAAGTCAGGCGATCAGTCAGTGCTCCGAGGCCAGTGAGGAAATAAATAATTCTGAATTAAATTTTTCTTCAAGTTTACATGAAAATATTAATTAAAAAAAAATTAACATGGCAACAAGTTTATTTGCCTTCATAGATGGGTCGTGTAAACTTGTTCACCTTTGGATTATCAGGAAAAAATAATCATGTAGGCTAATAAGTTATTCTGATTCTTTGGAATAATGTGTGACAGTCCTGCACAATAAGAAACACAACGATCACGGAAACTTTCTGTGATCGGCCCTGGAAACATTTAGTTTCCGTGATTTCCGTGATTAGTAATATAGATGTCATTAAATATAGCTCCTCGCTCTCCAGTAGGGTGTTGACCTTCAAGAACAATCTGTATCGTTTGAACAGCTCGTTAACATGAACAATGGGAGTCGCGATTGTTTCGGAGCTGTTCTTTTTTTCTCTCTGTAAGTTCACAGTCCTGGGCGTTGTAAGGCATTTTTAAATTTATTTAGTTTTAGAGCTTATGCTTTCATTGGCTTTGTAACAACAACTGTGTTAACTATCGTGATGCTAAGCTTAAAAATATCTTGCATTTTAAAAGTGTGCAATGTTTTTGCTTTTAAGCGAGGAGGAAAACATCTTTTAACTTGGGTTCGAAATTGTTATGGATTCAACAGAACGTTAAGGTGGGGAAAGGTGTCGTGTTCTGAGTGTCAATGTTGTGACAAATTTATATATGTGTCTTCATTTCGGACCACCATAAACATGTTCAGGCTTAGGAAATTTTTTGCTATCACCCCTGTAGTAACAGGTAAACAACAATAGCATGAAACAGTTAATTTGTATTACACACACCTGGTGCACTCCTCCCCCACAAGTCCAGGTAATATTGCACAGGTCCCTATTTACATCACAACAATTTTAATTGCACTTCCCAACGGTACACATACTCCTATTGCACTTTCTCACACTGCACAAATTCCCTATCGCACATGAAAAACGACAAAATAAAAAACATTTATGCTTAAGTTTTTATCATATTTTTGTAGTACTAGCTCAACACATGTATACTTCACTTTTTTGAGCAGCTGAGGATAATTAAATGAGTAATTAAATAAATAAAATGGATGGAAATTAATATACTAAAGATAAGAGGTGGACGGGAGATAGTAGACTGTGTCATTGCAGTGGGAAAAGGTAACGAGCATGTGCGGGATGTCCGGAATGAACTCCCAGCGGAATAAAGGTTTACATGGCAGAGGAATTAATTCGACTTTCAAGGTGAATAAACCAGCCACTTTATTCAGAATTCAGTTTAATGCTGAATTGTCATTTTCAGAATCATGGTTACTTTTCATCTGTTTAAAGTGGATTTATCTTCTGTGTCGACGTATGACTTGGACAAAACATAAATACCATGAAGCATTTTTCAACAATCAGTCCGTCAAACCGAGATTAGATCATCTGCCAGTTAAAATCCACCTCTTCCTGTTTCAGTTGTCATGGCCTTAGATATTTTAGATAGTAAAGTGTTTTTGCAATCAGGTGTCTTCCCTTACAATCTAATAGAGCCGCTTCTGAAAACAAACCATTTAGACTCGTCATTCGTGAGTAACAATACTCTCAAACTCACCGTGCCTTGGTTTAACTCTTATCTAAAGGTGATTATTTGTCCATCAGGGGAGCACTGACTGAGTACATGACTGCTATTAATATACTGGAAGTATGGGCAGTTAGGTTGTTTCACGCAAACCTAAGTCTTCCTCATCTATTGCATGTTAACAGCAAGCCCAGGAACATGTTCTAGCAGGCGTATGGATGGCACAAGTGAAGGACTGAACCAGGGAAAGTAGTGTGAGTGGTGCAGAGTGTCCCATTGAGGGGGCTCATGCCAGTATGTCAGAGTAAACAGTCTTTAATTCCTCTCAGCTGTAGGGTTTATGCTTTCCACTGCTTCTGCTCTCCATCATCTTGTTGCTCTTTTTGCAATGACCAGTCTTCTTCTTTTCTCACTCTTGCTGCTACTGCACCATAACATTCATGCCCCCCCCCCCACCCCACTGCTGCCACCCCTCTTTTTCTCATTACTTTTCCTCTGTTTTCTCTCCAGCAAAATGAGATGGGCCTTTCTGCTGCCGCTGCATTTCAACACCCTCCCCTTGCAGACATTTTACTTCATAATCATGGCTCATTGCTGTTTCTGTGCAGGTGTTTTTAAGTGTATGTGTAGGCCTGTGTTTGTATTTGTATTTTTCCCCATGGCACTCGGTTGTGCAGCACTTGTGGGATATTTTTGAGCAATTTCTCTGAAATTTAAACTGAGAAAAAATGTGCACCTACCTCTGTTGGTGCCAGCTGTCCCATCCATTTAAAACAGAACAAGAAACAATCAGTTACTGTCACTGTTTCTGCTTTTATGAGTAGCCAAATGAAGGAGATAAATCACTAATCTGAATCAATGGAATACCTGTGATCCCTCAAGGTCCCTCTCCCCAGGCTATACAAAAAACAAAGCTTTCAAGCAATTGAAGTTGGCTTCCTATTTTCCCACAAATTAACAAACATAATAATTACTAAATGCATGTGTCTTATAATATTACATATTTAAATCTTTCTCAGTGTCCACGTTTTTGTTCATGTAACTACATTTGGTTGATAAACATGCTAACATTTGAATAAAAGTAATAAATACAGCCACAAAGAGTAAGAGTTATTCAATGTTTCATACACATCTTATTTTTTCTCTACACAGTATACAGTCTGGAACTTTCTACCAAAGAACCTGTTTGAGCAGTTTAGAAGAATTGCCAATTTCTACTTCCTTATCATCTTCCTGGTGCAGGTGAGTGCAAACCTGTTGATTGTGCAAACATAAGCAAAGATTAATTTATCAAAGCCTTTGTGCAAATGTCAAAGTACACAATGTTAAGTTCTGTCAATTCTACAAAATAGTCCCTTGTTTTTTAGGTGTGCATCCTGAATTGGTTAGTTCGCCTAAGCCCACATTCTACATAATCAGCATGTTTAGATACCCTGTGTTCGAGTAGGTGTGAAAGTGTGCACATTTATATGTGAGCTTTACGTGATGGGTAAAAACAGCAACTGGAAATGATAGCTGGTACAGTGGCTTTAGATTTCTGGGAAGTTTTGTTGCTGAACACAAATGTGGTGATTTTGTTAATGTATTTTTAAAGGTATGTTGAACATCTGCTTCTTAACACAACACTTTTGGTATCTTGTGAAATGGCAGTAGCATGAGAGATAAACTTTACTAATGATATCTGGTTTATTCTAAGAAAATTTGTGCAAGAAAACTATAGTCACAAACGAGCTCAGTGAAAATGGGCTACGTTCAGACTGCTGGCTGCTCAATTCAGATATTTTGTAGAATCTGTTCACATTCCCTGTATGAAACTAATGCCCACCAAAAGTGTCTTGCATGTATAGAAGACGAGTGAGCATTTGTATGACATATTCATGCTTGTGGATGTAAACAATGACAGCAGAGCATATTGTGCATTTTTAAAGTTATTTTCCATCTGTAGCCACCACATTTTCATTGGCATTGTTTTAAAGAGGAGATTACAAAAGAGGCAAACCGGATGGCATTTTGTGGAGCAAGGGGCTGCAACATCTGTACAGAGAAACATGTGGGTATAGAGTCTAGGCCTGTTAAAAGAAAAAAAACTTGCCTGTCTTTTCACAGTGAGACCTGCCCTTTCATCTAAGTATAAATCCAATACCACCTGTCAACCACATGGTTGGAGAAGAGTCGTGCTCTGAGCTTATTGCAGAACCTGTTCATAATTTCCTTTCAGCACATTTATTGCTCTTAAAAGCTGCCTATCCAACACATTTACAGCTCCGATGATTTAAAGAAAACATCCTTGTTTAATCTTTATCCATTTGGGTGTATTATGATCAGCAGATTTTACAGCCGGGTTACTGCTCATACTGAAAATAAGATACAATAAATGTAAATATAACACTATAAATCAAACTGGCTCTGTTTCGCATTAAAACTAAAATTGTACTTGGCGAAAAAACTAGTTGTTATGTAAAAATAAAAGTCTGATGTACGCAATTTCCTTTTCTAAATCACAACCTTGCCTAAAAAGGTTGCTCAGATGATTTTTGTTTACGTTCTTGTCTCTACACATGTACTTTCTACCAAACAAGTCTGTGCAAAGTGCAAAGCAGCTCATAAATATGTCAGTATATGAATCAAGAAGTAATTGTGGCAATTAATCATGGCAACTGAAACAGTGCGTGAACGTAACTTTTCAGAGATCAAAATAGAGATGCTTGTTAATGAGGTGGAGTCACGTAAGGCGTTCTTGTTTGGGGGGTCATAGTAGTGGAGTAACAAACGAGGAAAGCCGCATCGTTACTGGGTTTATCAGGATCATGTCCGCGTTACAAATAACGTTTTTACGATTCACAAAGGCAACCACATTCTCACATGGAGGCCTGGTCTTTTGAAAGCGAACTGTCACCAATAAACAGATCTCCTTTTTTAAGTAAAAGTTCTTCTGTCATTGTCTTCACCTTCAATAACTGCTGAAGCTTTGCTATGCGACAGTGAAAAAATGTCCCCCCTCAGTTGCCTGGTGCACAATCTTCCAAACATTTTTAGACTATGTCAAATTCATATGTTAGATTGTATCTGAATCAGTAAACATTATTGGTAGAAAGTTTTCCAGTCATTATAGTGTCTCTATAGTGTTGTTATAGTCATACAATATCCTATTTTCCAGATTTTTTTTGGGCATCATTATTGGCTTGTTTGGTGTGTCCTGTCCTCCTCTTGTAAGTGGAAACTGTTGAGCAGGCCAATAATGCTGATTAAAGAGCATCGACGTGCATCTTTTTTCTGTCCTTTGAAGCCTCCCCCCTTGTTTGCAACTGCTCTTGCTCTTCCATCCTCTCCCATGTTTCCTTCCTATTTTCTGATCTATGGAAAAGGTAACTTTCTCTGCTGTTAGCGGTAATCTACACTAGGAATGGGCGTTCGATTAAAGTGTCTTAATCGATCATCATTAAAATTAACGATCGATTAATCAATAATCGATTAATTATGCTCATCCCTAATCTAAACTACGGCAGTCTCGTGTAAACGGGTTCTGGTTTTGGGCTCAGCTCAGTGCCTGCTCGTTCGAGGTGTATTCTGACTAAACAAGTTAATAGATTGACAACTCCCGAAAGCAAAGTACTGTAACAAACTGAGAAATGTATGTTTCGCAAATACTATAATGCTCGTTTAAGTGTGTTCTTAAACAGCCTTTGTTTCTACCCGACACTCTCCCAGCCTTTTTTTTTGCGCCCTTTTTTAGTTTCTCGGATTTAATTCAGTGCTTTCCTTGGCCAGTATATAATTGCTGGATTTTTTTAGTTGAAGTAATGCTTGAAATTATAGCTGGCCAATGGTGTACACTTATGTGGGAGTAAACCACAGAGTACTTGCATCTCTCATGGATTCTGCCAGCTGATGCATGTATATTGCACAAGGACTTTTGGTGTGGGATATGTTGAGTGTAAAATGTTCATTTCTCTGAATATATATTTATGTATGCCTGTGCACATGATAGCGTGAGTCAGTGGGTGTCCTCGGTTTGCTTATGGTGTTTACCCAAACTGCAGCGTGGTTGGCATGCATCCACTAATCCAACCTCTCTGGTGAGGCTCCTTATCCGTGAGCGTATTTTTTTTTTTTACATGCAGCTATATAGTGTTGGAAAGCAAGAAGCAGGTACATTTAATGTGCAGTTCTATTCAACTCACATTTTACAGACTGAAATTAATCCTTTTTTGCAAGAGGGAGGCTTTTTTCAATTGCTTTACCTACAGTCAAATGTTATCCAACTCTGTTTTATCTTCTTCTCTGTCTCATCTCATTATTTGGACTCTTTCTTTCTGTATATCTTTCTCCCTTTCTATCTCGCATAACCCCCCCATCTCTGCAGCGCTGCACTGCTGACGTCAACAGCCAGGGAGCCCTCTGTACTTCAGAGCGACACAAATAGACACAGGCTGATAAAAAAGCACCACTCTTCTATAAATAGCTCCTGTATGTCTTTGCCTGGATTTGATTGAACGGAAATACAGCAATGCAAGAGAGTCAGACAGAAAATGAGAGTAAGCGAGCGAGGGTGATGGGGTAGGAGGACATGAGGACCCACAGCACAGCCCCAGGGACCCCAGGGAACTGCTGTCTGTCGCTCACCCTGACACACTTCCAAGCTCCGATGAAGGGCTTTGTGCTGCTCTGCTTCTCTCATATCACACCAGCACATCAACAGCAGGGCACTGTTCACTCCTATTGCTGGGAATTCATTTATTTATTTGGTGCAGTGGAGAAAAGGTATTTGGCCTGCTGGAATTTTTTAAGGGGAGGGGTTGTCATTACTTTCAGATTATTGTGAAACGGAACAAATTGGAAAGGGAACTGGAAAGTTTTGTTTAGATCCTTACTTTAGAGTTTACTGCTGCAGCGTAAAATGACTGCTTTGGTAAATTTGATGGAGCATTTAAGAACCTATAGGATGTGTAAAGTCTGTTGCAAATAAACTCTTTGTGATAGTAAATTCAGCCGACTCAGGAGAATTACAAATATAATTTTCAGAACCTGTATGGAGCTTTGTTAGGTTTAGTGTGATCAGTTTGTCTTTACTTAGATATAAACATGGATTATTTGTCTGTTCTTGCCGATTTATTCTCTTTACATTAAAACAACTGAGCTGAGATTTGATTATTTTATACAAACCTCTTCTGTTAGCCTCAAGATCAGAAAATTCAGTGTAAACTTTCCCAGGCAAATTGACGTAAAAGCAAGCAGCTTACTCCTTCAGCTGTTAGAGGCCAATTATAAAAAAGATTTTTAACATCTTAGCTGAACCTTACTCAACCTTACCGTGTACCAAAAGCCAAAATCATATCTATATGAAACCGCCACTACAGACCTCCTTCTTTTTCTTCTTTTTAATTGCCAGTGCTTTGCATCTCCACATCTATTTGCTGTGTTTATGTAGTTGAACCTTCCTGTAGTTTCTATATTGCAGTCTCTCTCATTTGGCATATATAAATTAATTTAAGGAGATAAGGAATTTAATCAAAGTGTGTTGTTAACTATTTTCATTTTATCTTTTGTGTTTGTCATACCAGTATTAAGGGTGGTGTTCTGCTTTGAGAATTTGGTCATACCACGTAACCAGGGTAAATTGAGCTTTTCTCAAGAGACATTGACCCACTAACTAGCCAGCGAACAGGGAGATGTGTGATCTAGTCTTTAACACAAGGCTACATGCATCATTTTCATCTATTTGCACTGCTCTGTGTGCATTTTGCAGGATAATGAATACCAGGCTAAGTCCATCTGATGCTGGACAAGGGCTTTGTGTTCTAGGGTTTTAGCTTTGAGCCTTTGTCAGATGCAAGGAATTACTTGATTAGTGGTTCAACATTTGTGGTTGAACACAAATGTAATACATGTAGCCATAATGCACCCATCTGTTCCCTTACACACAGCTCAGGTAGGTAAGGTGAGTTGACAAAGCCTCCTGCCCAGAACCTCTTTTACGTCCCTTCTAAATGTAAAATGTCCCTTTTATCTTTATTTCCTAAAAGCAAATGTAGAGAGTGGCAGAAATATCTCAGAAGTGGACTATACCCTGTATTTTGTGATTGAGCCTGGTCTAGTATTTTTCTGTTTCATTTTTTTAAACTGCTTTAAGGAGTGATATAACAAGAATTTCTCTTTCGGATTAAGAAAGTATCCTGATTGTTGCTGCATCATAAGCACACAGGAGTGTGTAGTTTTCTATTTAAAGGTCCTGTGTATACTTAAGAATTCTGTAAAGTTTGATGTGTTTCTCTCTGTGTAGGTGATAGTGGACACCCCCACCAGCCCAGTCACCAGTGGCCTACCCTTATTTTTTGTGATTACAGTAACAGCTATCAAGCAGGTAAGACACCGCCCGCCTAATGAGGTTAATTTGGGATTTCTGTTGCCATAATCCTTATTTTGTCTCTGTGTTTCATCACAGTATATCCATCTACCTTCTCCACATAACATATTAAGACCTGCAGCCTTCATAACTCTATTGCTCTACTTTGCATAAAGTACCTGGCTAATGCTCAATTGGGTTTTGTATTAATATTCTCTACTGGTAACTTCTTATTGGTATGAAGATAGAATGTGCTGTAAGGGAGTGTGAGCAAATGTAGAGAGAGAGGGAGGGAGTCTATTACTGACATGCAAATTATCATGGGGAGTGTCTGTTTTTTTGACAGTGTTGCTGCAATGTCCCAGCTTGAGATGTATTATTTTAGCATCGGCTTCATTGTTGGTCTACTTCTGAGGTTTTGACTTGCACAATAATGGGTGGACTTCCTTCCATAAATACATGAGAAGCATTGATAGTACTGGATGTCCTTCAGCCACGCTTTGAAGTGTAACACCAAAAAGATCAACCAGATTTAGCTAGTCAGAGTTGAACTCTCAGGACCATCCATGGAATGCCTTTTCTCTTCCATGGCATAATTTTTTTTTATACTAGTCAAGAATTACTCCTCCTAATCCTACTTTTGGCTCAAACTCTTCTTGGCCCCTGTGCACTTCCTCCCTCCTCTATCTCCTGCATCACTGTGCCATTTTTCCTGTCTCTCACTAAATTGAAGTACTTCGGAAGTCAATACTAAATTTTATGTCCTTCCCTAAACCACATCCCAGACAATATTGTTTGTTTGTTTATTTATTTATTTGTTTTTATTTTACCTGACTCAGTATTATTTTGTAATATACAGTTCATATAGGCACTCATATACTTTACGATGGGGCTCTGAGTTTGGCAATCAAACTGTTTGCATACTAATATTTTATATTCTTGCTGCAACCCTACAGCAGCAGTTTTTAAACTTTTACAAACCTACATTTCAGAAACTGAAAAACACACAACCCACTGCTGTGTTAGACATTCACAACTACACTGCATATTAATTTAGACTTTTGGTGTCCTAGGAATGCTAATGCCACATGGAATATTTCTACTTTTTCTTGTACCATACTGATTTTGACAAATTACCACAGGGATATGAAGACTGGCTACGGCACAAGGCTGACAATGAAGTGAACAAGTACCCTGTGACTGTGCTCGAAGATGGCAACAGGATAAAGAAGGAGAGTGAGAAGATCAAGGTACCTTTTAGCAGACGTGTCTTTACTTGTTTCAGTTGGAATAAATATTTCCTTCGGGATATGGCCAGAGAGGTCAGAGGATCTGCTGGTTCTGTGGCGTGAGTCTGGTTGCAGTGTATGCACAGAGGGAGAACATGCTCTGTCTGAACTGAATAAACGTTCAAACATGGGTGGTGTGATGATTATGTATCCAGGGTATTTTGCAATCCAAGTTTTTCTTTTTTAATAAACAAGATTTATGTGTCCAAAAAGGTAAATGTTCAATAAATAAACATATTATGCCCTTTAATGACAATTTAGCAACGTTCCTAGTGTTTTTGTGAAATGTGTGATACTTTGCTTATAATGGTTAATTTCAAAGCATGTGTTTATAGTTCAAAATATCAGTCATTTTTAGGGGTTGGAGAAGGTAATTTCACTCCACATCCAATAGCCATGCCCTGATTTGAGATTAGTTGTACAACTTTACCATTTAAAAATAAACATCAAATGACCCTCGATGCTCAATTTGACTGAGCAGGCATCTAACTTAACAGTTGACACTACCACACAATAAACTTACAGAAAAATAACCGAATGGTAGCTTTAATTATGAGCGTATTCTTAATGCAATATGTTGGTAATATGTTGATTCTTATTCTAGTTACCATCGTATGGCCAGTGATGCACTGAACTGGTATTCATTAACAACCAGGAAGTAAAATGTATGACTACTGACTAAGAACTGGGGAGTGCTGGAACACATTTTAACCAGAAAGCTTGTTTTTTAGTCAAGATATGAAAAAAACAAAGTACGGACAAATAAGTTTGATCTTATTTCTTTCTTATTTTTTCTTATGTTAAAAGTACATATAGTTTACCATGAATTAACAAAACAAAAGCATAAATGTTTGGACATGATGTGCAGTGAATGCAACATAGTTTAAAGTTATGGTTGATGAGAACGCGGCTGATTTATTGTACTGTCACCTAATAGATTCTCTATTTGTATTTTTCTTTTTGTTCAGATTTAAGTTGCGTCAAACCAACAATGGTAGCAGAATATTTTTGAGTGCTTGGTCAATTCAGATGCCCAAATAAATTCGAGACACAGTAAAAAAAAATCTTCATAATATGTATTCCTTTTTGAACAAGTGTTGCGTGTGTTTTAGATATAAACAGACCAACTCGGCTCTTTGAAATGTCTTCTAAAGTTGCTGACGTTAAACTGTCACAACCACAGCTCAGTTCTGGATTTTTAAACTGGTTCTACTTGTTGCTAACTTAAATCATTGCGCTTGACAAACTAGAGGATAAACATGAAGCAGCAGAAACTTTTTATAAATATGCTGACCAAATTCAAATTAGACAAGTTAATGCTGTTTAAGCAGTAATTAAAGAAGTGCTCAAATGTCAACAGTTGTTCCAAAATATTTTCAACATCTTGACAGGAAACTGTTTATTTTTTTAATCCTTCTTCTTTGTTGAAGTGAAATCTGAGTTATATTAGTTAAAACTTAAGTCTCTATGTTTAGGTGATGTGATAAAAAGTGGTGCATCTTTATCGTTGGTTTTTGGTTGGTTCCCTTCAGGTTGGGGATGTTGTAGAGGTTAACGAAGATGAGACCTTTCCCTGTGATGTAATACTGCTGCATTCTAGCCGAGAGGATGGCACGTGTTTCGTTACCACTGCAAGTCTGGATGGTGAATCCAACCATAAAGTAAGATGCATTGATACATTGTTAAACTAATCCATCTAACTAAACTAAGCCATCTAACTAATCATAAACTGCATGTGTATTGGATATAAAAGTTTTTTTAAGATAATCTCTGATTCTCACCCTACTCTGTAGAAGTTTCTGTTGTCTAGTTTCTATGAAAAGTTTGAATATTTTCCCAGTTTGTTACAGAATCTAAGTATTTTTTGTGCTGCTTATCTCCTTTACTTCCTCTGAGTGAGAAGTAATGACCACTTTACCAAAGTGTCACTGCTATCATGTCATTCTCTGCCACTTCCCTTTCCCAGACACACTTCACAGTGCCCGACACAGAAGGGGATCTGGAATCTTTCAATGCCACCATTGAGTGTGAACAGCCCCAGCCTGACCTTTACAAGTAAGGCAATCATCATGTGGTCCCAACAGATTAGCACTACACCAGTGTGTGTTTACTGTTGTTTGTTGAGATATGGATCAACCCATGCTGTTTTAAAATGTCTTGAACAACAAGGGTGTATTCTGTTAAATAGTCTTGTCTTGCTTTTGTGTAGTTCTGTTTGGTTGATTTCATATTGAAGACAATGGAAATGAACCTGTTTACAATAAAGTTGATCATTTCACTAGTTCATTCATGTTTATTTTATTGCATCATAGTCAGTAGATGGCTTTAGGTTTCCCCTTGCGGAAAACAGTAGGAATTGTATTTAACTAGATGCTAAAATGCTATTAAAGATATTTGATTTGCAGTCAATAAAAATGACTGCATGTTGCTGGCAAACCACCATTTGATTTCAAAGTTAATAAATTGCACATATTTGGCTTTCACAAAGGATGAATAATACACAAACTCAATGCCACATGTCTTTTGAGTCCAACCTCAGTTTGTGTATGTATGTTATTTTGTTCCAGATTTGTCGGCCGTGTGTACATCTATAAAGGCAGCCATGAGCCTTCAGTGAGGTGAGAGCTCTCATGAACAACTGTCCTAACCTACTTTAACTGAGAGCAAAATCAAAAGACAGTTGCTTAAGCACTCATTTGTTTTCCTTTGCTTTACCAACAAGTCACTACTCCATTGATCCTTCATTGTAGACGAGCATTAAAGTTGAAACAGGCTGGCAGAGTTTTAACCCCTCCTTCCAAATCACTCCCACTGGTATTCATTATTGACTACTTTTTAATGGCCATATACACAAATTCTAGTGTCCTTCTCAAGAACACTGGGACCGGTGTAAGCCTGGACTGCAGGCTCACTGTCACTGCACATTTTAGGGTGGATGCCAGCTTGCCTGCCAGGTTTCCCGTTAAATACTGGAGTGTGTATGGATTGCGCAATTTGTGTATGACTGTGCATAATTTGATCTTCTGATGTGGTTATGTAGGTCTTTGGGGCCAGAAAACCTACTTTTGAAAGGGGCAACTTTGAAGAACACTCAGAAAATTTGTGGTAAGGCAAATGATATTTGCATTATGATGGTGAATAAGATCACAAAATATGGTCCATTATCCTCAATGCTGACCCCATTTGTCATATTTTTTCTCTTTCTCCAAAGGTGTTGCAGTTTACACTGGCATGGAGACAAAAATGGCTCTTAACTATCAAGGCAAATCTCAGAAACGGTCTGCTGTGGAGAAGTACGTTTAAGCAAAATCTAAAAAGTTTCAAAATAAATGACTTAGATTTGATAATCATCACTTATGTCTCTTGTCCATTTAGGTCCATCAATGCTTTTCTCCTGGTTTACCTTTTCATTTTGGTGAGCAAAGCACTCGTTTGCACTACGCTTAAATATGTGTGGCAGAGTAAGCCTGGGCAGGATGAACCATGGTATAACGAGAAAACCCAGCGAGAGAAGGACACAAATATGGTGAGCTCATGTTTATTTATTTAAAAAAAAACTACTGAAATACCTGCTCTTGTTGTGGATATAGATATACAACTTCAATAAGCCTGTCAGATCTTAGTGTTGAAGATGTTCATTTTAAAAAAGTTTTTTTTTATTATTACAAATGTCTTGATTTTAGCAACAACCTGTCCTCTGCATGACTGTTTTAATCTCGTTCATATTTTATCTCAGATTTTTCAGATACCCTTTTAATGGTCTATTTTAATAGAATAATTATGTTTGGAAATTTTAATACCCATATTGATGATGAATTTGACATTTTTGCCTGATAATTTTTACATTTTATGAATGATATGAAATTTAAACAGCACATAACAGAGACTGTTTAATTCATTTTAACTACCCAAAGTGTTTATCTTAGTCTCTTCTTTGGTGGATATTTTTTCAGATCATTAAAAAATGCTTTTTACCCTTTAAATGGTTCTATTCTAACATATACTTTTAAATGAACTACCTGGAAACATTCTTTTCACCTTCATTGAGTTTTCATCCAGAACAAAACCTGCTCCGTAGCAGGTTAGCCATCCAGCATAAGTGGTAAGGGTAATATACTCTGTCAAGCCAGCGTTGTAGTACAGAAAACCCAAGATTAAACCTAAAGTTATCTTGATATGAGAAAATTCAGCTATGTAGTACAGACCTCTGATTTCTATTTTTCAGTCTAAGCCATAATTTGGGAGCACTGTATGCTGCCATTTCAGAGAAATATCTGCCAAATGCAAATGCCCCACTTTACTGGTAAATGGTGCAGAAAGAGCCATCTCCTGTTAATGTGATAAATGCTTAACCATTGAGGCTTTCTGTTCTAATTTTTGAGGTCTCTTTTCCATTCATAATATTAGACTATTTTAAAAGCACTAGTGTTCTCTGTTCCACTAGTAATACACTATATGGTCAATACTGACCTACTTTTTGACATGACCCATTTCATTATTTTTAACCCTCTGGTCTTGCTTTAAACTATCTGTAAACATTTCTTACTGCAGTCATGTCTTTTCTATGTGTTGGTGGGTATAAACAAACATATTGTTGCATAGTTAAACACAAAAATATGCTAAGCTTTCAAAATTCAGCATGGCCCATCCTTCCCAACAAGACTTACTTAATCTACATGAACTTGAACTATGCAGGTAAATAGTGCAAGATTCAATAACATCCCAGCCTCAAAGGAAGGTTATCTGAATGTTTTTTATGTTGCTAGTATTACAGGAAAAGTCATGGACTGATGAAACTGCTAAATTTTTTTAGTACATTACCCAACTTGGAGTTGATTAACCTGATTAAGTCTCAATCAGGATTTAAGCCTTGTACATTGTTAGGATTATTTTAGTTAAAGGTTATAAGGAGAGATTGTCATTAACTTTTTGTGCTATTCTTTCTTAACTAATACTTGCATTTTTTTCTTTTTCTTAACAGTATCTAAAGATGTTCACAGACTTCTTGTCCTTCATGGTGCTCTTCAATTTCATCATTCCAGTATCCATGTATGTCACAGTTGAAATGCAAAAGTTTTTGGGATCTTTTTTCATCACCTGGGACAAAGATTTTTTTGACCCTGAAATTCAGGAAGGGGCATTGGTCAACACTTCAGACCTCAACGAGGAGCTTGGACAGGTCAGCCAAACAGAGCAAATTATACTAATGGCAGAACTTTAAGCAACTGGATGCATTGTTTTGGGTAAATTTAGTTTGTTAGTATCTCTTATAAATCTATACAAAAGAAAAAGTAAAAGCCTAAAGTTTTTCCAATCCAACTTTATATATGGAGCACTTTTTAAAACAAAAAAGTGCTACACACAATACCAGACACAGTAACAAAATACCAAACAATAAAATAATGTGCTATAAAAACAAAAGTTGCTAATAACAGTAAGACAATAAAACATAAAAACAGTATAAAAATATAAAAAAATCAACTCAAGCTGTGTTAAAGCCAATTAAACTGACTAACCTTTGAAAACGAATAATGGCTCAAGTGACTCTTCAAAAAATGCTGATATTTGAATAGAATAAAAATCATTTCCTGGGCAGTAAAAGAGGTAAACGTGTAACATGTACTGATGATGTGCCGATTGGTTATGTTGAGGTTAAAATCATAAAACCTCAAAGTGCATAAAGAGTATAAATTCTCACAGCTTGTCTCTAATTTCAAACGGTGGTGTGTATGTGTGTACATTATTCTCATTTGCTAGAGTCTCCTTTGACAGTGACTTGACACAGGTGACGATGTCCAACTACTTGTGTAGCATGAGACAATGGCCAGAGCACTCTGATACATACCCCGTGGGGTACTATCCTTCACCTTGTCCTCCATACACACACCACAGATAGGCTTGCCTTATACCAGACCATTAGATTTACCAACTTCACTGAGTTGGGTGATTGGTTTGACTTTTTTATATGACACTTTCATTTTTATGGTTGATAAAGATTTTATTAAAGGCAGTAAGAACTGTGTGGTTGGCTAATGCCATAGTCTTGTTCTTTTCTAGTATTTTCAAGTTGTATGCTGCAACCAGATATTTTATTTAACATGTATGTTTTATTTATTTATTTTTGGTACTCCAGAGGCATTTAGACTGAACTTCAAAGTGTAACTGCTTTTACTCTGCATCCATCTAATCCTAAAACCCCAGCAAAACAAGTGTGTTGGCATGACCAGGCATCAGTGTCTTCTTAAAATGATGTGAAATTCAGTTGAAGAGGATAAAACACCATCGTTACAGAAATGGTGAACATGAGTTGATGTGAGACTGAAGCTGTAATCTCAATGTAAGAAGTTAAAAATGCTGTGTGATATCTGGCAACACATTAACATCAGTAGAATAATGTAAATTGCATGAATATTTTTAATCAATTCTATAGACAAGTCAGTGCACTATAAACACAAAGATACGCAAAGCTCTTTGACAAGATGTATGTTGTCCATGTTATAGCTGACTGACAGTTGTGGAAATTGTAACAGTCTGGAGAATGTGGTAACTAATCTTTTAAAGTTAGCATTTACAATATCAAAATGGAAACATTTTTCTGAATTTATCTAAAGAAAGTACACTTTTTCTAGCCCTTAGTTAAAATCATCCTTAAAAAAAAACTGTATGATGCAAGTTGAACTGCACTAAATAATTTCTTCACAATACCATATTACCACTTATGTCCTCAGTTGTCCTCCTTGTATTTTTTCACTTTGCCACATCTGGTTTATGCAGTCCTGCTATCAGTCACACATAGTTTGCCAGATTATTACTTCAAAGTGATGCTCCATTAAATTTATTAAATATTTTGGAAGTTATCAACCAATATAGTTGTTATAAATTAAATAAAAATGGAATTTTTATAGGTTTGGAAGAGTTTTTTTTTTTACATTTTCTTTCTCCAATCATTTCCTGCAGGTGGACTACATCTTCACAGACAAGACGGGAACTCTCACTCAGAATAACATGGAGTTCATAGAGTGCTGCATTGACGGATTCCAATACAAATACCAGGAAACGAGCTCTGAGTTGGACGGATTTTGCGTCACAGATGGACCTGTGAACAAGCTGCAGCAGAAAGCTGGCAGGGTGGGTGTTGTGGTGTCCTGCCATCTGTTGTAAAAGTCACACAAGCGTTAACATATGGTCATTACATAGCTCGTTGCTCAGAAAGACCCTTTGCAGGTCACCCTAATACAGTCTTTTTGACATCTCCAACATATGCAGTTAACAGGAGGGTGAAAGAGTGCTTATATGCTCTTGACACCAACACCTGATAACTGCTGGAGTATAGTGTGTAAAGGGTTAATTTGATAAGAAGTCAATTTAGACAAATAGCTATAAATCAACAGCTTTATCTAAACTCCAGCTACTGTATATGGCTCCGTTTGTGGCTGTAAATAACTTTCCTGCAGAGTAGTTTATATATATAAGTGATGTATTAAGTTGTTTTCATGGTGTGTTAATAGGAGAAGGAGGAGTTGTTTCTGCGCGCACTGTGTCTGTGTCACACAGTCCAAGTGAAGGAGTCTACAGAGCAGAGTCAAGGCGAAGGAGATGGAAAGATGGACCACGTGGACGGTTTAGTATCTCTTCATTCATCGCAGGAGGAGGTGGGCTTCATTGCCTCCTCACCTGATGAGATTGCTCTGGTCAAGGGTGCCATGAGGTATGACGGGCTGCCACGCGAGTTGAATTGATACAAGTGTGGATGGTTTTCAATGGGTTTTTAGAATGCTATTTGTTTATACCGATTCTTTTTTTCTGGATTATAAATTCATATTTTTTACATTTACGGGGATTTGTTTTCCGTCTGCAGGTACGGCTTTACATATCTGGGTCTTGAAAGTAAAACCATGAAAATTCTGAACAGGAACCAAGATGTTGAAATGTAAGGAATTACAGAAAGAAAGCTTGTTTGACCTGAATCATATTGTTATTGTTAAATTAATACTAGTTATTTGTTTTGTTTGCATTTTATGCTTTCTATAGGTATGAGCTGCTTCATGTGTTGAACTTTGACCCGGTGAGAAGGCGAATGAGTGTGATAGTCAGATCCAAATCAGGTGAGCTTGAGATTATCAGTTATCAAGTCGATTCGTGTTTGTCCTCTGCTGCATAACTGTATGTTTGTGTGTTTTTGTGCCCAGGTGATACACTGCTTTTCTGTAAAGGTGCAGACTCTTCCATCTTCCCCCGAGTCAGACAGGAGGAGGTTGAAAGGATACGCATGCATGTGGAACGTAATGCAAAAGTGGGTGCAAAGCAACTGGTTCTGCATAATTTCAAAACAGTAATAGGGAATGCAGAGCATAAAAATCTGTTTTCTTTCTTGTCTTCTATTTCACTGTTCAGGATGGTTATCGCACACTGTGTGTGGCCTACAAGTGTCTTAGCACAGAGGAGTACGCTCAGGCAGATGCAGGATTAAGGGAAGCTAGGCTGGCTCTGCAGGACAGAGAGGAGAAGCTCATAGCTGTTTACAACCAAGTGGAGACTGGAATGAGTCTAATTGGAGCGACTGCTGTGGAAGATCGGTGGGTACAAACATGATGCACATACAGCTTTCTCTCTCTTCTCTTTATCAATGGATTTGTCCCTCTGCAGGTATTTTACAGCAGCCCTTTTTTGCTTCCTACCATTTGTTACACCCGACCAGATAATTAATCTTTTTTATTTTAATCCTATTTCAAAGTCCTCCTTACCAGAGCGTTATAAATGTCAGTTTATGCTGCCACCTTGTGGTTGGAGTGCTCTACAATACAAGCTTCTAAGATTGCTGCATTTTCAACATCTTTTTTCTATAATGATGAGAAAACAGATACAGGATGAGTAGGGAAATTAAAAAAAATTACAAAGTTTAATAAATTTAAACTGAAAAAGATGAAAAAAGTTGGAACTTTGATTTTACTTATTATTATTTTTTTCTATTAATGTTAATTGCTCAGTTTGTGGAATGTGATCTCATTTTTTGTATTCTGAAGGCTTCAAGAGGAGGCAGCAGAGACTATGGAAGCTCTGCAGGGGGCAGGTATGAAAGTTTGGGTCCTAACAGGGGACAAGATGGAGACGGCAAAATCCACCTGCTACGCTTGTAGATTGTTCCAGAGAAACACAGAGCTATTGGAGCTAACGCTGCGTACTCTAGAGGATGGAGGGAAGAGACGAGAGGAACGATTGCATGAACTTTTGTCTGAGTACCATAAGAAAGCTGTACAGGAGGCTCCACCAGTAAAGGCAGGCATCAGCAGGTTAGTACTTTCACTTAAGCAATCTTTGGCTTTTAGTCAGGACAATCAAACTCAAACCTGTTTTTTTTTCCTCTCTATGTTGCAGGAGTTGGTCTGTAGCCAACCACGATTATGCTTTCATCATAGATGGAGCCACTTTATCAATGGTGCTTAACTCATCTTCTGAATGCAACTCTAGTCTCTACAAGAATCTGTTTCTGCAGATTTGTCAAAACTGCACAGCTGTGCTCTGCTGCCGCATGGCTCCTTTACAGAAGGCACAGGTCAGAACAGTGACTCAGGGTGCATTCACATCAGGATAGTCCGATTGGAGACTGTTCACTTGACACTATGCTGAACAGAGATTATGTTTAAGCTGCACTTCTCAAGGAAAAAGGCATTTTTAAAAACATGTGTCTCACTTTCCACTAGAGGCAAGTAAAAATGGATCTGAATCAGATCTTAGTGGTCTGGATTAATCAAATTTCTATCAGAACTTTTACCAATGTCCAGTGTCCATCCCCCATCCATTGCCCCATACGCGTGCATGTTTTGGTTGCATTTACACGTGATGCAGTGCGCTGGGCCCACAGTGCACTGTGTTTTGGAGTCCGCTTCCTGAATTTGGTCTGCTTGAAACGAACCAAGACCTGCGTTTGTAGGCGGATCAAGCCCACTTCTGTAATCTGAATCGTAATTTTTTTCCACATTCACAGTACCCCAAACGAAGCAGACTTTCCAAGCAAACAATGAGTTGAATCATGAAGCCTGGTGTGAATGTGCCCTTAAAGTGTTTAAATGGTTCATTTAATGTAAAAATAAAAAGAATAGATCACATTAACACTGAATGTTTGCTAACAGATATTCCCACCTTTGTCTTTCTTAATAAACAGATTGTGAAAATGGTGAAGAACTCTAAAGGCAGCCCAATTACCCTTTCTGTTGGCGATGGAGCCAATGATGTCAGTATGATATTGGAAGCACATGTTGGTGTTGGTAAGAAATGACTTACTGAAGCTAACTAAGAACTCTGTATATGTAGTTGTAGACTTCCATTTAATATAACTTGCCATCTTTTTGGCTTTGCCGTTTCAGGAATAAAGGGTAAAGAGGGTCGACAGGCAGTAAGGAACAGTGATTATGCCATACCCAAACTCAAGCACCTCAAGAAACTTTTGCTTGCTCATGGGCATCTTTACTATGTTCGCATTGCACACTTGGTGCAATATTTCTTTTACAAGGTAAGAGGAATGGATGCTTTGTGTTTAATATCATTCTGAGGGTCAGAAGTTATGTATACTTTTAGCACTAGAACTGCCAAACGGATAATTTTTACCTACTTGGCTTTTCAAACACTTGTATCTCTGTTAAAATAAAATCCTCATTTCTCTCAACTGTTCCTGAAATAAGTCCAGTAAACGTATAGTGAAGTTTGGTGCGTCTGTGATCACAAATAAAAAGAAATCTGAGCATTTATACCTAGAACTGCAAAGGAGGCAATTTCTAGAATCTAGTTTAATGCACTGTGTCCTGCTGTCAGATGTTTCCACGCCCATTCATGCCAAAACTTCTAGGAGTTTTGAAATATTGGCGATTCTAGTGTTAACAAATTTGTTTCCCAAATATGCTCTATTCCTTGGTTAAAAATACTAGAGTGTTTACACATTTTAAACAGATTGTTTTTCCATTGAAATGAAACTTCCTATTCTCATTATCTTTCTGGATCTTTAATATTTCATGCTGTTTGATAACTCTTATTTTCCTTCTTTGTTCACGTGCAGAATCTTTGCTTCATCTTGCCCCAGTTTTTGTACCAGTTCTTTTGTGGATATTCCCAGCAAGTAAGTATGTCCCATGTCTTGTGAAGGTTCAGAGATGATCTGATCTTGACACCTGTATACCTCAATCGTTTCCTCAAATTTCTCCTCCCTTTTTGCCCCAGGAGTGTATGGGTTAGGTTGCAATAATGCAGGCATTTCTGGTTTGACTTTTCAGATGCATTGTATATACATTTTTTGAGTGTGTGTGTGCACATTTTGTCAAACTGCTACATAAATTTGTTTCTGGTGCTGTATTTGTAATGATGTCGTGATATTTATACATTAATTAATCAGATATACCTTGTAAGCTTA
>JBAMHX010000008.1:16119965-16130723 GCA_037177515.1 Pseudomugil tenellus | reverse complement strand
ATATATAAATTTTTTATTTATTTATTTTACTTAATCTATTAATGCCGAAGTTTTTTTTTTATTTTTTTTACTTTCTGTTGGGATTCCTGGCATAGACCTTTCATAATTACATGAAAGATGTGTAGCAGCTTGTTTGTATCACCCACAGTGTGCAAGTAATGCTTGTGTGTCTGAGTTTGGTCCTTTCCATGACAATAACCCCAGGTTGCTCCATCCCTCCTTCCCTTCGTTCCCTTCCTCCCGTCCTCCCCAGCCCCTGTATGATGCGGCCTATCTGACGATGTACAACATTTGCTTCACCTCTATGCCCATCCTGGCGTATAGCCTTCTGGAGCAGCACATTTGTATTGAGGTTCTTCTGGAAAATGCTACCCTCTACAGGTAAACCTGAGAATCATATGTTTAGTGCACTACAGCGTATTATGGATTTAGTTTTGCCTGTTGTTGTCATGAGTGAGAGCAGTAGTTATATATATTTATATAAATGTATAGATAAAGAAACCCCACATTTAATCAGATATGGTCAGTATGGCAAAAGTGCATCCAAATACATTGACAGTTCAAAAATGATTATCAGCTAAAAAGGTGAAAGTTGGCAATGGATGTGTTTTTATGAAGCTATGAGTTTTCCCCAGCTTATAAGAAATCAGAACAAACTTTTAAAATTAATTGATAATGCTAAATTTTCTTCAACAAAATGTTGCCAACCATTTTTACTTCAGTATAAAGGACTAGTTCCTCGTAGTAGCACTTTTTTTAGTATTTAGAAATAAGGTAGTAATGTTGTATCATTTATCTTTATACAAACCCTTTTATGTAACTACTGATTGTTTATCAGACACTTTTTTTGGGAAGAAAATAGCGTGGGAAAACACTTAAAATAAATTATTTTTGTGCATTTTTTATTTTACGGTTGGAGGGTTGTTTAAATTAAAATGTTTAACTTTTTTTCTTTCATGAGTTTTATAACTACCAAGGCATAAAATATTGATTTTGTTACTCTTACACTGACCCCCCCCCCGCCGCCCATTTTTTTTTTTTTTTTAAATTCTAGAGAGATTGCAAAGAATGCCATGTTACGGTGGAAACCTTTCCTCTACTGGACCTTCCTTGGAGTCTTCCATGGTTTACTCTTCTTCTTTGGTGTTTGGTATTTGTTCAGGAACCCAGCCCTGCAAGATAATGGCCAGGTTGGTTTTAATTGCCTTCTAAATTAATGTTGAATGAAATAATACAATGTCTGCTGAGCAAATCCTCTTCGTGCTGTATGATTCCAGGTTTTTGGGAACTGGTCATATGGAACAATTGTATTCACTGTACTTGTCTTCACTGTAACTCTGAAGGTAAGCTTTTGCTCTGTTGGTTAAAGTATGAGTGAAGATTTAAAAAAATATTTTAGCATTTTATAATCAACAGTCAAATATGTTTCCATGGAACAGACTTGGGTTTAGTCTGACTTGATGGAAAAGTTTAGTGTTTTGTCCTACAGTAGGAATATTGTATTCATCACTTAATGTTAAAAGAAGATAAAGCATGTTTTCAAAGCCTTTTTGTAAGTTACTTTTGTTCATTTTTGCAGCTGGCGCTGGACACTCGGCATTGGACATGGATCAACCACTTTGTAATCTGGGGTTCCCTGGCTTTCTACGTGTTTTTCAGCTTCTTCTGGGGTGGAATAATATGGTTAGTAAATTCTTCAAGATGAAAAAACATAAATATTCCATTTTCTTATTTGTGTAAGATTTATTTTATGTTATTTGTGTTTTCTCTCCTGCAGGCCTTTTCTGAGGCAGCAGAGATTGTATTTTGTATTTGCCAACATGTTGAGCTCAGTGTCAGCCTGGCTAGTCATCATCTTACTCATCCTGCTCAGCTTACTGCCAGAGATCTTGCTTGGGGTTCTCCGCAAGCCTCGTGGACCCCACGCTCGACAGGTACAGCTGAAGCAGACATGCGCACACATTTGCACTCTTATGCTGTGTCTTACTATTTTCAGTGGCTTGATACCCCCTGTGAGCATACTATGTTTTATGGTTAAGGTATGCTCTTTTGCTCATCGGTGAGTAGCAGTAGTCCACTTCAGCTGGAGCAGTTGCGGACCATTTTGGTAAAGCTTGATGAGCACTGCTCCGTACATGCACGCACACATACACACACAAAGAGTTGTTTGTCTCTTTTTGTTGACTCTGTGATGGACTAGTAACCAGTTCAAGGTCGCCTGCTAATAGCAGGGATAAGCCCCAGCAATCTCCACCCCTGAATTGGAGTAAGTGGTTTAAAAAAACTGCATATATGTGTGTATACATATATTTTATGGATGAGACTTTAATGTGTTAATTATGAATTTGATTATTTATATTGAACAAATTGAAAAACGAATGCTTTTAATTGCAGACTGGAACATTTGTCAGTGCTTAATTTTCTGGTACACTGATTACACTGATGCACGCAGTAGACCTTTGCTAATAACTTGGCAACTTTGTTGCTATATTTAATCATTTTAAGACCCCTCTTGTGTCTCTGTTTAAAGAAAATGTGACTATCAAATGTTTTTTTTTAAAATATTGGAGACTTGGCGAGTAACTTAACAGCACACTGCTGCAAATGTTCCAGCAGAACACACATGATCCTCATGCAGCATCAAGCTTCAAACTGAAGTCAGAGCAGGTGATCGCCTCTCCTGCAAGGCGAGACTTGAGTTGCCACTGGCTGATCGCACTGTGGTGTACTATCACATAATAATACCCATCAATAAAGAATGTGGACGGAAACATTTTACAAGTTAAAGTACTGTAGCATGTTGTAGAATAGAACTTTTAAAGTACTTGAAATGAGATTTGACTGCCTGTTCAGTTTTGACTGGGGAATGTTTCTATTTTTTTTCTACTGTTTTGAAAATAAATGCAATTGAATGCACTTTTCAAAACATTGAGCTTAAGTTTATGATACTTTTGGGGCAAATATAGATATGTAATCTAATTGAGATCAATTAATTGCAACGCTTATAATTAATTTACTTTTTTTTAACCAGTTCCAGTCATGATCACACAGATCATGTCATTCAGATGTACTTTATTCTGATTTTATGGGGAGCCATGCAGCTCAGTTTGTGTGTTTTATATGGGGTGTTTGTTTTACATCATTATGATCAGTTAGATGTCATAGACTATGAAACTTTAACATGCAGATATGTAGTTTGTAGTTTATTCTGTTTCATTTGAAAGAGTTTTTGGGTCATTTTATTTCAGATCTTCTCAAAACTTTGTTTTTGGTTATTTTCTACTTTTTCAACTTTGATTTCCTAACTGCTGCTGTACTTGGATACACCTTTCGTATCTTTTTTTCACCCCTCTTTATTTTTCTCTTCTCTCTGAACTGTCTACTCTAAAGATGAAACATCGCCTTCCTTCCTCTGGGACTTCTACTATCTTCATGTTGTCACAGACCGTTAGCACTCACAGCTTCTCATGGAGTGACTGAGGTCTCTATTTTTCTCTGTGTCAGCATTTGTACATACATCCTGTCCTCTCTTAGGGAATTTCTGTGTGCTTGGAAACTTGTTAGTTTCCCACCTGTTGTGTCCTTCCTCTCCCACTGTCAGATTCTTTCTTTATGCTGCAAAGTAACCCAGGCTGGTGTGCTGTAGACTTTTATTATAGTCCCAGTTAAATTACAACTTCATTAATGTTATCTTTGGAGGGCTGCATTTTAAAACTTGGGACAATTGCTATTCTTTAGTTATATCTGTTATAATTGGGAGGAATGTCACGTGCCCAGCTCTGGCTGCAGTGTGGAGTAGGACGGGGTGTCCGTGCTGAGAGCGTGTAGTCCTTCATCCTTGTCTGTCCAGTTGTAGCAGTGTCTCCTCCCAGCTGCCTGTGCTGATCCAATGCCTGCTGCCTCCGCATGTCCAGTCAGGTGACTGCAGCACATCAAAGCACCCAAACTTACCTGCATGAGGCTCGAGGCCGCAACCTCATCCTGGAACCTCAGCGCAGTCCCTACAGGCCCCTGCATTGTGTTGTCTTGTGTGTTTTATTCATGCATTTAAATTAGAAATATGTGAGGATATTAGATATGTAACAGGTTAAGGATTTGATAGTTAAGGCTTGGCAAAGAGGTCTACAAAGATTCTTGGACTGATTTTCATTGTGTAATGTTCACCTGTCCACTTTTAAAACTTTGTGAATGTGTACATTTGTGTGTGTGTGTGTGTCCATGAGGAAGAGAAACCACCAGAAGAAATGTTTGTTTGTCAGCGTAGTGACATCATTGGTGTTTCTTGCCTCGCTCCCTCTAGAAGAAGCTGGTTCAGTCAAGTACGGGGGACCTTCCGTCTCCTCAGTCCTCATCAAGGCCCCTGCTCATGAGAACCTTTTCAGATGAGTCCAGTGCTGTGATTTAAGCAGGTACCAGCCATCTTTCAGGCTGTTAAAGTCAATCAAATGACTCACCCACCAGAAAACCCCTCCAGCTGTTCTGGTATCTAACGCTTGAGTTTTAATGAGAAAAATCAAAGGCATAAGGCCATATTTAATGGATCTCAGTGTGTTCCTATGTGTTGTTTAAGCTGATATAGGCTGGCTGAAGAGATGCATAATGTTTTTGTTGTTTTTTATGTTTTTATTGTCAATCTGTGCATTTATTTAACATGTGAATGCATCTCTAGGCCCAAAGTTGTTGTAGAGACCCATGCTCCTTTCAGCCTCCCTTGGGATTCCCAGCTTAAATGACCTCCTGCATGTGCTCCTGAAGCCATGTTTAAAAGTTTTTACTTTCAGTCCATCTCATTTTCTAGGTGTGTCTGAGTGTAAGGTGTCTTGTCTTCTTATTGAGGGGCTGGTCTGATTGCTTTTTCACTCTCTGGCACTCTTGTATTGACATTTTTACTGTTTGTAACATTGTGGGTTGGTTGTGATTGTTTCCAGTGTGCACATCCAAGCCTGTGTTGGTGGCTGTCTACTTACTTTTGTGCAGATGGATGCATTTGTGAATGCTATGCTTGAGCTCAGTGCATGTTGTGAAACTAGTGTAACCTCCATCCAAATGCTGCTGCATTACAGGGGCAGACAATAAAATATCCAGCAATAAATAAAATAACTTGCATAAAATATGTAGGATATTTGGGACATTTAGGTAATGGAAAATTGCAAGCACAGTGCGTTTCCAGGGCACGCTTGCTGTAAGGATAATATATATTTTGACCTTGTTGTGCATTTGGACAAATTCTTGAAGCTCTTAGTTTATTTATTGTTATTACTTTAGTCTTGCCCCTAAATGTGTGCCGTGGAGATGGTTACACCTTGCCATCAATGTTCACAAGGGTCACAGACTGCTTTAGATGTTGTTTACATTTGATGCTAACATGCGTCTTAGTTGAACTGATCACAAGTGGATGGCGTTAAATACGTTTCGCCTTTATATCCTTTTGCTTTTGTACAAGCACATAGTTCACATCACAGGTAAGAAACGCAACATAAACAGGTCGTTTTGGTAAATAACAAAAAAAATTCAGTGACTAAATATAACATTAATATATTTAGACATCTCAGATCCACTTGACAAGCATTTAATAAATATAGGTTTTTGCCTAAACGTTATGACATTGTATTAGAGAGGTTGAGGCATAAAATAAATTATCCTTCTCCAACATACTATGTTTCTGCTCAGTGGCTAATTCATTTCAACGAGGTGTGATTAATCAGGTTAACATCTAAAACTTCTAGGATTGTGACTCTTGAGCCAGAAACTTCCCTAACCTGGGCTGTTGGGTGGTGTGGTGGCTAACACCATGGCCACACAGCAAGAATAATAATAATAAAAAACTGCTATGATTGATGGGACTGATCTGGAGCTTTGTAGGTGATCTTAGAATGTATCTGCAGGAAAAGTTTTGGACCACCTCTGAATCTGACCAAAGTGATCAGACCAGAATTAGTTCCCAGCATATCCATGTTTATTTAGCCTGGCCTTCCTTTGTTCGGGTCTTCCAGGACGCATGTCGGCAGCAGGTCTCAGCAGATCCTCATCACTAAGCTTTTTGCTACAGCTTTCCTCTTTTTTTAACCTGAATTTTTATTTTCCCTGTAGCTGTCAGAGGGTTGCCTCGTACAAACATCCAGGTAAACTTTAGAGACAAATCCTATCTTTAAATCTCCTCACTGAGCTTCGACAGATTGTCGAAATCTGGGTCATTCCTCTTACTAATGCTTTTCAATTGATGGTGGAAGGGAAACTGTAATTATTCCTGCTTCTGTGTGAAATGCTGTTTGGCTAATCACTGCCATCCTCTGATTTTGAATGATTTTGGGGCATCTTTTCCTTCTTACCAGTTCTTGATAAAAGCATAAAATAAAGTCTGTCCACATGTGCTGTTTTCAGATCGCAGCTGTCACACCATTGTCCTACAAGCACCTGAAGGAGTGCCAGTAAAAGTCAACTGAGACTCCACAGTAACCTTATTCAGCTGCTTTTGGGATCCCAGCAACAACCATTTGAAAGGAGGTGAAGTGGAAGAGGAAAAAAGCCTGCAAGAAAAATAAAATGATGTGCTGTCTTGGTGTGGGGGGTGGGGATTTAGAAATCATTTAATAGTTTCTTATCCATCCTCTTCTGCCTAATCTACCTGCCCTACGCATGCCTGCAGAGCGGTGCCCTGCATATATATATATTTATTTTTAATGTCTACTCAATTGAATGAGGCATGATTTTTTTTCCCTTTTTTTTTTTACAAATAAATACAAGGCTGCTTTGTCAGTAGCTCCATTTTAACAGATATTATATCCACCCCAAGAATGGTGCATTTGCATGACGGAAGGCCCTAGAGCAGACATCACTCCATTAATGTTAAGCTACTGAATTCTGCAAACTTTTTTTATATTTCAACTACAGTTTAAGGGGTTATTCTACTTTACATGTTGTGATTTTCTTTAAAAGATTATATTTAAAAACAAATTATGCCCATTTACATATCCAAGTCATTCAACATGAAAAGTTACTGAATGTGATTTCAGTTCATCTTAAATCAGCACGTAGACTGTTAGAACGGTTTTCGGGTTTACAGATGTTTATGTGGTTATGAATAAATAGTTAAATCGTGTTGAATATAAGTATAAGGAAGATTAATGGAGGCCATATTACTGCTCATTCCAAAAAAGTGTGTTTGTGTGCTTGTATTTGACTGAGTGATAGGTTTAAAAATTTGAATCTATCACTATGTGCTTATTCCAGCTCTGAAACGTTGCTTGGAGCATGACGTGTATCTTCCAGCCTCAGACATCATTTAAGAGAGTCCAATATTGAAAAATTAATATATGTGCTGCACTGTATATAGCTTAGAGATGTATTTTAGCATCTGCTCAAAGCCAAAAAAAAGATGTGCTCACTGCGATCAGATCGCGTCCACTTAAGAGTGAAAACAACAGTTTGCGTGTGTGTGTGCGCGTAAATGTCTTTGGTGAGAATAGCCAACAATGCCTGTGTGCAATGAAGACCAGATTTACTTGAACTTTATCAATGTAGTTCACTTCGATGCTTTCCACACTATAAAAGAAACTGGTGACTTCATTATGAATATTATCACTGAGGCACATGCGTATAAGCCTGAACACATGCACACATTGGAGAGATGAGAAGATAATACACAACCAGTAACCTACACACATTGTATGCATATATGCACACATGCACTAAAGCCTAAATGAGCTGTTTATTTTCCATAATAGTGTCCATATTCTGTCTCATCAGCTGAAGTTAGAATTTAAAATAAGTCAGCTTCAGATGTGCAGAATCAGCTTAGCTGAAGCCACAGTGACACTGCGCTCTGTTTTGGGTCAGATGTGTCGATCAGAGCTTTGTTTCTTCTGTAACTTCCTATATGTAGTGATTCATACATTCCATTTATACATGACATTATTTTTGATGGTTTCAGGTAATCTTTTAACATATTTTCCTTGTTTCACACACAAGCATATTCTATCTTGTAAGCATATTTATTAAAAGTAATTTTACTCATAAATGTTATATTTTTATTACATGAATATTTTTTTATTGTGCAGAATATTCAGTTTTGTGTTGGTTAAGTTGCTCGGTTGTGCTCAAATTCTGATGTGCCATCCAATAAATCCTATTTCAGTCTTTGGGTTTGCAAAGACAGGCAGCCCCAATGAACTACCAAATTTGTTAAATCAACCTCAGAGATGGTTTAAATAATTTTCTTTCTTTTTTTTTGGGGGGGGGGGGGTGCTAGGGGACTGATTTTAGTCTCCAGCTGTCCATCTAAATTCCATAATTTACATTTTACGTTGAGTTCCCTTTAGTCTGCTATAGCTGAAATATTAGATGAATAAATCTGAAAATGTAATCATAATACCACGATTAACATTTAAAAATTATGTTGATCTCAGTTGACATTTTGCATAATTTCTGTTAAGCTTATTTTCTTTGAAGAAAGGACAGGAGTCTCTTTTCTACTGTCTTCGCACCAGATCATATCAGATGCTGTTTGTGAAGAGGGGTTGCCTGCTTTGTTAAAATGAAACTTTTAACGGTCATTGTAAATGCTATTTTCAGACCTTATAATACGTTTGAATCTAATGTTTTTTGCCTGTCTAAAATGAAACCATAAAATGAATGGATTGTATTTTTAATGCAAGTTTTTTCCAGCCACTTTTCTAAGAAAACAAAAATGGAGGGGGAAAAAAGCAAAAGGCTCTGTGGCTGTGGACCTACCTGTGGAGGTGAACACCTTTAGTCACCTCGGGCAGGAACACTTTGTTGCCTCCAGCCTTTTAAGTCTCCAGCTTCAACACTCCAAACCTCTAAGCTGAATGTACCTCTTTGAAGCTAGTGTATTCAAAATCTAAAGATTTTCTGTAATAAAGCAGAATGTTTTGAAGATACACAAACTGACTTGTGATTTGTTACATTAGCAATTGTCACCAGATCCTGTCTGATGTGTAAAGATCTGTGTGTGTGTGTGTGTGTGTGTGTGTGTGTGTGTGTGTGTGTGTGTATGAGCATGCAGCCATACTAAGCAGATGCTATGCAGTAATGAGACGGCTGAGAGGCTTAGCTGGATCAGCTGAGTGGTTGCGTATCAGGATGTAGTGTTGCTGCTTTCGTTCTAGTCCATGTGTGATCTCAAACTAAGAAAATGTCAACCGCTCAGTCGCAACATGGAGATTTATAGACTTATACCATTCTTCTCACTAGTCTGTAGAGTATGATTGAGTGCAGATCTATTCAAAGCAGTTGTGGGTTGAGCAGTGGGAACTTCAGCTGAGAAGGGCTCTGTGTGACAGTATTTACACAATGACACCCTTTCATATCATTTCTGCAGTTTGAATGTGAAATGTATTAAGGGATGAGCTTTACATGGGCCACATGTGTTGGTAGAGGGAGGGGTTTCTTTCAACAATACATCTATTATCTGAAACATTAATATTAAAGCAGCATAAAGAGTGAAGATGACAGCCCAACAGTCCATCCTACATACAGAATTAAAAAAAAGCAAAGAAGGAAGAAGTGTGATGTGAGAGGATTTGTCGGGAGGGAGTTGGCAGTGTGTCAGCAGCAAACTCTTGAGCTCTACGCTGTGCAGAGCTGACGCACTAAAGCTCACAAAGGGGAGGAGAAAGAGACATAGACAGCAGTGGCCAGATGGAGCTGTGTTTATTTTGAAGTAGCTGACTGCAGTTGAGAGCAGGGCAGACTGTTGGATCTGGTGTGTAATAAGAGGGGAGGGGGGAAAGGACATCACACCTTGGCAGGGAAAGAGCTGGTAAGCGAACTGCTGCTTTCTGCTTGTGAAGACGCTGTACTGAAGCTGTGTAGCTCAGTGTGAAGGCACTCTATGCAGCTCAAGGTCAGGAGAAGCCAGCAAAAATCTCAGGGAAGTGTCCCTTTGGTAACTTTAGACCTACAGAGAAACGTAGGTGTTAGTTTCTGTTTTGTAGGCTTATGTAAGCTTACACTGTGGAGGACTATGATTGAAGAGGATGTGAGGCCTGGACTACAGTAAATAGTCCCCACAGCTGAGTTCTTCCAGCCTGATCTCGAGTCAGACGGAGGGAATGGGCCCGGCCTCATTGCAGGAGGAGAGGGAGCCAGGCAAACTGTCCAAGGAGGAGATGGAGAGCTACCACTGCCTCCTGCAGGCTGGCTCCCAGCTGGAAAACACACTGCAGCGTAAGTAACATGATGCTGACAGGCCTCTTTTATCTCACATCACTAACAGACTTTTCACCACAGTTCTTTGTTGATACAATTCTTCTTTACTCTATTTCACAATACTTTTTCTGCTGTACTGTATCGTAGAACAGTTTCATTTACAGGGAGGTTCTGTAACTTCTTAGAATCGTTCCAGGAACTAACTGGAGTGCTGCACTTCAGGTCAATCAGTATTATTGATGTGCCATTTTCTACAGCTTGCTCCAGCAGTGGGCTATTGCAGGGATTATGTCTGCGAGTTTAAGCCATCACAGATGGATAGATTTTTTTTGTCCAAAGAAATCATTTGTAGCCTGATTCTGAATAGATTATGATTTATAGATCACTTGAACACTGATTAACATAAAAAATTACTATTACGCCTACTGCCCAATGCACAAAAATTGATTAATTGACATTGATGATAGACACTGCAACATTCATATTAAATAGCTGAGCTGCATGACTAATGTTACATGATGTTGAAATATTTTGAGCAAAAAAAGAAAAAACTTTAGTTAAGGTTTTGAAGGCATGTATGTATATATA
>JBAMHX010000008.1:16100580-16119865 GCA_037177515.1 Pseudomugil tenellus | reverse complement strand
TATATATATGAGACTTGTTTTTAAATGCCACGTTTCATGTTTATTGTTTGCGATTTTTATCTTGAGAGGTGCTATATAAATAAAAAATCACTTACTTACTTATATGTATATATATGATCCAAGGAGACAGAAATAGTACTGGATGTGACTGATGTGACCAGAACAGTGTCTCATTGAGGACAATGTGATTACTTTAGGATCTTGCCATCCTTAATTTATTACGGTATTAACATATCTTTGTCTCTGTAAAGCTTCTGTTCACTTTGCCTGACCTGGAGGAGATGGGCAGCAGAAAAGAGACAGTTTTGGTGTGAAATTTTGAACTTCGCAATTGATTTATAAATGGTGCTGTGGTGAACATACATAACAATAAACTGCTCTGTTCATCATCTTTCTCAGACATTCTTTCTTTTTTTCAATTCACTTTAAATGTTTTCGCTTTTTTCATTTAAAATATATCAAAACTTAAATATTTTTCATGCAAATTAACTGAAATTGCTGCAAAAAACCCAGTAAAAATGTGCTACCATGATTACACCCTAAACTGAGTAATCTGAATAGCCACAAACAGCTTTATTTATGAAACTTCACACCCTTTATGGTTTAACTTCAGCTGACACTAAAGCAGCTGTAAGTGTTTTAAAAAAAAGATGATAGATGAATATCTTGTGAAGAAGTAGGAAAAGTCATGTATAATAAAACAGCTTGTAGCTCAGAACAAACCATATGTTCTTGCATCCATGGCTGATGCGATAGACCACATACAACAGGCAAACATCCCTCTAAGATTGGCCAAAAATAAACACTGTTACAGTATCACAAATTCTTGTAAAGTACACCAAGATTTTCGGAACAGGTCCCAAAATGAAAAACATCAGACTTCCTTTCCCAAAGACCTGCTATGCTAATGTACAAGGTTCACCATTTACTGGTAGGTTTTCTGGTCAAAAGCCACTCTAGCTTTCATGCATCCCAGTGGGTTGAAAACCCAATTTTCTTTTGCCATTTTCCACCAGAATCCTGCCACTCACCAATCTAATCCTCTAAGCATTTAAAGCTTCATTTAGAAAAAAAGCCTCATGCCCTAAAAGCAACAGGGCTTGGCCTGTGTGTTTTTTACATGTTTGCATGTGTAAGAAGGGATTTTTTTTGCCTTCCAAGGGATTATATGTCTGCCTTTTGGGTATCTAAGATATAATGAGTTCATGTATATGTGCACTGTATGTTTAAATGTAGTGTAGGATAGAATAATATTTAGAAACCTAACTAACTGACCCTTTTACTACAGTGTTATTCAAACACCCTTGGCATGTATATCACATCTTCTAATTCCATTTGATTAGTATGCACAGGTTAAATCTTGTACTTAATTTTCTTCATTTTCTAAATGGTTAAATGAGTGTGCAGTCAGTCGAGGTGTTATTCAAGAAATACATTCTTGTTGTGGATAAGGTGTAGATTTTGAAACAGGTGTAGATGGGTAACACTGTTTGGGCAACACAAATAAGCTTCCTGCTCCTAGCTGTGTAAGCAGGCTGAAGGGGTTGGTCTGAGTCAAATCTCTGTTTCTATCCACAATGACAAACGTTTCTCTTTCTATGTTTGTAAGATTAGAAAGTAATCAGAGTTTATTTGACTTTCATCTGTATACACTGTCCTGCTTTTCATCTGCAGAGGTTATGATGCATGTACAAACATGTCTTGGAAAAAACAGGTTCTACAAATCCCTCTAAAGCTTGGATTGTGGAATATTATTGTGGATTATCTGTTGTAATTTATGTTATGTTGAATTTTGCTTAATAGTCTTATCTGATTCTCCTTGAATTTTCAGATATAAAGAGCAATTGACAGACTGGAGCCTATGAAACATTCAGAACTTTGCATTTGTCGAACATGTTGAATTCCATCCATATAAACTGCCTTTACCCCAGTTAAAAATGGTCTTTAGCATCGCACCATCCCATAAACTGAAGATGTCTCCAAATGTTTCCTGTGGCAAGCTATTAATGAGTAAACAGCTATTCTATCAACTGTGACAGTAACTTTATCCTAGGTCTGCGTGTAGATGTTCCAACCATTGGTGCTGCTGTGGCCTGGTTTGGCTCAGCTCATCTCTGTTACAGGCATGCATCAAATATTTAGCAGGTACCAGTTCAGCTCATTGCCTGCTGCCTGACACACACTATTAATGCAGCTGGCCAATGGAAAATAACACCTATGTTGGCTTGCCTCTTTGTTTTGTCTTCATTATCTTTGTTTGTGTGTGTTATTTCTATCTTCCTGCTCAAATTAGTTATTAAGGTCTCTCTCCACATCATAAATGGGGAAAACCAAAGAAGTTAAACTCTCAGACTGTTTCAATGTTTAGTCTGTTATAAATATTTTTTTTATAGCCAGAAATGACAACCTAGGGCAAAAAGGTATAACTTATTAACTGACACTGAGTAGCATAATTAATTATATCCCTGAACACGGAGTTTCTGGGATATTATGGTTTTCCCCTGACCGCTGTCGCCACCGTACATCCTCCTAATGACATATAGAGCTGGTTCAAAGTTTCGATACCAGGTGGAGCTTTGTGACTGAACATGTGCGTCTTTATGTTATTGTTTTGTGTTTTTTTGAGGATTGGTTGAATTGGAGGATTGGGGGCGTTCGGGGATATACTCCTAGCCGTCTCTTCCGATGGGATAGGTCTTGTTTATCTATTGAAATGAATTACAGAATATATTGTGTTATAGAGTAAGTTTGTTAATTTAATCAGTGTACCAGTTTTTATTACCATCATAGTTGAACAGAGGTTTGCTTGATCTCCGTTCGGTATGTGTGAGTTCTCTCTGGGTAATCCGGCTTCTTCCAACTGTCCAAAGACATAAATGTTAGGT
Source organism: Pseudomugil tenellus (assembly GCA_037177515.1). Taxonomy (NCBI): domain Eukaryota; kingdom Metazoa; phylum Chordata; class Actinopteri; order Atheriniformes; family Pseudomugilidae; genus Pseudomugil; species Pseudomugil tenellus. Next base: position 16,116,980 of record JBAMHX010000008.1, on the reverse strand, counting down.
TAACTGGTAACTCTAATTTCTCCTGAGGAGTTAGTTTGCATGATTGTTTGTCACTCCGTGTTGGCCTTGTGATGGAATGGGAACCTGTTCATGGAGTACCCCATCTATTACCTTCTAATTGTTGGGATAGTTGGGATAGTAAAACCCTAAAAAACTGGTATATAAAAAAAAATCACACATATTAGGTTCTGTTGATTCCAAACTGACCTTCAGTGTTACTGATAGTAGCTGCATTACTCCCTGTGTTGGCCCTCTCATGGACTGGTGTCCTGTATAAATTTGACCCTGGCGATTGCCTAGTTACTGCTGGAATAAGCTTCAAATCGGTGACCATGCATTGGAAAAGGGTGGTGTACAAAACAGATGGATAACCATTAGTGTTTGTCTTATGATGGGTACACTATCCTAAAAAGATGTCTGTTAATCAAAGGACAAAAATGGCTCTAGTATATACAACTTTGGTTGTTCAGCGTAAAGTTGGATTAAAATCTCTAAGACATGGTTTTTGGTGCATTTTTTTCTAAATGTTTCTGAAAAGAAAAGTTGAAACGTATTTGCATTGTGCCTACTGGTGTAAGTTTTCAGTTTGGAGTGTACAAATTATGTGCACATTCTTGGGACCAATCTCGCTCCTAGAGTTTTTATTCCAAACAAAGAAGTGAGAGCTGATCTTCTACCTTGTGGTTTGTCATATTAATGTGAAAAGCTGCATAGACAACACAAGTCCCACCATTCTTGTAATACAAATGCTTCTGGTTGTCAAATCCCATTTATCCTTGATATGAATGTCAACCATCACAGGCATTAGGTGCACTTTAAAACATGTTGAACAGATGTTAACAGCCATAATCTGTATCCCAACTTGCTAGCTGTCTGTACATCAGCCTGAATTATGGACACCGATGTGCAGATGAAAGCTAACCAACTTCTCTAAAAGAGACAGTTTTTACTTAGGCAAATGTTTACCAATGAAGCCATGAATCTACTTGATTATTGTGTCCTTTCTGCAGTGTTTTGTCACAACCTTCTTTCACAGCTATGATCCTCTAATTAAATGGTTTTACTGTGGAGTTTTTGCCTTTATTTAGTCCGATTTGTCAGCCTGGTCAGTTCACTTTTGGCCAAATTTTCTAAGTATGGAAACACTGTGATATTATGATATTTTAGTATATGAAACATTAATAAGAGTCCAAAAACCTGAGTACATGTCTTGTGCAACCAAAGCAAAAATGAACAAACAAGCCAAAATGTCCATAAAGTCTTCCTGCTAAATCTGGCATTGAGTAGGTATAATCTTTTTTTAAAGCATAACACTTCTAAAGGATATGTAGCAACACAAAATACCCCAATTCAAACGCCTTAATAAATGGACCACTTAATTAATGCTTTGGTTATTTTTTGCATTGCTTCTTTTCTTCATTGTGAAATTTGCATCATCTTTCAGAGGTCACTGTTCCTGTGAGCATGAAGGAGGTGGGAGGCTATATAGAGAAACAGGTGGCCTATCTATCAGGTAAGTCATTTCTTAACTTGGTCAATATCTTTGATATAGGCCTATATAGAACTTTCATTGTCTATGGTGGTGATTATATTTTGATTAATTGATTAATAATATTTTATAGGGGGCCGTGGTGAAGACTCGAGTGTCATCATCACCCTACCAGAGTGCTCAGCATTCACTGATATTCCAGAAGAAGCTTTAGCCAAAGTTTTTACATACCTCACTCTCATCCCTCGGTGTGTCCTGTCTTTTATTCCTGTTGAGCCTCTCTGTTTCTGCACTGCACCAAAAGCTCACATTCCGAGCACAGCGAGTCAAGATTAGATCCTACTGATGTCCTCTGTGCTGTAACCTCAACTCCCTGGAGATTACTTAATCAGTATACAGCTTATTCCTTAAATCATATCAAGATGACATGGAATCATTTTGAACAGGGATTTATTTAGTATTTTTCATTTTTTTTTTCCATTTTGTGTTGTATAATAAAACCCTTAAAGCACTAAATCCACAATTATTGCATGTAAAGCTAAATAAATGTTACCTATTGATCTGTTTCCTCTCAGAACAAGGCAACCAGGAGTCAAATTCATCATCATTTTAGACCGAAGACTGGATACTTGGGCATCTATTAAAACTGCCCTTGCAAGGATAGCTGTAAGTTGTGTTTTTCTTAAATAAAAAGTTATTGCAATCCCAAACAATATGAACAGGAAATTTAGACATGTCTGAGACAGCTGGTTTGTAGTGATATCTCCCGGTTGTTGCAATATTTATTAAGTTGCTATCCATTGAACTGAAAACCCCAGAGAGCATTAAAATCAGATTTATGTCTTGGTTTGATAATTTAGACTTAAAAAAAGTCCCTGGTTTTTAAGAAGACCCTGTATAATATGTAGACAGGACGTCCCGCTGCATACTGAAAAGGCATGAGTAAGCAAAAATCTGCGTAATGACGCGGGATGCTAGATGGAGATGAGGGAAGGATGAGGAAGGGAAGGTGGGCGGGAGGGGAAACATTGCAGCAAAGGCTGCTTGCCTCCATCTGAGAGGCAGCAGCAAGGCTGCGGCTGTTCAGGCGGTGGGAGGCAGCTGCATATCTCTGCTTGGCACCGGCTGAGGCTGGGTGGAAACTTCTGCTAAAAGGAGATGGCTTCTGACACCATGACCGATTGCTTTTACCGCCGAGGGATGCCGAGGATCCGCAGGAGCCCGGTAACTAGCTCTTTGCGTTAGATTAATCGCAGGAAGAGTTTGTAGTGAAGTTTTTTTGGGTGGGCAGGATGAATGCGGCATGGGCACCGGCTGAGTGTAGCACTGCGGTGCGGAACGCGCTTTTTGCTTAGTCATGCAGTAGGCTGCGCGCGAGTCCCTGGAGGAAACCCACAGTTAAGACTTTTTCTGATTGTCGATGAGGAAGGTCGATGCAGGAGAAATGAATGTCAAGTTGCGTCACATGCAACTGATACTTTCATCAGGATAAACATGCTGCAGTTTTTGTGCTACTTACATATCAAATGCATGCTGGGATGTTCAATTTGAGGAGGGTTCATGATAAAATAAGTTAAATTACTTTCTTTATTCTATGAATGAGTACTCTGTATGTAATAGTTATTCACTGATCCCATCTTACCTTTTATCAAGCTTTTCATGCTGCTGTTGTACAACAGCTGTACAATGATGCAGATGCTGTGAAGGAAAACTCACAGTCATCCAATGACGTGGAATAGTCTGAAGATGAATTGCATCATATGATGTCTGTAAATAGTCTGAGACTGACAGTAGTCTTATCTCCAGAGTGACAGACCAGAAGTTTTCTGTCAGATCTTGAGGATAAAAGCTTGTAAATGTATCCCCACCCCCCACCACCACCACCACACACACACACACACACATCTAATCCCTTCTCGAGCCAGTATTTACAGAGTTGCTCCTCATTCACTTTTACACACATTCGGTATGTAAGTAACTGAACTTCTTCCTCCCAATCCAGGCTTCCTTTCCTGGGAACCTCCACCTGGTTTTGGTGCTCCGACCCACCAGCTTCTTCCATCGTACTGTCACAGATATTGGCTTCCGCTTCAGCCAAGATGACTTCATGCTTAAGATGCCAGTAAGGCAGCTCCTCCTCAGTTACCAAATATGTGTCACATCATGACAAGGTACAACTCATTCTTGTTACAAACCGGAGCTCCATGAGTCAAATATTGTTTGGTAAACTAGACAGAGAACACACAATGAATTCCCTTTTAACTTTTGTATAATAAAAATGATAACACAACAAGTGGTTTTGGTATTTTTGTTTATTTTTGTCATGTAAGGTGATGTTTTGGAAGTTTTTCTGCTTGCATAATTGTTCCTCTGACACATCCTGCAACAGATGTTGCATTTATACCAGCTGACTGCAAATCTTTTAGTCCTGTACTGTAGAGTTTTTCTGTGAGGTTACAGGTTTATCTGCATGTTTAGGTGGTGATGCTGACTTCTGTCACAGACTTACTTCGCTACATTGATGAGAACCAGCTGACGTCAGAATTTGGAGGCACTTTGGACTACTGTCACAGCGACTGGATTGTTTTACGCACGGTAAACAGATTCAGACGGGCTAATTAAAAATAATAGCAATATGTTTACTTACATATTTTTTGCTAACAATTTGTACCACTTTCATAAAGTTGCATTTTATCTTTTATTTTCACTACAGGCTATTGAAAGTTTTGCTGTAACAGTGAAAGACATAGCTCAGATGCTGCAGGGCTTTGGTACTGAGCTGGCAGAGACAGAGCTGCCTGATGAGGGGAAAGCCATTGAGCGTCTTCTTGAGTCTCACACTGAAAAGTACAGAAAACTCAAGGTGATTTTATTTTTTTATGCACTCTTTATTTTAGTTTCCATAGTTGTGTCGGTCCGATATTTATGCAATTTTCTGTTTGAAAGGATGCAATCAGGTCAGTTTCAAAGGAGGGTCGCCATCTACTCTCTAGCCTGGAGGCCACTGGAAAGGAACATGATTCTCAGTGGGATGTGAAGCTGGACTGGGAGACAGTACAGAGGTAAAATATTAAACTGTCATTAAATTTAGTTTCTCTGAAGCTCAACTGAGGATATTACGTAAAAATAATAATTATGATCTCTGATCAAGCTCCTGTTCTTTTAGGCTTCTTGCCCAGCTCAGAGACATGGAGTCAGCCTTTGATGGCTTCTTTGAGAAGCATCATCTCAAACTCCATCAGTACCTGCAACTGCTCCGATATGAACAGAGTTTTCAAGAGGTAGGGGTTTTATATGCTTCTCATGTGAGTTTATTATGTCTTTTGTTGATTTGCAGACTCATCAGAAGTTAATATCTTTTAATTTAGGACACCTCTAGATATCCCCAACGTTTGAATAAATATTAAGCGTTCTATAAAAAGCTTTGTTCTTCAGCTGTAATTTTTGTCGTGAAAACATTTACACCTGTGCCTATTTCAAATACACATAAAATTGTCATGTTTTAGCCTCTTTATTAGTCCTTGCATTATGCAATCAATCAAATCAATCTGTTGATAAATCAATCTTTATAAGGCACTTTTCATACAAACTAATGTAACGCAAAGGGCTTTACATTTAAAACATAGTGAAAAAACAAGAAACATTTTTACCCTCAGCTTACAAACCCCATGAATTACACATAAACATAACACACACCAACACACGGGGATTTGTGTACATGAAATTATGTCTCTAGAAGTTCTGTCCTGACCCAACCTAACTCAATAAGGGAAGCTACGAAACTGGAAAAATAAATGATATTATGGTAAAAGAAAATCACAAATAATAAATACAATTAAAGAAAGTTAGATTAAAATAAATGAAGATGGATAAATATATAAAGTTATAACAGCCAATATATATATATATATATATATATATACACACACCCTCCAGCGTGTCCTGAGTCCTCCACATCGTCTTCTTCAGCAGGGAAGTGCCAATCTGCATGTCAATCTCATGCTTCATCCTTACCTCACTCATGAACAAGACCCTAAGGTGCTTGATCTCCTCCACTTGGAGCACAGCCTTCCCGCCTTCCCACCACCCGCGAGACGGACTGTAGGGGTCCGCTGGGGACCCTGGCGGTCTGATCCTGGGCTGCAGAAACCTGCTCTGGGTGTGTAAGTCTAATGTGCATATTTATGTGTTTTTATGTAGATGAACTTGTGTCTGGAGCATCTCATGAGTCAGGAGAAGGAACTGTCTATAAATGTAAATACTCTGGCTCAAACAGAGCAGGTGCTCAAAAAGCTGGACAGTCTGGAATCTAATGCACAGGTCAGTGGTCTTCTAATTACACTTTCCCAGTCTGATCTTATCTCCCTGCTGCATTTGCAGCAAACACATATTAAACCAAGACTTTTTGCAAAAACACATTGTTTCAAACAAACATTTTTATATGAATTTACTGATTGTTGCAGAAGTTGTTTACCTACTTTCTTTCTAAAATATGCACTCCAACATAGTTTATGTTGGAAGATTCTTAAATATTTCTGTGTAACTGTAGATGTTAAATGGACATGAAAACTGACTTCATTGCTCTTGTGTTTTTTTGTTGACTCCATCAGGAGGTGATGTCTCGAGCCCAGATCATCATCCTCCATGGACACCAGCTTTCAGCTGCTCATCACTACGCCATGGCTCTCATTATGCAGCGTTGCAATGAGCTTCGCCATCACTGTGATACACTCTCTGCTGCTCTCAAAAGCAAACACTCTCTTCTTTTGCAAATACACCAGCTGCTGCTTTGTCTTGAGCAGGTATTCATATATTAATTTATTTAAAAACATGTTCAGCAAGGATTTGCATATCATATGTCTGTCTGATTCTCCTGCAATCTCTGCCTTCAGGCGCAAACCTGGTGTGACAATGGAGCATATATGTTGGCCAATCAGCTAGTAGATAAGTTCCACAAAAAAGAAGTAGCCCAGGTTGCTTTGAAGGACATCGACAGGTTGCTGGAAGGGGCACCCTCCCTGCTGAGCTCAGGTCATGAGATCCTGGCCATCGAATATGAGGCCATCATCACGCCTGATCTACAGGTGATCTAGCGCAACCTTAAAACAATGCACAAAACATCTAGCACAGAACTTTGGACAATATAAAAGTAAAGTAGAAGTAAAGAACGTGTGTATGCCAATGTGCTTCCTCGCAACATGTTTTCTCGTCATGTGTGTCTCTCTGTTAGGCCCAGATTGGGAAGACGTTTGAAAAACATGCAGCAGTGCAGCAGATGATCCAGAACAGGCAGGCTAGTCTCAGAAAGCTGGCTGATAAACACGTGCGACCAATCCAGCTGGTGGCCCCCAGACCTGAAAATCCACCACGCTCCAAATCCCCACTCTTTTCCCCGAAGCATGGTATGGCACACACACACCCCTGTGTTTTTTCACCCTTTTTTAAAAAAAAAAACAAAACCCAGTAAAAATCAAATAGAAGATGCATCGCCTTATTTGTGTAGTGCTATGTCAAAAACTATTTTTTGAACAATGGATTGTTTTTGGTTGGTTGCCTCAGATTTGCAGCATATGTAGCATTAAATTTCTTTTGCTATCCTTCCTCCCCCCCTTTTCTCAGTGGCATCAGGCTCCACTTCTCACTGTTCTTAGCCACCATGGTTAAATGATCACGTCACATGTTCCCACTGTGTAACACCAAAAGTTGGCCTATGGGGTTTGCACACATGCTTGAAAAAGGGGTAGACGGTACAATAAGTCCACTGGCAAAGCTTGACTGTTCCACAGTAGCTAAAATATGAGCTTATGCTGCTCATATTTTTTATCTCCTTTACACCACTATGGAGGCTTGCAAAGCTTTACAGTGGTATCTAATTAAAACTCTATATGTTGTGGAGGTCTTTTGTTCCAGTGATGGCGCCTCCATCCATTGGATGTATAACTTTTGAGCCTTTTTTTCCAAATTAATTCATGTTTTTATAGTTTTGTTCTCTATAATATTGATCAATAACAACGAGAGTAATAACAAGAAAGTGTGAGGAATTAAAAACCCATTGAGCCTCCTGCGATGTATTGAACATACGCCTCTTTTGAATAGTGCTAGTCTACATGCACATAGCTGCATTTTCACATGCAGACACCAGTAACAAACATACCATGCAAAGAAAAAGCACTCAAGTGAGCTTAAATCATCATATAAGGACCCAAACTGTCAAACTCTGCAGCAAGACTTTTAACAAGCATTAAAAAACATGAGATCACCCTTATTTTAGCTTCCCTCCAGTGGTTACCCATCAATTTTAGAATTAATTATAACATTTTATTAATCACTTTTAAAGCTCTCCTACATTAATGATATGCTGTCCCTACATGTCCCAGGTTGGTGCCTGTGCTCCCCGGGTCAGGGCCTCTTGACTGTACCCCCCTCCCGTCTCTTCACTAGCGAGACAGGGCCCTTTCAGTCTTAGCTCCCTACCTGAATAACTCAGGGCAGCCAAAAATCTTAGCATTTTTAAAATTAAATTAAAAACTCACCTTTTTAGATTAGCTTTTTTATTGTGAAATTGAGTTTTAAATTAATTTTTAATTACTTTTACCTACATGTATGTTTTTTTCGTTTTGCCTTTATGTATATGATTTTAAATGCTATGAAGCATTTTTTAACTTTGTTTTGAAAAGTGCTATAGAAATAAATAAATAAATAAAAAATAATAATCATAATCATAATAAACACTGCTTTAGTTCTGTTATGTTTTAAAGGGACAGACTTGTTATCGATTTTTCTTTTTTAAAATACTGAACAGTCCCAGGCGGTCCGCGGCTGCCATGTCAAACTCATGAAAAAAACAGGCTCGATAAGCAGAGTGAACTTAAACTAGTCGTTCTTTCTGTGCACTTCTTCACTGCATATATGCAAATTTCAGTCATGCTTCATGCTGACCTGTTGCTGCTGCTGACGATAATGATGTGAATATTACAGGTGATGGTTTAAAGTTCACATTCGACATTTCTCTTCCTGGGAAGAAAGCGTCCCGGAAGAGTCCTAACCCTAGAAAAGTAAGCGATCTTTGAAATTTCTATTAAATAGATTAATTTCCTTCCATTTTCTTACCTTCACATCAACTGCAACATTTTTATGATCTCATAGTGTAATTATCTTGACCTTGGGGTGTGTGTATGCTCAGATAGAGGTGATTCATGACTACCAGGAGAGCCGAAGCTGTGTGTCATACAGTCTGGATGGAGATGACAGCCCGGATCTCTTAAAGCGGTGAGGAGGAGGAGGCATCCGTCCACCCATCTGCCTGTCCTCAGTGCTGCTTTTGATGTTGTTTACTCTGTTATTCTCTTTGCTCACTACTAATGATGCCCTCTGGCTCTCTCTCTTTTTGTAATATCTGTGGTTGTGTGCACGTTTGCGTCACAGTCATGTGATGAGGGAACTCATTGAAACAGAAAGAATATATGTGGAGGAGCTGCTTTCAGTTTTACTGGTGAGAATATTTAGAATATTCTGATATATAAAATTCAAATATTCTCAATGTTAAATGTTAGATGTGTTTGTGGTCTAGATTTATTTTTTTTAATTATATTTGATGAATATTTGATCGATTTCTGCATAAATCATGTTGTGTCTTCATAAATAATGTAGGGCTACAGGGCTGAAATGGACAACCCAGCTCTGTCGGGGCTTCTGCCCCCAATACTTCGCAGTAAGAAAGACATTCTCTTTGGAAACATGCCTGAGATCTACAATTTTCACAGCAGGCAAGTTATTAAAGACTTGCAACAAAAAGAAAACCAGTAGCATGTAAAGACACAGGATTGGCTGCACATAGTAGGTTTTAGGAGTTTAGTTAAACTTTATTATTTATTTATTTTCAGGTTGTGTTTTACTTATTTTTTCCTTCTTTGCTCATATCTAAAGGAAATTTGGTTATTATTTATTATTATTTATTATTTATATTTCATGGAGATCAGCTCCTAAATTAATTTATTTGGTGTTGCTTCTTAACTGCTGACTTCAGGCTCAGCTCAGCTGTTTTTGAAGAAAGTGAAATTATTTATATTAGAATGAAGTAATCTCAAGGATATTGATCCTTGCTATGGTTCCTGTTGGGGATTTTATGTACAGAGTAACTAGAGTAGTAAAGTTGAAACTTGGGAAGCTTTTGTATTAGCTGAAATTTGGGTTTGTTTCAACTACTTTTTTTGGTTTATGCGATCTAATTTTTTGCCTTTTGAATTTTTGGTTGAGAATTTAGGGTTTTTCTTCAGGACCTGGAAGGATGTGCCGAGACTCCCGAAGGTGTGGGAGCACGTTTCCTTGAACGGGTGAGATAATGAATGTTTATCTTATTTTGACTCTTTGTGCTTTGTTCATATTTTCATCATTTACAAGTGTATCCCTAATATTCAGAACAGATCCCTCTGTCCTGTCTATCTAGAAAGAAAATTTCCAAATGTATGAATGCTACTGTCAGAACAAGCCATGCTCTGAAGCACTGTGGAGGCAGTTCTCAGACTGCGCCTTCTTTCAGGTTCATTTTTCCATTTATATACATGTATATATGTTTGTTTTTTTATGCCACTTTTTTGTGTCCTGTGAATTATTTGAATTATTTATTTTTATTTATTTATATATTTTTCATTATCAACCAGACAAAACCTCATTGTGATGAAAAATCTAAGGGAGTTTTCCTTCCACGTCCTCATAGTTGCCTTAAACTCACCCCAGAAAAATCTGTTTTGTTCATTTCTAGTCATTTTGTGAATTATGCCAAGTGGAAATGCCACCATATTTATATCCCCAAATTCGAGGTGTCTGGGATATTATGGTTTCATTAAGACCACCGCCGTATCTGCTGTCTGATATCCTTTGTGTGAGTCCGATAACTCAAACAATTTTGGCAACTGGATTTTGATACTGTATACCTGTGTAGGTCCTCAAGGGGGCGACCTGACTCAAATTTCACCATTTTGGGATTTATGGTTTCCCCACAAGGTGGTGTTTATTCATGAAAAATCAGATTTTTGGCTATATCTCTGGAACTAGTTCTTCTATTGACCTCAAATCTAGTGCAAATGAAAGGTCATGACCTCAGGATGCATCCTGTCCTGATGTCATACCGGGTTGGTTCAAAGTTTCAACACCAGGTAGAGCTTTGTGACTGAACATATGCGTCTTAAATTATCGTATTGTGTCCATTCGAGGATCGGGGAATTGGAGGATTGGGGGCATTCGGGAATTTACCCCTAGCTGTCGCTTCCGACGGTGTAGGCCTTGTTTTTTTCTCCAGCTTTAGTCCAATCCCACAATAATAACAATGATCTGTAGAATAGAATGAGAGTGAAAGTCCTACTTATGTAGGATTTTAGAGATAGTGGTTGAGAAAAAAAATGAGCTAAGCCATGACTAACTTTATATTTAAAAATCAGCCCTTGTGAAAGCTTCTATACATAGAGAGACATCTGTTTAGCAGTATTATACCGAATGAAGCAAAATGTGCGATTTCCTCAGCCAGTTATGAAACCCAGGGTACAACAGTACACAGTATGCGTTTCTTAAGATAATGATCACTGCAAATCACTGTGATCCAGCAGAGATAAGAAAGCAGCTGATGTCAAATACTCTATTCTCTTGAAGGAAAACTTGAATGTGTTCCTAAAAATGATCATCCAATTGGACTTTAATCTTGAATATTTTTTTTCAATGTGTTTTATAATGACAAATTCCAATGAACGGTAATACCTAAATACTTGTAGGAATATGTAGTTTAGCCCTCAAGCTTATTTGCCATATTAAAACTGCCTATATCTGGGTTTAGCTGTAGTTAGCATGAGCTTAAGTTGAGTTAAGGAAATATGTATTATATCAAAGGCAACACTAAGTTTACTACAACTATTTCATTTTCATTATTGAAGAAGATTGGTTGATGGCTATATCATTCATTTATTTATCATTCATAAATAAATCCTCACACAGATTGGTGCTACGTATTAGTTACATAGCATGTGACATAATATTTGCTTTTCAACAACAAATTTGCTGTAATTTTTTATTGACAAATTCACTATACATTGTAGCTAAGTTTGTCTTCTGTGTGCAGGAGTGTCAGCGAAAGCTGCAGCACAAACTAGGCCTGGATTCATACCTGCTGAAGCCAGTACAGCGCCTCACTAAATACCAGCTGCTGCTCAAGGTATAGTGTGGAGACATAAGTTGTTACTTCCATTTATGTCTCCATGTATTGTTATTTATCTTTGTCTTCTGATAACAAAACAATCTAGGTTAAGCTATATATATTCTACAAATGCTATTGGTGTGTTCTTAGGAACTGCTAAAATACAGCAGTGATAGTGAAGGAACCTCTGAGCTGCAGGGGGCGCTGGTAGCCATGTTGGACTTGCTCAAATCAGTCAATGACTCCATGCATCAGATTGCCATCACAGGATATGAGGTGAACATAATATTTTAGTTTCTAATTTTCTTTCTGAGTTTTTCAACTTTAAGTAATTTGAGAATAATGAATATATTTGCACCAACAACACAGAAAATATATCCTTTTTATCATTTCTAGGGGGATATCTGTGAGCTGGGCCGTGTGCTGATGCAGGGTTCTTTTAGCGTGTGGATCAGCCATAAGAGAGGAGCCACTCGCATGAAGGAGCTGGCTCGCTTCAAGCCGATGCAGAGACACCTCTTTTTGTATGAGAGAGCTTTGCTGTTGTGCAAACGAAGGGAGGAACACGGAGACGGCAGCAACAAGACACCCTCATACAGCTTCAAGCACTGTCTCAAGGTTGGTCTGTAGCTTTGCTTAAAAATAAACAGATGTTTCGAATGCAAATGTAAATATACATTCTTATAGAAACCCAATTATGGTGATTTAATCTACAATATAAACTTACTCACATTCTAGTATCAATTACTCAGTACTCAATTACTAAACATTAGATATATGTAGTTTGTAATTGCATTGATGTCATCTGCAGCAGGTTTTTGCTATTTTGGAATATTTCTAAAGAAAAAGGATGCATTAATGGAGGATTCCTATTCTTGATTTAAATTTAGCTGAAAATGCATATAGAATAATTTGTAGGGTGCCGTGTATGGGTAGAAATATTTTTAGGAATCCATTCTAGCACAAACTACAGCTTCTGTATTTCTCTTTAAAAGAATGCTAGCAAGCTGTTCAAGGTGAAACTATTACAGCTATATTTCACTTCATATTTCTGCCCGAGGTGACAGCTGAGGTAGTAACAATAGCTAAATCGATGTGTGTGTAAGACTGCTTTTAGAAAAAGGAACAAAAGCCATATACATACACAGTCTCTTTTGTTGTGACTTTAATTCCACAGCATCAAGATGGCTTTAAAAAACACAAAATGAGAAGGTACACTCAACGCTAACTAATGCTAACAATGCTCAAACGCTAACTAGTTTATCTTTGAATCCTCTAAATAGCAAAATACCAATTCGTGGTTTAGTTTTTCCTACAATCCAACATTTTTATTTCAACACTTTCTTCCATATGAGTCTCTTTAATTTCAATCATGTTTATTAAATCCTGCAACAACTCAGCTCCCAGAATATCAAGAAAGATTTCTTCGTTCAAAGCCACAAAATGATTCTGTAATGTAATTTTAGAACTACTCGAACATTTCCTAGATGATATCAATCCAATTCTAAACCTTATAAATAATTGTTTGCAACTGATGAATAAATGCAATGTAATTACTAACAGTGTTATCCACATCAGTATCAGTGAAATGATCCATTTTTAAGCTTTGGCAGTAGTTAATGAAGAGAAATAATTGCAGGAGACAGTCTTGGTGTCTTGATAGGTGTTACTAAGTTCTAGCACCCTTAAGCTGCTCAGCTGGTCACTTTTATTGTATGCGTTAATTTGCGGGATTTCACATCTGGTGTCATCCCAGCAGCTGCAGTGGTGATTTAATATTGAGGACGTGGGAAGGAAGCAGCTGAGGTGTGTGAGAACAAATGTTGTGCTAAGACAGGACAGATGTGTTGCATGATGTAACTGATGTGCTGTTTGCGTGGCTCATCTTAATGCTATGCTGTGTGTATGTGTGTGTGTGTGTCCCTCTTGACAGATGACTGCTGTGGGGATAACGGAAAACGTCAAGGGAGATGTGAAGAAGTTTGAGATCTGGTACAGTGGAAGGGAGGAGGTTTATGTTGTTCAAGTAAGAAGTTTCTTACTTTCACTGCAGATTTAGAGTCATTTCAGCAGGATATATTTGGATCTACTGTTTAACAGATATAGTTAATTGTAAAATAGTGAAAAGCCTTTCAGAAGAAATAGCAAAGTATTAGTATAGTTAACAATATAAAACTTTTATAATATACATACTTTTTCGTCTTTCCTGTTTCTTTTGTCTGTTAGGCTCCTACGGTGGAGGTTAAGCTGGCTTGGCTCAATGAGCTCCGGAAAATTCTGACCAACCAGCAAAAGCTGCTCAGAGGTCTGTGAGAAACTTTATTTGATATGAGGAAAGACTCTAAGCACAAAATTCCCTCTTAACCTTAAGAGCTTCAACTGATTCTCCCTGCCGAATCCCTCATGAGACATGGTTGAAATTCACAGCTTGTGGTGAGCCTTTGGGCTTAAAGGTCCTCACCATAGAATTAAGTGCTTCCTGTTAAAAAGGCTAAATTCTCAGCTCGTACCTTCTAACAACATCCTGCTTCTCTTCTTTTCACAGATGAAGCATATCAGCATGGCCAAATGGCAGAACACATGCAGCTTTCTCCACCAATCACTGAGAGGTGAGTAGTGTCAGCTATGTGTTTGGAGCATGGCTGTAGGCTGCCAGACATTTAAACTCGCAGAGCTACGACATTTACATTGTCACGTGACTATCATCGTGGTAGCTGTGTGTGGTGGACTGTGACAACGGGGACAAGTCCCCTTGTTTTTGTGTTCAATGCTGTTTAGTTGCCTGTCCCCACTCCTCCCATCCCCTACCTGCAGGGGCATGCGTCCGTCCAGAGGGGTTCCTAGGGGCTGTCTGCCGGGGCTGGACTTTGTCTCGCTGTCAGCTGATGTGTTTCTGTGCCTGAGGTCTCGGAGCCCCCGTCCCCGGAGTCCCCGGCAACGGCCCCGGCCACGCCCCCGCCAATGCTCCCAGCACCACTGACCTGCTGTAACGCTCAGTGGTAAACTCAGCCTCGCTTGCCTCACCACGGCATGAGGAGCGAAAACCCCAGACTGCTGTGTTTGCATACTGATCGTCAGCTGCAAATCCCCCTTTTTTTTTTTTTTTTTTTTTTTTAATAGCCTCCATTTGTGGTTCATAACTGACCCCCACTCTCTCCTCTTACGTTACTGTTTCAGCAGCTCCTCCATGGCTTTCTGACATGGAACCACAATTCTTATTTTTGCATCTGAGATTCGCTGTTTTGCATGTATTGCAAAGAGAAAACAGAAGACGTGTTTTTGTTTCATTTCATGAGTCCTCTCATTTCCTCATGACGGCTGTTTTTAAGATGGTGCTCGTTTTTGAGATCTAATAAAACATTTTGATACCCAGCAACAAATTGATCAAATCCTCAAATTTGGATCTTAACAAATCGAGACCAGATCTCCCCATGTGTTGACATGCGAACAGACACTGTGACAGTGTTTCAGTGGCCTGTGAGTTCCACTGAGAGGCTTGCAAACAGCTGCTGGTTATTATGTGCTGTCTGGCTGGTTAGAGATAAGTCATGGCTGTGTGACAAACAACAGGGCAGAGTTGTTCTTGGCACTGATCTGGGGCCAGTTTCACATTATCAGTCAGACTCAGGAAGCTGACCTGAGGTTTTTTTTATGACTGAGGACAACATCTGTCCCGTGCGTGACTGATTAACTGTGCTGTGTGTAACCATGGATGTTGTTTTGTGTTATTTTTCTAGCAAACAGCAGAGAGCGTCAGTGAGCTCAGAGGACACAGAGTCAGGGAGGAGCAGTCCAGACCCCCAGCCGCACTCCCCTAAACACAAGCACAATCGCAGGAGTGAGTAAAGCACATCCTGAGATATTTATATTATAATCAAGTAGATACTTAGTAACTTCATCAACCAAATTTATAGAGGAACTGATCCAAATACAACTTGCTTTGCACGCTGTTGCACTGCTCTGTGTAATTCAGTGCTTCTCAATTCCAGTCCTCACGCCCCCTGCCTTGCATGTTTTAGAAGCAACCCTTCTTTAACACACCTGAAATAAATGACTGACTCGTTAAAAAGCTGCAAAGAATGTGATGGGCAGGTTCATGAATCTGACTCAGCTGTGTTGGAGTAGGGACATGCCTAAGACATGCAGGGCAGGGGGGGCCTGAGGACTGGAATTGAGAAGCACTGGTCTAATTGAATTCATAATCGTAAACTAATGTAGATATTTTTCACCCTTAGCAGTTCAGGTGTACTTTGACATGAAGAACCAGGTACATCGAGGACTTTGGGGGAAAAAGGTCCAGCTACTGAAATTAGCTTTTGATTCAACGTTCTTAATAATTTCCCAGTAAGTGTCAAAGGGGTTGTTTTAATATTGACATAGTTACAAAGTATCTACTTGGTGCCTTTTCAGGTAATCTTTTCTAGGAGACGTTCTCTTCACTAGCTTTATGAGCATGTCTGTGTCCCAGGTTGGCCCGGGGCTCATCATACAGTAGACATCTGTGAAGGTCTGGAGGAGTGGTCTGGAGGTCATGATGTCTTTCAACCGTCTGACACAGAGGAGGAGGTTTTGGTGCAACTGGTGAGATCAAGTATACATACATTTGAAGTTCTTTTAGCATTTTTTTTTAATGGGAAGCAAAATGTGTTTCTAACAAAAAAATATTTATTTCACTAGCTGTATATGGTATTTTGTTGTTATAAACAATATATTTATAATATATAAACA
>JBAMHX010000008.1:16056267-16072391 GCA_037177515.1 Pseudomugil tenellus | reverse complement strand
TATATATATATATATATATTAAACTAATTTAGAAAAGTCCTCAAACTTTATTTTATTTCCAAAACATGCATTTTCAATTGTAAAACTTTTTTTAAATTATTTTATTTTTATTTTCCTAATATTGGTGCCATATGGAAAAATACAACTTCTTTTAAAATATGCTTAAAAGCAGTAATTTGAAAATGAAACTCAGCAATAGCTTTACCTCTTCTGCAATACTGTACACATGGGGCTCCAAACTGGCACTATTTCCAAAATTCTGACCATCCTCATCAAAAACTAGAACATTTAACAAAACTTGGACAGTTTAGTTCTTATAGATACAGATCCAACAACTGGCATGGCTTAGCTTCTTTCTAATTTTAGTAAAAAGTCCTCACTCCTTTCCATATTACTCAGAGGGTCACTTACACCAGCTGCCCTCCATCAAGGACTTGAATGGCACAGAAGCAAGGAATTGCATTGGGGAAATTACTGCTGACCCTGCCAATGTTGGCAACGCATTGTCCCACAAATTATTTCAGGGAAACAGTCCATTAAAGCCAGAACCACCTGCCATCATCATAGTGTTTTTTTGCAAGCTGTTGGCCGACACAAGCTTCTGACCACTCTGTTTCTTTTCAGAGGAATACTCTGTTTCCAGATCAGTTCTAACTCATCAACTAAGATTATACTTCAATCTCTATTTGCATAGTCATTTTTACGATAGGCCAGCTTTTCCATTTACCCTGTATGTTCTTTTCTAACATGAAACTGATTCAGAATTCACAATTACACTTCATCTCTGAGCTGATCTATAAATGTACAGAAAAACAAAAGTATTCTCATTTTTTATGCTTGGGAAAAATCTGGGAATAAATAGAACAAAAACTATGTGAATAAACTATCCAGTGATTTACCACAATTAAAAAAAAGTAATGCTTTTTCTCAATCATGCTTCTGAAAAACTCAGGTAAAAAAATTTGTCTGTAAAATATCCACCTGACCACAAAACCACTTTTTGCCACGCATCTTTTTTTTTTTTTACTTTTATGCAAATATTTTTTCATATTTTTGTTTTCCCAAAAGTCCTGATTTAATATTGTAGTGCGTGGTTAAAAAGAAAGCATACAGGGACAAGACAACACGCAGAAACATGCTGGCGTAGAGGAGGACGGCATGAATATAAAGCTTTATTATCAACACTAATGAATCCTGTTGCAGTAGTTCCCAGTTTCTTCAAACTTCAATTGTTTATACAGACAGATGCGTCAAAGTTAGAATGAGATGAACTCTTTTTCAGCTTTACATCTCACAGTCTGAAATCTTACCTACATGTATAGATATATTAACAGCCTTATGTTAATGTTTTGTGTGTCATTTATGGAGATATTTTCACCCTAACTGTGTTCCATTCTAACAGAGTCAGCTTGTACAATTTTACAATCACTTTTTTATTCTCATTTAGATTGTTTTTGTAGGTAATTCATTCATGCCACATTTATGTGAGCAAACAACTTTACAGCACTTGTGTCACTCTCCTCAGACCTCATCTCTGTGCAGTGTATTGATATACTCTCCTCTTGGGTTGCAAGTGTCAGCCACTGGATTCATGTCTGCCCCAAACTGCAGATATGAGCATAGCAGAAGGCATAAGTCTTGCATATTTTCTGGCAGATTAATTCAATGCAAGGCCAGCCACTGAATCAATGGATACCCAGAGAGGAGTTCAGACCTGCTTCATTAATCACAATACAGGCAGCTCTGTCCTCCACAACACTGACACCTGCTCTAATCTCAGCAGTAAAACTGCACACAGTGTCATTTGGATCTTTCAGTAATGGCTGGCAGCCCAAGACGCTTCTTTCTTTCTGGTGGTAAAGAGAAGATTTGTCGATTTTGTCATCAGGACACAATCTCAGATGTAGCCAGTACCATGCAGTTGGGTCTTTTTGCATCTTGAACTCTTACAGGAAGTTTAAAAAATATGTGCAGATCTCCAAGTATTGGCATCACACAGGTTAAATTTGAGATAAATGGTTAAGCAAAATTTTTTTTTTGTGTGTAAACGTATTTGGTATTTGGTGTTGAAAAATAAAAATATTTGGTCTTGTGTAAATAGGGGGTATGTTGAGGACACATATTTGTTTAGTCAGAGGGGGAATTTGTTCCTTGTCAGATGCTTTCCTGCTACTGATGCAGATTGGCAATATTGCCTGGAGGAAACTGGCTCTGAGTGGCATCAGTGGTCTGCCACTCTCCATCTCTGGCTTGGGTGCTGATTGTTGTTTGAGGATGTCCAAGGCCAGTCTTTTCAATTCCTCTGTCAGCTTTGGTTTGCGAGAGACCCAGGATGCCCCTTGTGATCAGTACTTTGTTTTTTGATAATCTGATGTGTGAGCTGTGTTATTGAGGTTTGTGTAGGGAATGCTTGGTTATTGATCAGTTTCCAGTGAACTGTACTTCTGCCTGGCAAAACATGAGTTTTAATCCAACAGTATTACTTTCCTAATTTGGAAATGGAAAAATGCTTTCTATCTGACGTCAGCACAGCCAGAAAGTGTTTTTGTCCATAAAATCTCTGGTGTACTAGTCAGCTTGCTGTAATCCACAGAGCTGCATGGCTTCTGAGGTGAACAGCTTTGTGAATGGTTCCCTCTGTTTAGATTGTTAACATGCTTTTCCTGGTTGTTAATTTTCTAGGCAACAGAACAAGTGAGGACACTCATAACACCCCCCCCTCCCCCCATTTCTGGTTTTCTCTGTCTCTAAGTTATTCTCAAACATATTTTACTTTAATCCTTGTCATTTCTTAACATGTGATTACTCCTAAAGGTAGACATTAAGTATATTGTGTCATCTGCTTGCGTATGCATGTATAGTCACTTACATATGTGTGTAATATTATTTAAGTCCAGTAATATTTTTGATAATAATATTTCCACCCGGTTCAGCAGACACCTAGTTTTGATCACCAAACTGGACTTTATTTGGGGCCAAACATTGACTGTTTGACCACTGTGGCCTACTTTATTGGCCTGCTTTTGTGACCTGCTTCAAATTTATCAGTGATCTATTGATTCTGATCAGGCTCATGATAATGATCACATTTTTTTAACCTAAATATATTCCTCAAAGTGATTGAATAAATCAGATCTCTGACAAAATAAGAGTGGGATTATTTTCTACCTGTGCACTTTGGATTACTGCAACATAGCTTCAGAAATGTGCTTCTCTAGTTAATCTCATGTTAATATAATCCCACATAATAGTGGTTATGTGTGTCAAACTAAGAGAAAAAATAATTTTTCTGTGCTAGGTAGAATTTTGAAATATTTTTTAATGAATTAGCAACAATTTCTCACTGCAGTCATTTTAATTTAACAGGTAAACTGCTTAGTAGTTGCACAATCCACAATTGCATCTCTTCCCTCAGATGTTTCCCTTTATGCTACTCTTGTATTGCATCTACTGTATATAGTGTTTACTTGTTTGACATTTGTGGTTATTTTATTCCTTTTACTTATTTGATCACTTTTTACTTATCCTAATATTCTCTTTAGGGCTCGGCAACTCTGACCCTTGAGAGCTGCAGTCCTGCAAGTGTTAGAATAGTTTTCCTGCAACACCTGACTCAGATCAATGGGTAATTAGCAGACTTGTACAGAGTTTGATGTTAAGCTGTTCATAAGTCTGCTAATTAAGTCTGATGTGTGTCAGGTGTGTTACAGCAGGAAACTCCCAACACTTGGAGGACTGCTCACATTAAAGTGACATCATCTGCACACAAAAATATGTGTTAATACCTGATGAAAAAAACTGATTCTGATTCTATCACATATCACTGGAACACAGTAATTTATACACTATCACACCAGCTACAGCTCACTTTCAGGCTGTGTGTAATGTGTGCTATATACAGCCCTGTCCTTATTTACTGTATCTCTGAACATAAACCACCACTAAAAGACTGAAAAACTTTATCTGGATATTTAGGAAAGAAGTGTGGTACATTAAACAAAATTAAAAAGGGTAGATTAAATTGAGAATCCCATGTTTTTTATGAAATACACTGAAAGGAAATTAAATAAAACTTGAATTGCAACTTTTTTGCAGTGTTGTGTTATAACTACTTCCCAAACAGACCATGTGTCATACTGTGGAGAGTTACAGGAGGTTTTGAGGGGAAGAAAAGGCACAGAAGCAATTATAGTATGCCAAGGTCACAGAAGCTATAGGTTGCTGTAATAATCAAAGACCTTGTGTGCAGAGCCTGTTGGGACTAGAACAGCATCACATAGAATTATTGTCAGTCAAAGATTGAAGAGGGCAGCATTTTCCAGTCAGAGCGGCATCACTGAAATAATTCTGTCAAAGCCTTAAAATTATGTAGTGTCAAGAGATTTTATTGCCAGATAGATTCTATATTTCAAATATTGCTCCGGATTAATAGTTGCTTTAGACACAAACTAATTAGAGTTGGTAAAAAACTATAAAGGGGATTAAGTGGAGGTAGGAAAGAGAGGAGATAAGGTTGAACCAGTGGTAACAAACTTGCAGGAAGAGAGCAAGTCTGGGAGCCTGTTCAACTCTGCTGTGTTGGTGGTTTGAGCAAATGATGGCTTGAAGTTCATGAAGGTGCGTCGGTGACTGAAAATTTCTTAACTCATTTGGACCCGCGAGAATGCAGTTGTGTGTTTAAAAAAATGGTAAGAAATGGCAATTAGGGGCATAGATCTGGAAAAGGGTGGCACTTGTAAATGGCCCAAAGCATGAAAAAAACTAGGAAATTATGGTTTCATCAGAACTGCTGCCTGTGGATATCCGTCATGTGAGCGCAATAACTCAAACAATTTTCACAATTGGATTTTGATACTCGGTGTGCCTGTTTAAGTCCCCAAGAGGATAACCTGTATCAAATTGAACCATTTTGGGATTTATGGTTTACTCACTAGGTTGTGCTTTATTCACACGAAATCAGATTTTTGGCTATATTTCTGGAACTATTTCTCTCATTGACCTATAATCAAGTGCAAATAAAAGGTCATAACCTCAGGATGCATCCTGTCCTGACATCATACTGGGCTGGTCCAAGTCAGGTGGAGCTTTGTGACTGAACATGTGGGTCTTTATATTATTGCATCTTTATATTATTGTATTGTATCTATTCGAGGATTGGGGAATTGGAGATTTAGGGGCGTACGGGGATATACCCCTAGCTGTTGGTTCCAACGACATAGACCTTGTTTTATTAAGGTAGGAGTTGCATAATACATAAAATGGAACTGATGTTTAAGTTACGTGTGAAATTATCTTAACCACACTGTGTAAGTATTATGGTCCACTTCGGTAATACAGATGTAGATATAATTTTCCAGGGCTTGCTGGTGAATACTTCATGCAGGTGACATAAAGTATTCACCTGAAACCAAATCCACAGCTTCAGACAGCAGTTTCATACTTGGATTTTCTATTTCTGCATAAGTTTTATGTTAGCTGCCCCCAGTGCTTTCTAATGTTGATGCTTGCAATTATTATTTTGTTGTGGGATATTATAAATTCATGAAAATTAAAAGTTAGAGTGGTATAGATTGTCCTCTGATCCTCTTTTGCCACAAAACTGATTACTGTTCGTTACTGAGCTCTTCCTCTGCCTCTTCCTAATAGGATATGGATTCTTCTAGTAGGTGCTGCATTCAGGTCCAGTCAGATGTCTGAGCTTCATTGTGAAGATGCCATCCTACATTTGATGTTTGACTAAATCTGATTGTCTCAGAGTAGTTGGGCAGCTAAGGTGGCCAATCTGATCAACGGGACACACCTTGGAAAGTATTCTTTAAAAATGCTTTAAAACCTTCTAAAACAGCTTTTTAAATACTATATACATTTTTGATATCCACTTGTGACCCAGAACAGGATGAAGTTGGTGTAGGAAATGGATGGAACTGTCCACTAAGAGCTTAAAACTTTATCTCTGAAGAAACTGATAACGTCAAATGAATACGTTCTGTCTTGTTGTTTATTGTTGATTAAAATAAAATACTGCATCAAGCTTGAATCTGAAAAACATACAAATATTGCTCGATGTTTAAATGGGAGATGTATGCGTGCCTGACAAGGTTGTATTCTCTGGAGAATTCACCAGGCAGACCACAGGGCAACAGACCACCCTGTCTTTGCAAATGTGCAGTGACTGGTTAACAGGATTAGTCGCTTCATGCACTCCTCCACTCCTGTAGCTGATTTTGTTAACGTGTTAGAGGCTGGACCTAACTTCAGCTTGCATCATAGTTTCACCTCAGCAGTGCTCACTGCCTATAAGAGGAAACAGAGTGGAAAACATGAGGGAGGTCCTGAACTGGCCCAATAGACTGATAGATCAGGGAAAATAAATTGATTTTTTCTTAGAGGCTAGATATGGCTCAATATAGCCTGGGCCTATGTTGTAACTGGAGAGGTCTGTGTGCAGGGTGAGATTTTGCGATTTGTGGAATTTTTTCCCCCAATTGTAAATCATAACTTCATAAACTTAAAAAATACCAAAGTTTTGCACTGTTATTTTAAATTATACTGGAAATAAAAATAGTTGGAACGTGAGGTGTAAGAAAGAAGTTATTTCAATTGCTGAAAGTTAATTAGTTCTGATATATATATCTATCTCTCTCTCTCTCTCTCTCTCTCTCTCTGTCAAATACAGGTTATATATATATATATATATATAAAATGTACATAGTTTCTCCTGAGCTTAAATATGCAAAATGACATACTACAAAGCCATTAGTACTGTTCCACAGAGTGTTCATTCATTCAGCTACGATGAAGACAGAAGATGGAGAGCTAATGGATTCAGGGTACAATCATCAGAGATAAAATGATAATAAAAAAATTGGTTTTTGTTAAATTCAAACTGTATGAAGCCTTGACATAGTAAATGTCAGACTTGCTTGTGAAATGTAGCAGAGCAACCATGTGCTTAGTCGTCTTTCAGCGGGAGTGTACCTTAGTCCTTACAGTGTGAAAAAGGTGAGACAAGTGTTAAAATCTGTGGATGTAATAAAGAATGGAGAAGAAAGACATTGTTAAGATGACTGCTAAAAATAGCAACGATCCTGGTCCCTGAAGCCAATTTTACACAGTCTGGAGCAGTGAACATCACGCTTCCGCCTGCCTCCTTCTCATCAGGGAGACATCATTTACATAATGAGATGCTGCCACGGCAACAAAGCCCCAATAAGCATGGGAGTCATCATTCAGAAATGGTGGATATGGTGCCTTCTAAGCCTGCACAATTGTGAAGAATTCTGCTTTTTGTTAGCCATAAAGACAGCTTGTGGAAGCATAGGTTTATTAAAAAATAAAGAGTAAGGAGGAAAAGTGAATGAGAAGATTTATAATTGTAATTTGATATAATTTGTTTTCTAGTTTGAACAGCATTTTGCTCCATAACATTCCAGAAAGAAAAAAAAAGAATTTGAATACTTTTTTGAAAGCTTTGATCAATATTTTCTTAATACATGACATCTCAAAATCTTCACTGCTACCCCCCCCCCCAAAAAAAAAACAAAAACAAAAAAAAAAGCCAAACAAACAAACAACAAAAGAAAAGTCTAAAACTGATACAACTGGAAAGTGTGTTCTAAATATGAAAGTGTTTGACGCATGTGGAAGCTCAGTTTTGCTATCATGTTATCCATCACATTTACTAAACATTTTGTTGGTAAATATTTGCTTAGTAACAAGTGTTAAGAGAAAAAACTATTTTTTGCATCAAACCAAGAGTCAGCTGATTGTTGGCGCGAGTGAAAGAAAAGTGCTAGAAAAGGAGTATTAGAAAAGGAACAGTATGTACATGAGAAATAAAGAAAACAATGCCATCAGATACTTTATATATATTGTTGCTGTTCAATGATGTGACCTATCTAAATTATAGCTCTCCTTAACACATTTTTTATGTTTCGTGCTAATAGAAAAGCGTATAATACAATTTTCTTTGGTAGGGCATTTTGCCATCTCTCTTATATCTGTCAGTCATGCAACACTATCCCCCCACTGCTTACCAGAAAAGGGTAATAAATCTTATCCGTGGGGTAACCAGGGTATGTGGGTGGCATACTGATTTACACTGTCTGATAAAGTTTCAATGAGACTGTGTACAAAATGTCTTAAAGTTTAATCTGTAACAGTATCAATTATTCAAAACAGCAGATTTGGAAATAATAACTACTAAAATATGCAAGATCTTTCCTGAAAAAGTTTTTATGAACAAAAAATATATATTAATATCTCTCTCAAACCATGAGAGAGACAGGGCTTTATATGCATACTACCAATTCACAACAAAGTCAACTCAGAAACTTTAGATAGACAGTTTAGTCATGTCTGCATCTTTTGATACAAAAGAAAAAAAACAAATCCACCTTACTTCAGTTTATATATATATATATATATATAAACTAACTTCTTCGTCTGAATATCTATGAATCTATAGACTTTTACTGTGAATCAGTTTCCTACCTGACAAACTTTCTCCTTGTTTTGTCAGATGTCAGAGAGATTCCCTGTAGTGAATGATCACATCATTTTCAATGTAATTAGAGTGGACAAGTCTCTGCCTACACTGCAGTACAGAGAGAGAAAGACAAAGGGATGGAGAGTTAAGTAAAAGTATAGCAAAGGGATAAAGAGAAGCATTGCGAGAGGGAGTGAGAGAGAAATGGAAGGCAGTGATCTAACAGTAATCCTTAACAGCAGAACTGACTTCCATAAAGAAAATGAACAATGCTGTAGGCGAGATGAAAAGGTTACACACAATAACTCAAAAATGCTTCAGCTTTGCTTGAAGGTTACAATGAAAAAGTAGGACGGGGACATTGTTTAATTGCTTCAATTCCTACTCATTATACGATGTCTTGGCATTTGTTGCTAACATATTTAAGTTCACTGTGCTTTTATTGGTCTGATTAACAAACACATCTAAATTATATTGCTTACTTTTCAGTAGTTGCGTAATAAGTCCTTGCGGTCCTGACCTTTATGTCGTGTCTCTGTGTTTGGTGTGCTGTGTAATCAAATGGTGAGCTGTTCAGCGTGGCTTTATGACGCATTCTGTTTCAAATATTTTGTTGTACTACTGAGAGTACAAAGACATTTGCTTCAACTTAACCTTCGGAACATGTCTGGATAGATGGATATATGCTGAAAAAATCAAACCGCAGAATCAGAAGGCTTTTGTTTTCATGTTATAGCATATCTATGGAAAAGTGTTTTTATGTGCGTGTGTAAGGGTTTGTGAAGCACATGTAGACCTGCATTCTGAGAGCGAAGTGCTCTGTTTGGAATATATGGAGTTATATATCACTGTATATCTCTGGGCTGCACGATGGCAAGGTGGTTAACACTGTAGCCTCACAGTAAGCAGGTTGCCGGTTTGATCCCCGGCTCGGGTGGTGACCTATCTTTTTGGAGTTTGCATGTTCTCCCCGTGTTAGCGTGGCTTCTTTCCGGGTTCTCCGGCTCCCTGCCACAGTCCAAAGACATGCACCTTGGGGATAGGCTGGTTGGGGACTCTAAATTACCCTTAGGAGTGAGTGTGTGTGTGTGCATGGTTGTTTGTCTGTGTGTGTTGGCCCTGTCATAGACTGGCGACCTGTCCAGGGTGTACCCTGCCTCTTGCCCTATGTCAGCTGGGATTGACTGCAGCCCCCCTGCGACCCCGTTAGGGAATAAGTGGTAGAAAATGGGTGGATGTATATCTCTGATATGCAATGGAGCTTGGTCATGGAGAGCTTTATATGTAAGGGGAAGGTCAACACATCCTCAACACCATACCTTCATACCATTTATTAGAGAGTTTGTTCATACCTTGAAATATGTTCTGTCTCTTTTATAAATGTTCTCAATTAGTGCTAGAGGGCTTTATTGCACTTTAGAAATAAAACATAAGGCATTTATTTTATGATCACTTACTCAATGATTCAGCTGGATTTGTTCACATCAGATGGAAACTTTAATACTCACATTAACAAGCCTTCAATCACACTCCACAAAGTCCACTTTGTTGCACATTCACACTATAGTGGTCTGGAGGAAGAGTTCATTTGTAGAGGTGTTGCATCTTAATTTACTTTGTTGCTTTTATGTCGCAGGGGATCACATTGCTTTGGCAACATCATGCAGTAACAATGACTTCTTGTTCTGGTCAGCAATGCTCAAAACAGACCCCACAAGACAAAGAAAAAAGGGAAAAAAAGCTTGCTCCAAAAGGGGAATTTCTTCCCGTTCAGCTGGTTTGTACACTGCTAGTAAACAAAGCTCATCGGGATGGATTCTGAGGCGTTCCCAGGCCAGCCGGGACATGTAATCCCTCCAGCGTGTCCTGGGTCTCTCCTGGGGTCTCCTCCCGCAGGGATGTGCCTGAAACACCTCATTAAGGAGGTGTCCAGGAGCCATCCTAACCAGATGCCTGAGCCACCTCATCAGCCTCCTTATGATGTGGAGGAGTTGCAGCTCTACTCTGACTCCCTCCTGGATGACCAAGCTTCTCACCCTGTCTCTAAGGGAGAGCCCGGCCACACTGTGGAGGAAACCCATTCACGCCACTCATTCTTTCAGTGAGTTGTGCAAATGGTGGGCAATTGACCTATGATTCCATTCACTTCTTTGCATATTAGAGGCCAATATTAAAGGTGGCAAGATATGGCTTTAGGTAGTTAGCATTTCTACAAAAAAAATAAAAAATGGACAAACACTCTACACATGAAAAGACAACAGACATATTCCCAATTTTCTATCCAAACCTCTCTGCTTCTCCTACCTTTTTTCTGGCAAAAGTCAAAACTCTCACTGACCAGAGGAAGCAGAAGACCAAATACACGTAATCTTTTCTTTCCTTCAGATAGTCTGTGGCTGAATCTACAAAATAACATCCTGTTTCATCCCTTTGAAAAATTATGAATAACTTAAAAAATGTTGCAAATTTAGATGCTCGGGCGCTGACTGATATTTCATAGTTTTTGTGATGATACTTTCAAACAATGACAATTTGATTAGTGACACTCCTGTTCTGCGACTCCTTACTGCTTCCACAATTTTTCCTTTTATGGTTTGACATGATGCATTGGGTATGTTGGTGTTTCTGTTCAGAAACAGGGACCCTGTGGGCATATTTGGTGGGATGTTGATAACACTTTGTGGAGGCAGTCCTCACACTCACTCTAAAATCAGTCATCACACTCAGAAAGAAAAAAAAATTGCATGGCTCTCTTCACTGCTAGACACCATAAAGAATTACAGCTATATATATATATATATAAGCAGAATATAATTAAAAGTGAATTTATTATGTTTGCCATTCATCATTTGTTTAGTAAAAAAGGCAATTACATAAGAGCAGAAGACACATAATGAAGGAAATATTTAATAAAACAATATAAAACAGAACATTTTTCCCACTAACAAAATTTGTTATTTCCCCATGGATACATTTTCACAGGACTGTGCAAGATTAAATATTTAATTGGCTTCATGATCAGGTGCAGTATATCCTGAACTTAGACCAACTCCTTTGTTCCCTGTCTTTCATTTCTGGACGAACTCATCAATCCAGGTGTGTCTGGCCTCAGTAATCACAACAGCAATGGCCAGACACACCTGGATTAAACAGTTCGTCCAGTAATGAAAGACAGGAAACAAAGGAGTTGGTCTAAGTTCAGGAAGCAGTGGAGCTGTGAATAAAACCAATTGCACCAAATATTCATGCAGCACATGCCCTACAAATGCACAATGTTATTGACACCATAAACTATGTCTTAGCAGTGAGGACTGTGTTTGCGTGGGTGGGTCGGTGCTCCCTGCTCCATACTGCAAAGCGTGGAGGGACAGATGGCTGCTCAGTCTCGTTCTGAGTTTCTCTACTGGTCTCTTAGGTTTGGCTCAGGGTCTCCATCCTGTCTTGGCTATGGAGCCACAATAAAGCCCACCTGCCCTGTTTCCACACACATATACTCTGAAATAACTAGGTTGCTTTTACCACACAGGCTAATCAAGTTGCCTACTTTGTGATGCTACAGCGAGTGACTTGACTCAAGCTTTAGATGCTTTAAGCATTAGATGTTTCTATACTTTCCCACATGACATTATATATTATAAGTGTAAAGTTCATATAGTGAAAATGAGAAACCAATCATTACAAAACTAAAACATTCTAATCAGTTATTTATATTTAGCAGTACAGTGCATCCATACAGAATAGCTTTGTTTCTGGGAAACTGGTGGATTTCTTCTCCCTTGAAACATAACTTAATTGTTTTTCAGAGGTAATCTTTGTGGCAGTGATATAGTTTCACAAATGTTTTTTTTTATATCACTGGCAGAAGTGGATACATCCTGAGGATAACAGTCCTGCACGTGTTGGGAGTTTCCCTTCAGCAACATATCTAACACACATCAAACTTTATTATCAGACTTGTGCAGAGCATGGCATCAGATTGCACAAGTGTGCTAATTACCCATTGATTTGAGTCAGGTGTGTTGCAGCAGTGGAACATGTAACCCTTGCTGGACTTCCGCCCTCGAGAACCAGAGTTGTCTTGCCATTTAAAAATGATTTAAAAATGATTTCATTGGCCTTGATGGAAAGAAAATATTTACCAGAGGTTCACTTACAGTCAGATGTTTCCTGATGCATTAATCTTAAACAATGAACTTGTGTATATAGTGTTTGAACAGTTCTAAGACAACACCAGTTTGAACTGCATGCTGGGAGGTGGCCCCTATTCCCGATGGTGCGCTTAGCCACTACCTGAACAAAGCGCTAATTACAAGCAGATTTCAAGTGCTAATTAGATTAAAGAAGCACAATAATTTCCTGCATGAACCAGCTTAAGTGATCTTCATTTTCAGCCTACAGATAGTGGAATTATTGTAAAAGGTTAATAATGCTTTGTTGATTACCCTGCCATGTTTGCTTATCCAATGCAAAATAAAAGTTGATGTGTTTATATTTTCATATTTTAGCAGGTGTGTTAGGTGGAAAGTATTTAATTTGTTTTTCTTTGTGCCCCATTTATAGACAAGGACATTTGAGAGAGCCCAGGAAGCGCATTATGCATCATACAAACAAATGACAGAAGAATGCACAAAAACTCCCATTCATGCACACATATGAAGCTCTAAATATTTTTATTTATCACTGAATATTTGCACATGTTACCTTTTACTGCAGTGGGAAATGCATAAAAGCTGCCTTTTTACGTGCTTAGTAGATATGGTTGGCACATAGATGAAGCTGCGGACTCCTTGGGGAACACCAACAATACAGTAGAAACTTCAGTAACACAATAATTGTACATGCCACTTTAAATCCCAAATCAACATCTAGCTCAGCCATAATTACAGTGTTGCTGATGTTATGTTTTCCAGCAGCTTTTCCTAACTATTTTGAGCGGAACTTATTAAAGCTATGTGCTGCCACTAATTAAGTTGTTTGTCTTTGCAAAGCCATCTCCGCCTGCCCACTGCTGCTTGCTAATAAGTAGTTGTGTCAGTGCACCCCGCCAAATGATTGAAGGGATGATAAAAGCAGAAAGATGTAGGAAAAAATGACCTTATGGTGGCTGATTTTCTAACAGGTGCTGCTGAGGAGTCATTTATGATGCTGGATCATACCAGTTGGGGCTTCTTAATAGGCAGTTGTGTGGGTGCTCTGAATGTTTCTGTGAAAGAAATGATGTAAAGCCAACTGAGATCTTTTTCACAAAACTGAAGTTTAAGAAGAAAGCTTTGCATTTTCCCCTCATTTAGAATATTCTACAGTGCAACATAGAGAAAATCCACCAATATATGTGATTCTCCTTTTGTTTACATTTTGAACATTATACTTTACAGCAGTACCAAACACCTCTAAAAATGCCAGTTTCCTCCCTTTATTCCCAGTATGAGTATTGAGTGTTTTACAAAGACTAAATGGCTAGAGCAGTACAGTAAGATTAACATTGGAATTATATATGAAATTTTAAAAGTATATATACACAGAATGGGTAGTGACATTCTTAATGTATATTTCTACACAAAAAAATGAAATGCCAGCTATTAGGTGTAACAAAACGATTTTTATTGAGGATAGAAGTTACATGTAGCCTTCTTTTAAGTCTTCTCAGGAGCAGTAGCAAAAATAGTTGTGTCTAATTAATGGAAGGTTTAAGCTGACAAATTTGACTGTAACTTTTAACCAAATAACTTGCCTTGTGTAGCCCTGTTTTGTATATTAAAAGGTCAGATTTTGCATCCTTATCAAAGACTGTTGGAAAGCAATACCAGTTCAAGGCAGGAATTGTGAATGTAAGTTTACTTCTTATGCCTTTTTCATGTGCTGTGACTGTACAGTGTTGACTTGCGGCCTGTTGAGGGAGGCCAAGCTTCTGCCTAAAGACAACGCGGAATAACATTAGTTGGGTCATTTTTAGCTTATCTAGTAGACATTACAGTAATATATGATTGCATGCACACCTGAGTCTACAATCATATGAGGGAACTGAGTTTGTGTCTGCATATTGCACACGGCAGTAACCATTTGGATTCCACATGGGTCCATGTGCTGTAGGGGGGATATTTTAGCTGAACTGAAGGTGGAGAGTATGCTTGCATGAATTACCTTTTACATAAGGTCGTTATTATGTTGCTCAGATGTTCACATCTCGTGTCTATAAAATGCAGGACAGCAAGTAAAACCTAAAATGAAATCTGAAATAAATCTTCACACCAAACTTTTGTTAGGGAGTCATTTGAATTTATTTTCCTATTTACAAAGATGAGTGTAACTAGAACTATGAATGACAGTATTAAGACACCAAAATGAAGACTCATTTCATTTGCACAAATTGTTAGATGACATGTGTCAATGCTAATATATGAACAAGTTTTGCATAGTAAAGGTCTATATGCATATCATGTTCTCACTTTAGGTCATGTGACTCTTCTGGAGGGATATTCTTACTCTCTATTGCTTTATTCTATTAATTCTCCCTGTCTCTCTTACTTTGAAGAGTGCGCTGCTGTAGGAAGCTGTCTAAGCTAGTTGCAGTCTGAATTCTGATGACCATCTCCACATATAACTTGTATCTGATCTCGGTTTTTATTTCCCCTTTAAATATATTTGTATACCCAGGCAAAAAAGAGAAAACTAGAAATATAATTAATTTATTCTCAAATCATTAGATGTTAACTAAGTTTATTTATCAGCAAGTCCAAAATGTGCTGTTGGCAAATGTGATGCTAGTTAGAGGCTGATGCTGTATTTGAGAGTATTTTTAACCGTTTGGTGTTTGGTCTACCTAAACTAAGTATTTGTTCTTTTACCCCTGTTTTACATTTCCACCAGTCTACTGTTGTAATATTGTTATAACTTACATCTCAACCTTTCGGTAAAGCATTTATTCTGATTATTTTTGTCCAAAACAAACAGAAAAATGCAGAGAAACATTTTTCTCTGGCTTTTTTCTTAACGTGGATGTTAAAGGGTTAAGAATGACTTCAGATTTTTTTTCCAAAGAAGTGTCTATTCAAATCAGAAAATATTCCAGTAAAACCTTCTTATGCAATACAAAGTTCCTTTTTGTCCTCTCTTACCCTCATTTATTCATCAGTCCAACTGACTTCTAACAGCTCATTAGCACTATGTTTTTAGAAAGGTTGAATTATTTTCCTTCTTCCCTTTTTCCCCTTAAATCACTTTAATTCCAAGTTACTCTTTGAACATGCGCACTCAGTTCTACATATTGTATGAGTTCTTCTCTCCAAACATTTAAAACCCCTAAATTTCAAGCTGTCAAATTTTATGTCACTCTTCTGGCTGACAAGCTTGTAATATCCCGGGCCAGTAGTTTTACGAGAGCCAGTCTTTACTCCCATAAAGAATAAAAAAAACCAAAAAACTAAAAGGTTTCCATTCCACCCTGCCTTTCGCCTGCTAATTGCTAGCCATGATTTGGATTAAGCGGTATAGAAAATAAATGAATAAATGTTTCCATTGTTTTTTCTCTGTGTAAGCATTAAAAGGTTAAAATACATACAAAGATATTTTGATAGAAAATGTGCTAAATCAAGGCTCTCAAAACAAGACAGCTGATGCAAGTTAAATTATTCCTGCA
>JBAMHX010000008.1:16019503-16055108 GCA_037177515.1 Pseudomugil tenellus | reverse complement strand
AATCCCAATACCATAATCTGTGCCAGGAACTGTCATATTAACAAGACTTACAGGACTACAACAGTGTACAAGACAGTGGAATGTGCTGTTTTGTATCTTATTCATTTAAGGTCTATGCTTTGATAAAAACAAATTTCCTCCAGATGTGGTCTGCTAATAATATACGGTAGTACACCCACACACACTCTCTCCTCCATCCTCTTACCTCTGTGTTACCTCGTCCTACTCAACTCCACGCCTTTCTGGGACTCTCTCATCTGAAGTTTCATTTTCCTTGATCCACGCACATGCTTCCCACTGATATCACCATACAGTCTAGCACTGTTAACAGAAGATTTAGTGTGTGTGTGTAAATGTGTAAATCTAAATTCTTTGTGGTTTCCCTTCTGTGCCTATTCACAGGCACTCAATGCATGTGGAGCAACAGTGATGGTAGCAACCCAAAGAGTGTAGATCACAGGGTGCACTGGGAAAGCTTGAAGAAATGTAAGCAGCTTAAGCAGTTCATGATGTTGTCATCTCTTCTCAGCTGAGCTCCCAAAATAACAGGCCCTCTGGGTACACACCAGCAGAGTTGAGCAGAGGAGAGTCAACAGACGTACCCAGAACAATCCGGCCCAGATTAGAGTAGATCGGAGTAGCCCAGTTACTGTGGCCATTTAGACTCAAACTGGTTATCCTCATTTCAAAGGAACAGAGGTTTTACAGGGTGTGACAGCTGTCAGCCTAACTATTCTAAAATTTGCACAGCTCAGCCCATTATATAAAAAGAATGACTGCAGATAGCTATCCTCTATAAAGCCCTCCCCTTCACTAAATTGCAGTTCTGGTGTAGCATTAATAAGCATTAATAAGTATGCTTATTGTTTGAGCCCATGTGGCTTGTGGATCAGGTCATAGTACCGATCCAAGCTGAAACATGATGAGTAAACATCTGTCTCATACGCATTTACACCAAACTTATACCTATAAGGCCCCATTAAGCAGCTCTTGTAAGTGTGTCAGAGAAAGATGACTCTTCCATTCCAAGAAGACAGCAGACAGAAGTGTTTAACTCTCTCTGCTGTTCCCCTTTCTTCCATCTAGGTCATAATGTAGGCTATAGACTAGTTTATGTGTACTCAAAATACAGTAACACGTCACAGCCAAGTCTGTAAATAGGGGTTGATGTTCATGAAAATTCATACTGTTTACTTACTTAAACTGTTTTTTATGGTTCTTTTTGTTAGACGGAGTTGTTTGTTTGTTTATCTCCTCAACATGTTTCAACTACATCATGTTGTCATCTTCAGAAGTGTCACATGTGTCTTATAGGCTGCTATTTAAGTTTTTTTAGAGAGTAGGGAGCGCTTACGCCCCTGCTTACTGTCTGACTCCTTCTCCATGACCGCATTCCATGTGTAGAAAAGGGTGTATGCTCCCTCATCTTGGTTCATGGTCCTTGGTGCCCGCTTTCTAATCTTGATGGCCTCTCTGATCCAGCAGTGGTATGTTTTGGAGAATGATAGTCTTCTCCTCTATGGTAAAGTACGTTGCTGTGGGTTTGCCCATGTTTGGTCAGAAACTCCAAACACCACCTCTTTTATGTGAACGCACACTTATCCTCAGTGGAAAACCCTGGGTTGAGTTAGTGAGTTGATAACCAGCTTCATAGTACAGCCTATCCCAGTTCCTGAATGTCTGGCTCTGTCTATCCAGAGAACGGAGGCAAGTCCAGGCTGTGTTAATCACGCTTCGTAGTACAGGCCTCAAGAAGAGGCAGGGCTCCAGAAAACCTTGCTTTTCACCACTGTTTCCATTAGCACTCTGGCATATGTTGCCTGTGTTGTCTCCATAACTTCAGCTTACTGTCCTCATGTCATCTCCTTAGTGCCAGCATCTCACACCTATGTCCAGGTCTTGTCCAGCTCTTCGGCATCCCATGCCCTATCCAGTGCTTTAGTGGTCCAAGTCGTAGCCCACACTACTGATACTACCTAAACCAAGCCTTGTTCCTGTTTCCGACGGGGTGCCTGGGTCCTCCATCTCCTGTGGTTCCTGTCTGAGTTTTTCCCCTTTACTGGCCCTGGTACTTGTTCTCGAGGGGGCTCTATAAGTGAGAGCGTTGCCCTTCACCTATGACTCCAGTTCTTTACTCTAAGTGGACGTCCCTCCCCTTTGTTCCAGATAGTGTGCTTGATGGATTTGTGACCTTCAGGTTGTCCTGAGGGACTCAGGGCCGCCCTCCAGAGCCCATCATCATCCATTAGTACATCTGGTTTGATTTACTTCACCTGCTCTTTGCTTTTTGGCCTTGTTTTATATATCCCTTGGTTTCAGTTTGTCAGATTGTCATTTCTTTGTACAGCCCATGCTTCTGTTTTCCTGCATTGTTTGCTGGTTGTTGCCTGATGTAAACTTGTGTTTCTTTCAACCACCTGTTGTCCCTGTTTGCGTTCGTGGTGATTGACTTGAAGCAACACAGTCTTTCTGTGTCACATGGACACTATGCTTACCTATGCTTACCTGCAAGTCCCTGGCTAGATTCAATATTGAATAAAGAGGAGAACCATGTTTGGATGAAATGTCATATAAAGCAAATCTGATCCTGAAAGATATATAAGCATAATAAGAAAACTGTATTGTTCCAGTTAGCTTTATTCTTTGCTGTGCAATAGAGAATTTAAAGATCTAGCATTCACGATGAAGTTACAAGAGTAGTAAAAACATCCTCCTTTAAAACTGTAGTGAATTTGTGGATTTAAGAACATTTTATTATTGTACAAGCCATATTCCCTCAAAATGAATCATTCATAGCTGGTATATTTTTAATCTTATGTCAGTATCTGGATGGTTTATGAAATAATGAAACAAAAGACATTTTAAAGCTGCTTCATCCTCCTTAGCAAGACGCACATCAAAAGAAACATTTCTGTGTCCCTTAGTGGTTGTTTTCTATATCTGAGCAGTTTTAGTCTTTTTATAGCCATTTGGTTTCTCTCCCCCCCTCATTTACCACAGGATACAGCTCCAAACATGCTCCACCCTTTTGACCCCATCCTTTTGGTTTGTAGTAATTGTACTATACTGTTCTGGCATTTGTAGTTTACAGGATGCTATTTACCTTGAACACATATTTTAGAAAAATAAGATGTTATCCTGAGATGCGGCTATTCACAAAGTCCTTTAATGATGGTGGACAGTGCAGTAACATTTTTAATCATCTTAAGAGTGTTTGGCAACCAAATATATTTTTTTTTGCTTTGTGATTTTGTTTAGTTGGAAACACAACAATAAACAGCAGTACATCTTTGGGACCATTTACTGCACGTGTACAAATGAATGAGTATGCCTATGAGGAATAGTTTCTCCTTCACCCTCATCTGTACTGACCTCTATGTTGCTTTCCACACACACATCGAGGGACTGTATACATTTTCACATATGAATTATTGGTATCAATCTCACCTTGAAAAGATGAAAAGAAGATGATTTCTATCTGTAATCTCTGTCCAGCTTTATCATGTGTTTTATGGTTTTCTTGTCTTTGCTTTGTGTACACCTGTCTGTGTACTTCTTCCACTGTAGAATGGTGATTTCCTAAAAGACAGCTCACATCATCGTTTACTGAATTCTCTGAGAACAGTGGAGCTGCAGGTCAGCAGTGGAAAAAGACATGGAAAACCTCTGCTGCTCACTTAGCAGACTACTTTTACTTGTTGAGAATTACATGTTGCATTTCCTCAGCTCTTTTCCAGGCTTTCCTTGTAAAAGTCACAGTGATTGTTTTCACAAAGCTGGCAGAAAAGCACACAAAAAACCCTATAATGACTACTTGACCCTAATGTTTCTTTTTTTGCGTATCGTAGTGATCAGAAGTACAAGTTAGAGTTCAGTTAAGGGAATTGCGTTTGACTAGAGGTGCTTTACGCACTGAGCTACCGTCCGTCCCCGAGGCCTGGAGCCATAATGGAGTGTTTGTGGTTAGGTCATATGAAGGACAAAAGCTAATCCAGTGTGCGTTAGATTAAAACCTGATAGACTGTGGGGAGAGCACCACTTGTAAGTCCGTGAGAATGATGAGTACAGTTGTAAGCTCCTCCACACTGCTGCCAGCAATGACATGTTCCTGTTTACCAGCTTATTTCTCTGACATTAATAAGGACTGTGACATACACAACGGCAGAGAGGCGAGATTTAATACTGAAATATGGAGTAAAATAAAATTAATGTTGAATTAAATGTCAAAGAAAATCATTTAACAAAACAATATATGTTTCAAAATATATATGTTGTGTTCTGTCGGTAATCTCGTTAAGGATGGAAATATGTAAACTATGTAATTCTGCATATGGAGTTCAGTTTGCTTGTTTGGATACTGCTCAGCTTGCACTCTATAATGTACAACTAGACTGTTTCAGTTTTGCCTGGAGAAGAAAATGAAATAAACACAGCAAACAGACTGTTAAAAAGATTCAAATGTTACAATCATAATATCCCACAGCGGAAGCTGATTCATCAGATGTCTTGCTGTGTCCAGGCTTTATGTTTAGAAGTCCCCAAATATTTACATTTGCTATGACTGAAGATCCCGAAAAGCAGCAGACTTGCAGCTAACAACAAAAAGGGCAATTACTCGCCTGACACCAGACAATGGCAATTTATCAACAGTTTTATTTTCTCAAAATGATGACATGACAAAAGTAATCTAAATATTTTGTTGAAACATTTTATGCCAATTTGCATTATGTAAAAAAGAGTAGAAGAAAGCGAAAAAGAAAGCATGACCATATAAAGATGGCCCTCAAGCAGGCCCTTTCCCTGATCTGCATAATGTGTCATTGATGAAGTCAAATTCTGACTGTGATTCATAATGAGATGTTTGGCTTGTGATCATCACATGTGTTGTGAGCAGTGCTGCAAAATGTAAAATGGTGCACTCCTTATATGAGTTTTATTCTATATTTTCATGAAGTACTGGGGAAGTTGGGTTTATTCTTAGAATCTCTTCATCTCAGTTGAATAAGACATCTGGCTCTGTAGGAATACAGCCATAATAAGAAGAGGAAGTGGATTATGCATCAAGTGCCATTTCCACTGCTCCAGTACAGCATCGTGGCATTTAATTCTTCATACAGACCTATAGAGCTCATTATCCCTACCAAAAGGTTGCTTAGATACGCTTTATAATTAAATTAATTTATAGTGATTTGTGGCCTTCATTTCAAACGTAGGAGGATGTCTTACAAAATGAAGATTTTTGGCCTTTCATCCACAGAAAAGCACTGATTTATGGCATTAAAAATTATTCTTTCAAAAAACTCGGACCAAAGTAAAGATGTGTAAATGTATCTGCATGTGAAGATTCATTATGTTAAGGTTTCAAAATATTATTATTGATAAGAAAATGCTCCGGCATGTGTGACCTGTTTTTACACTCAGACACAACGGATGCCCCCCTAAATGTGCTTAACAATTCATATGTTGTTTGCGGTTAATTTTTTTTTGTTTTGTTTTTTTAAGCATAGCAATGTGGACTAAGCTTTTGTTTCCTAGATGAAAAGGGAGGAAATATTTGGCTCTGCAATAAACCAGCTACGTGTGACCTAAAACTTAAGAATGTTTTATCTATGCGTGACTATCTATGTTAATAAAAAAAAAACACTAATTTTTCTTTTAATGGTGTTGACCTACAGAAAATGCAATTAATTTTTTCATGCTTTCTACAGAACAAAGTATAGGACATTCATAGAAACAGTGCTATTACAAAAAGAGTAAATGGGAAAAGCATAAAAAATAAAACCTTACCATAGATGTACTTATATTCATTGTATTTCCTTTGACAAACTGGTAATTCTACTTTGGAGAACACATGACTTACCAGTTGTTTAATTAGTTTATCTTGCTGTGTGATTTGCTGCTAGTTTGGATCTAAAATTGCCTCAGTTGTCTGTCAGGAAGGACAGTCCGATGGCAAAGCAGCTTAATTCCAAATATAGCTCTTACTTATACTGATACTGATGTTTTATAGTGTGTCTTTTTATAGGCAACTGAAAATAATAAAGAAATATAAATGACTTTTCACATCCTCTGCAGCACATTGCACACATTGTTGCACTCTTGATGATTTCTCCAAACAAGTGCCACATCTTCTATATGTCATACTTACACTATGTTTTAGAGCATCAATGTTGACTGCCCTTTAAAGGCAGCAATCTTTCTTTTAAAAATATACTTTAAAACATCCTGCTGCTATTGCTCTTTAGTAACTGTGTTCCAACTAAACCCCATCACATCACTTTGGAGTGATTGAATCAAAGCCTTTTTTTCCCTGCTGCAAATAGCCTTTTGCTGCACATACATGGCCATAAAATATTTAGTGGTTGACAAGGATTTGTTCTGCAGAGGAGAGCCAGACAAATAAGTCTTTACTTTGAGAGTGTTTGCTGAAGTGATATCTAAGATTTTTTTGCTCAGGATGAGTAATGCAGGCAGATGAGCAGTGACAGTACATGACTCCAGCTCTAACTAACTCCCCCTTTATTCCGTCTACTTTTAAATGTTAAATACAGCATTTAGAAACAAATTAATTTGAACTATAACTGACAGGTGAAGGCCATTATGTTCAGGGTGGTCTGTAGCCATAAATGTTTAATTGATACAATTGTTCCTCATTAAGTAAATATTGACCACACTAATAGGTCATATCCCTATAGGGAAAAACTGCCTGATGTGATCGATTTACTGTATGTAGAGCTGTATGCCTTACATTGTTTCTCCTCCTGCAATTCTGTCTAATCTTTTCCCCAAGCTGTGGTGGTTGTCATGGCAATTATCTTAACCTCTGTGAAGCAGTTTGATGTTTTGTGGCCTTGCTGTCTTCGCAGAGACATTGGCTATTTAAATATACAGTAACACTTAAACAGCTAGTGGACCAAAACAAAGGAACAACACTGCAATCTCCATATGCAGAAGGAAGACATGAGGCAGGGGACTTTTTTGGATTAATTTCAAATGCCCATTCATGCATCAGCAATCTATCAATGAGAGTACACATGAATGAAATCAGTGTAGTGTGGAAGCAGTGTAGGCTTCCTGTTCATTCTGCAGTGTGGAGCGTTCTGGAGAAGTGTCAGGGTAACAAATGATGTACAGTAGCAGAATAATTTGCAAGCTGAGATTGCCGTCAACTGCCGGACTCGCATCATCTTTCTGCGTTGCTGTTATTTAATCTCACATGATGTGAAGAAATATGTTGGCATCTTTTATATTGTGTTATAAATAATTGCTGGTGTTTGCAGCTACATTTGCTGGGTTCATCTTCAAATCACCAGCTAGTATTTATAGACACAACTCAAAAATTGGAAGCATAAATCATGTTTGCTGCACTATTCATAACTCTGGTCAGCATTTAGAAACACGAGTAGGCCAACTGCAGTTAGAAATAGAATTTATTTAACAGACTTGTGATATGAAGACTTCAGTTTGTTGTAAATGAGATGTAAATTCAGGATAGTACAAGTGAGAGATTTGAATATATGTTGGAACAATAATTTCCACTGATGTGGTGATGTAGCTCTATGCCTGTGGAAAATGTCTTTGGTGATTCCATCACCAGGATTTAACCAGCGCTGTATGTCACATGGCTGCTACGAAATTATAAAGGATGAAGAAACACATCTTAAATGAGATGATTTGTCTTTCAAATTCCACAGAGATTAATGTGACTAACATTCAGCTATTTATTTAATTATAAAAGAGTCAAAGCCATGACTTTATGCTATGTTGCTAATGTTTCAGAGCCCCAGCACAAGATGCCTTCCATGGTTTAGTGGAGTCCATGTCTTTGTAAGTCTTATTCAGGCAGCATAGACCTCATGAGATGTTGATAATGTACTTAACTATGAGTTAAAGATTTAAGCCTTGCATTTGATATATAGCTGCTAAAGAGAACACTTCACTTCCACTATAAACTATTTTCTTCTTGTTTGGTGGTCACTATCATACTAATATAAGAAATACTACACAAAACTTGCTAAGTGGATCCGAACAGCTACAGAAAACTGTAAGAGGGCATTATAGTTTAAAACCTTGCAGACATAAAATAATTTTTATACACAATTGGACTCAGCCATTGCTTTCAGTGTCTGAATGTTGGAAATCCATGGAGAAATGCTGCCAGGAAAATCGCAGCCCCCTTGATAGTCACCTATTGCCAGTACAAGTCCTTGTAAATAGCAGAAAGGTTATAGATTTTCTTTTAACGCTTGTTATGTATGATGCTTGGTGTCAGTGTATGGCGAGCGTGGGTGGTTTGATAACACTGAGTAAAGCAGCTGTCTTAAGCAGTTCTTGTGTAATTGTAATCCCTCTGATCAGCCTCTCTGTAAACAGCAGATAGTAAACCTAGCCTGCAGCTTGACTCTTCAATGGCCACACACATGCATACTTGTGTAATGATACTATACCTGGATATATTAGACATATTTACATATGCCTACACACGTCGTACCTCACGCATAGATGTGGTTCCTCTGTGGAGCACTTTTGACAGCACTATTTTTAATTTCACCCCATCTGTATCGTTAAAATATTAACACCCACATCGGTCCCATGTTGTCCACTTTTCCTTATTTATGTTCATGAGTGAATATGTTTTTTTTATGAACCCCACTTGGAATCAAAGTAAAAAAAAATGCATTACTGTATATGTGATTATATCTTTGCTTGATATGATTTATCAGGACTTTTAATGAGAAAGTTACAATCGACTTTAGGTTAAATATGTTAATTGTGTATATATATATATATATATACAAAGTTTCTTCTTTCGGGCATTGTAATATGTTATTTTTGGATACTAAAGCAAAAAAAAAACATGTCAAGGTAAAAAAATACATTTTCCACTTTACTTTGTCTGAAAGAAGAAACTGCAGATTTTTTACACCAAGTTTATAACAAATGATTTGCACAAGGATAGCCATCACACACATTGAACATCATCATGAGTTCTTACTGAAACAGAAGATATGTCCGACCTTTTAACTACAGGTACTGGGAAATGGAAGATGTTCCAGGTTGCAGCGAAGAATCTAAACTTCTGTGTCTAAGTTGCCCTTATCTTTTTGCAAAGCAGGTGTTGTCTGAACATTCTGGCACATCTGTGGGCTGAAATAATTTCCCACAAGTCAAATTTGCTTTTGCTGCACCCATAAAGTGGAAGCTGTCTTTGTAATTTTGTACATAGTATCTGTAAACATTCTGAACTGCAGGTGATTTTGAAGGCAGGCATCTGAACTTATGCTGTTCTGAATAGACTTTCCATCACATATCACACTCAGATGTCAGTTCTTTTAATGAGTTTGATCTGAAGCTTCAACTGAACCAACTTCTTTTCCTTTTGTCTTCATCCATTTTATCGCACCGTGTTACATTGAGTGACAGGAGGAAATGCAAGGTTAACTTTCTTTTCTTCTGAAAGACACACAGCTACATGTCTGCATAAATCACATCTTGCTGTCCAGCCTAAATCCTGCTGTTCTCCCTCTTTCCCTCTCCTGACGCTGTGCCTTGTCATGGCTTTGTGGAGTTAAAAGCTGCACCTTGCTACACCTTCAGCTGATGCCCCATCTCTAAAACAGAATGACAACCTCGAATCAGAATAACACTCTCTTATAACATTTTTATCCTCTTTAAACATTTGCTTGTTTTTAGGGTTTTAGATTAAAACAATTTCCTTTTAACTGTATATTGATTAATTTGGAGAGCTAATTCATCAGGTTCAATTTGATTTTTTCCTTTTAAGACTTACGACTTTTTTTCTTCTTTTTGCTTATCATGTCAAATTAATAATTTGTGGCAGTGGGTTACATAAAGAGCTGAAGTCAGAAATAAAAAAGGAGGTTCATGCCCTGTTGTTTGCTTTTTCATCCACATATTTTTGCTGACTTTTGTGTAATGAACAGCAATTAAAGTCTCTGAGACTGTTTAAGACAGGTTGGGGTCAATTTAACTGATGTGGGACTAACATAATCCTAACAGAAAATTAAACTTCCACAGAGGAAAAATGAAATGCATCATCTCTTTGCTTATATGTGAACTCAAAATAAAATATTAAGCACTTTATTCAGTGGTAAAGAAGTATTATGAGACAAATCAAACTATCGTTGGTTGTATAGCATAGTATATACCAGCTTTTCAGGGAGCAAAATAAATTGCAAAAAAAAATCACAGATGACTCACTTGTCTTGTTTTTTTTTTTTTTTTTTTTTTAAATCTGCACTACAGCTTTATAGACATGTGCATTTATTCTTAGAGACACAGACACACACTTTTGCACAAAATGGTATGTGACATTGTTCTATATTTGGTTAATAGTTGACACATTTTGAGAGGTGTTGGAAAAACAAATTAGTTTCCACATAAACTAAGACATAACATCATCTGCAGTGAGAAGACTAGAGTCCTTAAAGAAGGGTGAAATTTTTTTAGATAGCAACTCATATTTTCTGTCACATACTTTAATGAAAATATGATGGGACTGTCATGGGTGGAAGGTGGAGATGGAGGTTTGGAGCCAAACGCAAGTAGAGGACAGGCAGGAGGCAGGTAGAATCCACTGGAATATGTTTATTTCCAACCAGACTTCAAATACACTCTAGACAAT
This sequence comes from Pseudomugil tenellus, assembly GCA_037177515.1. NCBI lineage: Eukaryota > Metazoa > Chordata > Actinopteri > Atheriniformes > Pseudomugilidae > Pseudomugil > Pseudomugil tenellus. Next base: position 16,044,463 of record JBAMHX010000008.1, on the reverse strand, counting down.
GATACTGACACTCACCACAAATGAACTAATGATGAACTAATGATCCAGCAACGAAACAGAAAACTCAATGGACTTAAATACACAGAACTAAACAAGGGACGGGTGAACATAATTACTAACTCAGGTGAAACCATCCATCCATCCATCCATTTTCTACCGCTTATTCCCAAACGGGGTCGCGGGGGGGCTGGAGCCTATCCCAGCAGCCAACGGGCGAGAGGCGGGGTACACCCTGGACAGGTCGCCAGTATATCACAGGGCCACACACATAGACGAACATCCACGCACACACTCACTCACACCTAAGGTCAATTTAGACTCCCCAATCAGCCTATCCCCAAGGCGCATGTTTTTGGACTGTGGGAGGAAGCCCGAGAACCTGGAGAGAACCCACGCTAACTCAGGTGAAACCAATTAACAGAAATAGGGCAAACAGGAAACAAGGAACTCTACAAAATAAAACAGGAAACCAAACTAATCCAACCCATAAACCCTAATAGGGACACTGGGATTTGCGAGTGACAGATCATGCTTACAGGCTACAGTTTTGGGGATCATTATTTAGATCATAAAATTGGTTTTAGGAAATTATCCCACCTATGCAAACATGTTTGTAGCTCTGTGTTTTTGTTTGTTTCTTGTTTTTGTAACTATGAAAACTAAATCCCAACTTTCAACCAACCATTTTAACCTGAGCCCTGTGACCACGTCTGAACTCAAAGTTTTGACTTCAGGTCCATTTCATAATAAGGACAAACCAAATTCACTCTAAAAACTAGAAATTTCAATGTCACCTTACTGCTGGAGTACTAAGATTATAGCATTGCATGCAATGGCACTGCCCTTCAACTTCCATATTCTGGAAAAAAAAACTTTTGATTTTTTTATAAAGAAGAAAGACTTGAGAATATTAACTCTGATATAAAAACGCAGATTGAGAATAATATGACTTTGGTGAAGTAACATGTGACCCATATGTTCATTCAGCTGTGAGTTGTTGCAGGTCCCACTTTGGGGATTGTAAAAAGAGTATATGAGAAAACAATCTATGGGGACCAGATACCATGTTGTACTGGATAGCTTTTTGTGCTGTTTTTATGTGCAGGCTAATCTTTTGCTAGTAGATGAATCGTCACCAAATATATTGTCAAGGTAACCTTGAAAATGAAGAGGAAGCTCTCTGCAGGGCAATAGTGTATTGTAAAAAAGATAAAATAAAAATAATGCTTTCCTTGTCAGAAAAGTAAGCAACACAGAGGAAATAAGATGGATAAAAAAGACAAAAATAAATGCAAAACAAAACAATTTAAAACAAAAGAAAAAAAATTACTGAAACAGTTTCTATAGATGACTTCTCAGATGGTTCTTCATAACATCTGGTTCACCAGGTTAGGATTTCTTTTATTTCTACTGTCAGTTTGTAGAAAATGTTTGTCAGATTAATACGGTTTTATTCCAGAAGAGAGAAGCATTTAGAATGTACCATCCATTGTCAAGTTGCATAGCTTTGGTTGATGCCTAAAGCAAAATTCCACATTACATCCATGTGTCCTAAAACCAAAGATTCGGTCAACCTTCTAACTGGTTCCAGGAGTATATCTTCTTTTTTTCCAAAAGCCATGCTCTTCCAGAGCACTGCAATGAAAAGTTAACACAGATACGGACAGGTTCGAATGTATAGATTCCCACATAATGCTAAACAAAAGAATATTCCACACAGCTTGATTTGATTATTGCTCACACAGAAAATTAAAATATGTGTATTAAAGAGATCAGAAAATTTCACATGGCAATATCTTATTCACAGTCAGGTCTTAATCAGGGTTTATATCATAATATTGCTGAGCATGTAGATGTACCTACTGGATAAGAGCTTTTTTGTTCCAGTTTAGTCTATCTGGTAATTTAGATAGCTAAATTTTGTTTTGTAATCTCTTACTTTCCTTCTTATCATCATTATTGTTATTTTTTCTCCAAATCTTCTTCTGCTCCAGTTGACACAGCATAACACATGTCTAGATTTTTATTCCAACTTCACAAAAGCAAAACAACCAAGAGATTTTTTCCCTCTCGAAGTGCATTATCACGAAAGTGAGCCATCAAATACTAATCCCATATATTTGATGATTCAGATTGAGCTGGTGTTAGCTGCTCCTAAATCTCCTTTCTCTGAATGCCTGGATTTGAATCCTTTATGTAATCCTGCATCAAGGCAAAGCTAGTTGAGACTCTTAGGTAATTTGAAATTGACAGTAGGTTTGTCACTTTAAAGTATAGCTGAAATTTGCAATAATAGTAGTCTAAATGTTTATTCTGTTCCCAGTTGTATGGGTTATTGTATAATCTAGGGAGCTGTCATTCCATTCTCCTTTTTGAGGTTTGCTTTTCTTCTTGCCTTCCTCTTCATGGAAAGAGGAAAACATGGAAATTTGAATCAGACCAAGAATCAAACTTTTCTAAACCAGATATGCAGAACAGCTTCATTTCATTGTTAATAAATCATGTTAATTCACTCATTTTTGTACGACTACATACAATTCAAGGTTTTAGACAAGTGGCAGCAGATCCCAACAATTAGCAGGTGAAAAGCACTGGAGCCTCACAGCAAGCTAGGTACTGGTTTGGTCCCAGGCTCAGACGGTGGCCTTTCTGTGTGGAGTTTACATGTTCTCCCCGTGTTAGCGTGGGTTCTCTCCAGGTACTCCGGCTTCCTCCCATCATCCAAAGACATGCACCTTGGGCATAGGTTGATTGGAGACTATAAATTTTTTAAATTAAAGGAGTGTGTGTGAGTGTGCATGGTTGTTTGTCTGTGTATGTTGGCCCTGCGATGCACTGGCGACCTGTCCAGGGTGTACCTTGCCTCTCGCCCAATGTCAACTGGGATTGGCTGCAGCCCCCCCGTGACCCCGTTCAGGACAAAGCAGTAGATAATGGATGGATGGAACCTGGACAGGTCACCTGTTCAACTTAGGCTACATTCAGACTGCAGACTGAAGTCACCCAAATCCGATTTTTTTGCCCTCTGCGACCTGTATCTGATCTTTTCATAACAGTCTGAACGACACAGATCTGATTTTTTCAAATGTGACCCAGGCCACTTGCATATGTGGTCCTAAATCCGATACGTATCTGATCTTTTTAAATGCGTCTACAGTCTGAACGGACAGGTCGCATTAATCCGGCCTGCACGTCATTGATACAGTGTTTCAGAGAGACACTCAGCAACGTACATAAAGGTTCTGCTCATCATCAGAAAATTATTTATAAACTCCTTATCTGTAAAGGCGCTGCATCACGCTCCTGGCTGCAACTTTAATCCACACGTTTCTCTGTGCAGACATTGCTGCCGCTGCTTCACAAAATGCCATCTGACTCTACTCTTTTGTAATCTCCTTAAAACGATGCCATTGAAAATGCTTCGACTATGGTTGGATGATAATTTTAAAATGCGCAAGATGCGCTCTATTGTTGTTGTCATGTGTACACCGTCATGTTTACTTTCGTAAACACAAAGACGTCACTCATGTCGACGTTTCTTATGCACATGCGAGGCACTTTTGGTGAGCATAACGTTCATATAAGAGACCAATTACATGTCACATGTAATTGGAAATGTGAACGAAATCTAGCAAAGATCGGATTTCACAAAAAAAAAAAAATCCAAATTGAGCATTGCAATGTGAATGTTGCATAAGATTGTGTTAGTTTTTTTCTAATTAATCTTAATGCACACCACAGTCTATTGATGTGTTAAGATGAAACATGAAATCTGTTTGTCAACTAGTGTTTAATCAAAATTAACTAAGTATAACTAAAAAGGTGATGTTATAATTTTTATTTTACTTTATTCATTTTTATTTTTTTAAGAAAAGACAGTTTAAGCCTTTTCCTGTTACCACAGCATCTAAAAGTCCAAGACCAAAGAACTAAGTTATATTGTGTTACTAGGTGCAGAACTAATGTCATATACAATGGTACAAAAATACTTATGTTGTATTGCTATTTCATTAATAAAAAAAAACTCGATTACTCTAGTGTTATAGATTCAAATACTGAGCCAAATCTCTCCCGAAGTGACATTCACAACATTTTGAGGTTATTACCATTTTCTCCTCTCCGCCTTTCACATGTTCTTTATAACTGTGTACATGCCTTCTTCCCTCCATACGCGTTTCTTCTCCACCCACTCTCCCTCTGTTGCCATTCTTTCTATAACAACAAGGAAGTCTGTCAATGTGCATTATTATACTGAAGTATAAGTAGTTCTGATGCCCATCTGGGATCTGATCTAGCTGGCAAAGGACGATACTGCATCCCATATGTGTTCTTGGACTATTCACTTTGTTCTTTCTTTTTTTGGTCAAGTGATTAATGAAAAGGCTTTTTAAAATCTGACGGCTTAGTGGTGATTTAATTATATAGTGCTCACATACAACAAAGATCTAGAGTCTGCTTTTTTAATTATGGATGTCTTCACTAATCGTAGATCTTAGATGTCCTTTAGAATATCTATACAATCCAAAGACATGTAGATTGTTTAAAGTTGTACTAAAATACATGAAGTTCTAAATGTTGACAAGAAAAGGATGCTAAGAACTTGAAGAAAACAGTGATGCTTCGTATGAAGAGGAAAAGGGCGCCCTGACACTTGCACGATTCTGTGGCACGCACTGGCACGAATTGAGTAGTGCTAGTCCGCAAACTAGTCGTAAATAGTACGTAAACCTGTCTTGAATTTTGAAATGTTCAAAATTTTGGTCACAACAAAATCTCGCCACGGGGTCATGAATTATGCGCCAACTGTACGTGAACATGTTGTGAAGTCATCGGAGCGATGCGGGAGGATGCATCCCAGTGGGCATTTTCTCTTATCTGCAATGACTGTGTTGTTATGAGAGAGGGTGAGCATGTCTCTGTGTGTATCATTGACTGTAAATACATATGTGTATATATGTGTATAAATGTGTGTATATATGTGTATGCGTGAGTGTGCAGACGGGCGTGTGTGTGTATGCGACTGGGACGGAGAGAAGGAGAAGAGGGCTGTGAAGTGCATGGATCATGTTAGAGACAGTAGCTGTATTGTAAGAGGAAAAAGTTAGCAATAAAGGTGCCACATTCTGCAACAATTAGACTCTGGCTCATTGTTAAGTGTTGCCACCTGGAGAGTGACCAGAGAAAGGGGTAAGCCACGAGCGACCGGTCCCCGCTCGTCCCTGGAGCAGCAAGTCTCCCCTGTGCTCCTGATTACGGTCGGGAGCGTGAGCAGGAAAACGAAAAAAGTGTCTCTGGCATTCAGCATGTTCTCTCTTCCACTGACCTGGGGTTTGGGAGGCCCCCTTTTTATATGGGATGCGGAACAACACCGTCCGAATTGCGCAAACTCTTTGTGCCAATGCGGGTAGTGCGTAAACTATGCGTGAACTCATCGTGCCAGTTCGTGTCAATGCGGACACTGATGGGCATGAACTCGTCTTGAACTGTGCGTGAACTAGACGTGAACGGGACGGAAGGCTCCCGGTTCATGCCCCAAAATGCAAAGACTAACCATGACAAAATAGTGACCAAAAGTCATGCAAGTGTCAGCCTACCCAAAGGCCCATTAACTTGGTTAGCCATGCATATACTGAGCACAAAGTGAAGTAAGGCCATCCTAGGATGGGGAACAGTTTCTGCTGTCCTTGCTGCATAGCAGAAGGGTTCCACCGGGTATGTAATGGTATCTGTTCTGACAAGCAGAAAGATCACATTTACTGGGTTTTAATAAACCTTTAAACAGTGTTTTAGATTAATACTGATGCTGTTCATCATTTGTCACAATGGAGTCGCTCCTTGTTTTGAGCTGCATTTCTGAGACTCTGGTTATGATGAGAACACTGGAGCAAATATTATCTGTCATTTTGTGTTTATGTGTGTGCATTCGTGTGTGGATTCTGAGCATTTTGAGTTCTTCTTACAATTACTACACCACATACAGGGGAGTCAATTGTTTTTTTAAAGGGGTTTCTATAAATTTGTACCACAGATCATTCTGTCTTTTGTGCTGTCTTGTTTGAGGGTTGCATGCTAAAAGCCCAATTATTTTCATGTTGTATTAAGTCAGCAGGATGAAAAAGACACATGGTGGTGGAAATCGAAAAATAAATTAATGCCTAGATATCATTAAGAACCAATACACATTTGATTTTGTGAAAGCCTTCACTGAAGAAAACTAAGTTATTCACAGTGACTAAGTTTATAGATCAAGACCATGAATTTTGTATTGTAAAATATTGTATATTTTAATATTTTTTTACATAAAATACGACGTCTTCCAACAAAACTTAAATGAGTGTGGATAATAGAGATAAAAAAACAAAAGACAAGAAAAACAAACTTTACTGATTTGTACATTTCATAGACATACATTTGTATATTTAGACTGAATGATAATTATAGTACCAGTGAAAACTTTGACACACTTAAAGTTACAGGTGTTTCCAAACTATAAGAATGAAGGGTTGATTTCAGAAATATTAATCCAGCTGTAAAACCAGCTGTGGCACCTCAAGCAGACTTGACTTGCTGACACCTCCATTGAACGTGTGCAGTGTGGTAAGGAGACGTACACTGGATGTGAGATAATGTGCTTAGGCCAGCATACGACTGTTCTAGTCTTGAACAATAAAATAAACAAACAAACAAAAAAAAATCTAATCTAAGATTATAATCTTTTTGTAAGCCTGTCAAAATTAAGCGGTGTTAATTGCATTCAGTGCCGTGTGCTAATCGTATTAAGCATGCAAGGAGCCTAATCTACCTATTAAAATGTATGACTAAAGAAGAACTGCACATTGTAGAATGTGCTGGCTCCAACAAGCAATCTACAGTGTGATGGACAAGCAACAGGATCCATCCTTGGAATTATTTTGTGTAACTTTTAACACTGTTCACACAGATGGCATGAAAAAAACACACATGAATCACCTGGGACTTGAAAGGGGATTTGACACATATATCTCCTAAGCTACTTGGTGTCACTTATTGCTCAGGGTTTTTTTATTATCCTACTACCCTTGAAACTCATCCCACAATGTTTCAGTTTCCCCAAACTCAAAGGCCAAATTATCAGCAGGCCTACAGTACAAGCTTTATAATCCTATTTGCTCTTACCAGCTGTAATTTGCAGTGAGAGATCCTTCGCATTAATCTGCTATAGAAAAAGTGATTTTTTTTCTTATCCCTTGCTGTTAACAAGATAAAATTATTTAAATCCATGACAAGAAAAGGAGTTTTGTTTACTTGTGCAATATACTATCATATCTGTGTTGTTGTAAACATTAAATTTTCCGGTATCCTTATGAATGACCTAAAGAATACATCATCAGTGTGTTCTGTATATATGTAACATATCAAAATGCTTTTAAATTTAATAAGAGTTGGACATCATTTAATGTCATTGCGTAAGATGTTCCACAGCTTTACTCACAGTTGTAATGCTTCTTGATACAGATACTACATTAGAATTGTCAATAGAGTAATAAATTGCTTTGAAATTCTTCATCTAACCATCTACCAATAATTTTGTAAAGCAAACCAGTGCACTTAGTGAAAAACAATGTTTTGTGGATTTAATTCTGTTATGCTTTGAAAAATGGCAAAAGGTGAGAAACCGACAAAAATCTCTTCACTTTGCGCCTCTCTTTTACAAAATGCACAAACAAAATGTTAATCTGCAATCATTTTCAATAATACAACACTATTTTGGGTTAAAAGAGTATGTAGGACATTTTTTTCAAAATATTTTTCAATTACGCTCAAAATCTCATTTCTAAAAGTCACAAACTGGTGCCTCATATGTCAACACATTAATCTGGATTACATCATATAGTCACCTAAGGTTTTTGACATTTTATAGAAATCTGCTTGTTTTGTTATTGGAATTATATTAAGAATGATTTAGCGTTTGAATCACATTTATTGTTCTCACCCCTGACTCACCCACTGCCATCAAAGACTTATGCTCATAAATACATGGCATACGATGTGTATTTCTGACTCACTAAGATTGACTTTGATTATACAGAAAAAAACATCCTCATCACTTCTGTCATTTCTAAATATGGTACCTTTTTATTTATTTATTCATTTACAACAACATATAGGAGTATTAATATGGCTTACTTTTTAACAATATTGTTGTTGCTTTTAAACCAAGACTCCCCAGAAGGCCACTTGTTGATCCAAGTTCAGTTTTTTTCTATTAACACATAATCTGTTTATCACCCACTGAGCCTTTGTCACCATTATTAGCATGCCATTTTAACATTCAAACATACTCTTGTTCACCTCAACTGCTTACTGCCTTTTTCCTTAAGCAATTCAGCTCAACTCAGCTTTATGTATAAAGCACTATTGAAGCTGAAATGCAACAGATGACTTTACAAGGCAAAAGGAAAACTTTAAAGGAAATTAAATAATCTGAAAGAAAATTTAAAACGGAAGATAAAATATTGCTTTTACAAATTGCAGTAAGATAATAAATTACCATGTAAAGTTTAATGAAAAATATTGGTTAAAATATACCATTAAAAAAGAGGAAGTTAAAACAAGTGGTGTACAGAAGATCAACTAATTACATCCAGCACTGCATGTCTAAACAAGAGCTGGTTTCATAGGAAAGGAGCTTGAAAACAAAAGCTTTGCATTCTAGATTTGGAAATTTTGGGAACATTACTCCAGAAGTGGAGACTCTGCAAGAGATTCGGTGATAGGGAACATTGTGACCTTTTAGATTGTATTGCTTTGTGTTTCATTGTGAAGCACTTTGTGATGTTTATCTGGATAGTTGCTGTATATATAAATAAGTACTTATTGATGTTATTAGAAGGATTTAAAATTTCATTATAAGATTTACGGGGGGTATATAGAGGAACCAATCCTATACCATTCAGTGCTCTGCCGCAGCCATTTAGATCGACTGAATTATTTTAAGAGAAAAGCAGTAGTCCCTCCTAGAATTGATTAATGCATGGACAATTTTTTTCAGCATCACTTTGAGAGGATGTTTCTGAATTGGGTAATATTGGGCAAAAGAGAAACAGCTGCCTATTTAACAAAATAATTAGAGGTTATATCCTACTTGTCCTACTCTGATAAGAGTTAAGAGTTGCTACATAGTAGAACTGTAATTGAGACCCATTTAAGAACATGGTCAAATATTTATTACTGAAGTTTTCACAACCAAGCACAATAATGTCAGTTTTCCCTGAATTCAGAATTAAAAACTGCTGGTTGTGCAGGATGTCATGTATCTAAGTCATGTTTTTTACTTCTGTCATTACTTAAAGAGGGGTGGGTGTAGTGTACAAAAACAAACAAACAAAAAACACTATTATTCAGTCTAATTCCAGGTGTTTTACTGTAAATTCTGACATCAAAACTTTATCTTTAGTTCTTAGATCTTTATTGCAAATGAATATCACTTCTGAATATCTGTTCAGTTGGTTTTAAATGTCGGTTCTAAATATTGGTTATTGGTTTTCTTTATTACTAATAATCGGTAACACCTAAAAAAAACGTATTGGTCAATCTGTAGTTGTTATATGCTTTACATGCTCATAAGGTCTCAATATTCCTGAATCGCTCATGCCCCTCCCTCTCCTCCCCCCTTGCTGTCCAAGTTTGTAAAAAAAAAAATGCTTCCTATCTTTTACTACCGGTTACATTTTGTCTTTATATTATTTTGAATTCCCTTCTCAGTTATGCATTAGATCAGCTGATCCCTCCTTTGATATGTGTTTCACACTGTTATTCAACACACTGGATAGGAGATGAAAGGAAGACACAGCTGATACTACCTTATCTCTACATGACAAAAGTGAATGAATGTCCTCTGAGAGAAATTCATAGCTTCTTGACATACAACGTTGTTGCCGTAAATTAATTGCTTTAACAGAGAGAGTGCGTCCGAAGCCATAACCCAATTGTGTTGCATTTGAGTAGGAAAAGCAGATTCACTCTTCTCCTTTATTGATTAGATCAACTTTATACTAATCGCATTTACCTCTCCGCTAGTGTTAAAGGAGAAAAACATGCAAACATTTTATATATTAAAACAATAAATAAATACAACATCCAATTTTAATTTGTACTACACATAACTATCCATCCATTTTCCAAACTGCTTCATCTAATTCAGGGTGGCGGGAGGCTAGCACAGTCATTGAGCGAGAGGCAGGATACACCCTGGACAGTTCGTCAGTCGATCACAGAGAGACTAACAAGCAGAAAAACAACTAGACACACTCACATTAACTCCTAAATACAGTTTAGAATGACCAAATAACCTAACATGGTGGGAGGAAACTCAATTACACACACTAACGTGGGGAGAACATGCAAACTCCACACAGAAAGGCTACTAGCCGAGGTTCAAACCAGCGACCTTCTCGCTGTGAGGCCGCAGTGCTGACCACTACGCCACTGTGCAGCCCTACACAGAATTAATACAAGAATAATGAAAATAAATAAATTCATTAAAAACATTATAAAATGCACCTAAAACTAAAGGCAGTTGATTTCTTTCTGAGCAACATCACATTTTAACTGAAACCTAACACACCCTAGACTGATAATTATAATTATATTGTCTATTGAAGAAGAATAGAAGAAGAGAAAAATGAAGCAGAAGGTGAAGGAGACAAAGAAAAAAAGGATGTGAGAAACAATGAGCTCAGAAGGAAAAAAAAGGAGGAATAAAATGCAAGCTCATTCTGCGATTCAAAGAAAACCTCAAGTTCAACTCGACTTACTTTCTCGTTTGCCTGCAAGGTGACTTACTACTAAAATAAAACTATTCTTTCATCAGATAGAGCCATCCTGAAGTGAAAACATCCCAGAAGACAATGTGCTAGATTCTGTTCCTTGTAAATCCACATTGAGGCCAGGCTATTTCTGCGACAAAAACCTCAGGTTACAGACCCGTTTCTGTGGTTAATTTTGATTCTAAATTTTTGAATATACCATTTTTCAAGCTATGATGACTGTACTCCACCTTAATACATACATGGTTCATTTTTGTCGACCTGTTACTGCTACAGTTAATTACACATGTCCTTGAACCCCATTTGAGTGCAAGTATTTGTGAGCTTCACTCTCACTGATGATATTTTATCACAGTAAAGGCCACAGACACATCCACACTTTAGATTAAGCACAGCAGAGTCATTTCACATCAATTCCTTTATACAGTCCACATCTGCCATGTTGCTGGATATCCTAAACATGACTTTTAATTCCAAAAACCTTAAATAAAATGAACAACTAACCAAACCATTGCAGTTCTTCCAGCCCTTTTATTTTTATTCATTTCACTTTACTATGGGAGGATTTATCCCTGTCAGGTGGGGACAGAGCTCTATTAGAGCCTACTGGAAGCCCAGTATCATAATGCTATTGGCTATAGATCACCAGCTATCATGGGTGACTCGGGCGACCTGGATGACAGCTCACTCTGAGTGGGCAATGAGCTTCGAAACCTTGCTGTATATTACTTATTTGCTGTCTCAAAAGGCACTCTTCATCAAGGCTAGAGCAACCTTTAACCCCCTGTAGTCCAAATGTCCCTAACAGTCACTCATTTTTATTGTTTCTTATGAGCTACCATTTAGTTAGCACAAAAGCAAAGGTTGGCAAGAAATTTGCCATGTGTTGAATTTCTCCTTTATCTTTTCAAATGCACTTGCAACTCAGTTGTGACTTGCAACAGTAAGAGGAGGAATGTTGTCTCAAACAGGGCTAAGTCGCTAGTAAGTTGCTAGCTGGCTTATTAGCCTTCAGGTTTTAACCTACCTTTAGGACTCGTGGTCCACTGTGTTGAATCTGCTATTGGAAGGTTTATTAAGTATAAAAAGGGAGGATACCATTTCCAAGTTTATCAGATTTAACCACTGACAATGTTTACGTCAGAGCAATGTGGTAGCACTGTTTACTGTTCAGGCTTTAACATTCTAGAAAACCCAGACTGAAGCAGACATTCAGGTCAAGTGTTTATGTATTTAAAAAGATCTGATATGAAGAATGTCAGGACACAATGATTTAGTGCATGTCATACATTTTATATAATATAACCGGTGTACAAGCAACATTAGTCTTTTTCTAGTTTTTTTCTTTTAGCCTAGCCCTGAAACTGATCTCGTAAATGGATGTTGTACATTATATCCTACTAAAATATGGTAGTGGTTCGATGAATATAGTTATTAATCTTCTTAAGTATTAGAAATGTCAAAAAGAGACATGGCTCTCAAATCCATAGGGGTGAGAAAATGCAATTTATTATGGCTGATTTTATTGTAGCTAATCCATCAACAGATAGTGAACAACCAAAGTTAAGCTGGAATTGTGCCCAGAGGACAGATTCAATAGGTCCAGTGCACACAGAGAGAAGCAGCAACACAGGGATTTTAACAGGATTCCTTATACACACACATGTCGAGTTATGCTTTATAGTCTTCTTGTCACAATATGCATGACATCAAATCTGCCAACTCTCTCTGTAGTGGGAGCTTGAAGCTTGTGCATGCTTTGCATCTGCTTGCCTACTTATACAGTGAATGAGGTGGGAATGTGATGAAGAAAATTGGGGCTGATGCTAACCTGAAGCTAACATTAGCAGACTGCACGTCTTGTATCCCACAACTTTTTTTGTTCTTCTATCACCTAATTACATTGCAGCAGCTCTTGGTTCAGTGCCTGCTTAAAGTGCCTGATTCTGTACATCAAACCTTCATTGTGTCCCTTCCTTTATCCTTTGTTGGTGATATGTTGACAATTTTACCTTTCACTGACCCAGGTGGATATGTACTTTTTGTTGTTTGATTTGTTGTTTTTGAGTTAAGTTATTGTATTCTGTTATTTTAGTGTTTTTAATGTAAGTCAGTCTATTTTTTATTTTCTATGACCTTACTCTGCTTTCCGTCTGAGTTGTGTTTTATTACTAATCTTTTTATAGTATCATAATATTTCTATTGCCAGTATTGGATTTTTATTTATTTATTTAATTTTTTTATTGTGTTTCTGCCCTGTATTTTTGCTGTTGTTGTTTTATTTAGTTTCTGTGTGCAGTCAGCTTTCTAACCCCAGTTCATTCTGTTATGGCACCACCGCAGTCCAGGATGATGCTGCCCCAGGTACCCAGGAGTACATTATGTTACGGCAGGACTCCATCCACTCTGCGGATATAAGGAGTAAAGGGTCACCCTTTCGTGCTAAGTGTCACGAAATCTTCTGCTGCCCACTGAAGCAAGTCGTCCTCAAAGAGAGCGCAGAGCCTGAAGGTTTGTTTGCACCCTATCCTTATTTTGATTGGCTGATACTCTTCATCTCCCTCTGCCTATTTTCCCTGTATCATAACTGGTCTGGATTAATAATTATTCAAACTAGGTTTTCTTTAATTCTTTTTGCATTTTCAAAAGCATCTGCCTCTTTTGGAGCTTATATGTTCTGATGCATGAACATGTTTCAAAGTGTAAGCACATCTGTTTGAACACAGTACACACACCTGCATTCTATGGCTGGTTTCTTGCAGAAAGCCTTTCTGCTAGTGAGTCTTTCTGGGCTTAGTCCATTCTTGTGTGCTTGTATGAGTGTATGTACATGTCTCTGCCTGCTTACCCCTTACTTTGGACTGCGGAGCAAAGCATCTGTAGCTCCTGCATACCCCTCCCTGCTTCAAACCATTAACTCGGTCATTGCCACCCTGAGGCGCATGCACAGACCAAAACAAAGTGCAAGAGAAAAGGGGTGATAGATGGAGGCAGCTGCTTTCCTACTGAGTTCAGTGACTAGGCAATTTTAGTAGGCTCTTTTACTTTAACTGGCCTCCTAAAAAGAAGTACAACTCCTTCATTATGCTCTCCAGAGGATTATGATTCATATTCACAACTAAAGAGTTATAAGCTCAGGTGTATGCTGCAAGTCAGCATCCCCTTTTCTTCTATTTGCCTCTTATGATTTGGCTTCTTACTCTTGGTAGCTGTAGCTCACCAACCCGTTGCTTCCATCCTCTAATTTCTCCCCTGCCACACATTACCTTTGCACCTTTACTTTTTCTTTGTCTTGGGATTTAGTACTTGCAGCAGCATGTAGCAGCATGTAAAATAGGTGTAAAATGACCATGCAGCAAAAGATTATTGTAATAGAAATGTGAGATTTTTTTGTTTGCATGCAAACATATCATGCATGCTCTGGTGGTTAGCCTTGTAGTCTACCAAATTTATTATTAATCTATCAATATAGTGCTAAGATTGTAGAAACTGTTTTTTCTGCAGATCTCTTGATAGGTAAGAGGTTAGCTCTCTTACTACTGAAATATTGGCTGCAGTGTATTGGTCTGTCTGCTGTTGCACCTGAAAATGTCTTCTTTGTGACAGTCTTTCTGTGCTTAGATGTCAGTTAACCTGTTGATGACTTCCTGTTTACCCTCTGAAGAACTCAAGCACGTGTTCTAGTCCTTATGAGAACGAAGAAAAGAGTAGAGCGATATAGAAGTAGTGTGCTAACAGAGGTCTGCCTGGAGAAGTACAGATGTATTATTCAGTTAGACTGCAGCTCCAGTTGGACGTGACTGAATTTACAAAGGAAGGAGGGGAGACTACAGCTCTTACGTAAGCTGTTCACAAGACATCATTAATGTTGATGCATGATGCGGATAGAAATTGTGTAGAACTGGGTGGGGAGCAAGCACTACAGGCACACAGAAACACACAGTCTCTGCTGTATATTGTAAATAATGCATTACAAGAACAAAGATGGAGTAAGATAGTTTATGTTTTGCATTTACCTTCGCTGGATAAGAGGCATGTGATGTAAGTTTCTATGTTTTGTAAAATCTAAGCAGGAAAGTAAGCCTTGTCACACTGTTACCATGGCAACAAGGTTTCAACTGATTTCTGTTGCACTTATTAATGAGTTTTGTGGATGATGATGCTAGAATATTTAGCAATGTATTAAACAGAGTTTTATACAGAGAATTACGTCACAACTCGTTCAGTGGGAACTGTGGTCAGACTTCTGCTTTCCTTACATGGTCTGGCTTTGACAAGAGTCAGTAATGTGCAGACACATATTGCTGCACTGAACACCAAATAAGTCTTACTTCTCCAGACATGCTCAAGGACACATGAATTTAGGTTGTAGCTCGTCACATGATAAGTCTAAGTCATCACAGTGTATCCCTGTTGAGCTGCAGGGTGCTTACTTTGCAATAACAAAAGAGCTTTGAACTTATCTTCTTCACGTGATGTATGAGGGTCATGTGAGCTAGCTGATTTCAGTTTGTTCTCTAGTTTTCTCTCTTTTGGTCAGCCTGAATCCCTAGCTTTTGATAAATTTGGGTAAAATCTGCTAAAGTTGTGCAAAATGTGTGCAATATCTTCCGCACGCAATGATGCAATGAATAAGCAATATGGGGCATAAATGCAATGTTTTGCTTCTTGGGAGGAGAAAATGTAAATATATTTATTTAGAATCCACAAAGTTATCTGTGTAACATTAAAGCTGTTATTGTCATAGAATATTTGCTGAACACTTTTTAAAGGGAGGAACATGTGCGTGATTGCACATATGTGGGTGCAATTGTTATTGCAAGAATGAGGCATCGAAACACTGCAGGGTGACTAGAAAAGGCATTTTCCAACCTTGTGTGAATAAACAAACATCAAAATATGGCTTTTCCAGCATTGCCGTTTTAGAGCTGTTGTGGGACCTCAGGATATATGTGTAGCCACGACGCAGTCACACAATACCTGCAATGACTCAGAAATGTATGCACATCCAGGTCATTCTAGCATATGATGGTTGTTAACTGTAGGGATCCCCTAATTCGTTTTTTAGATGTTATATTACAAGTCTTGTATGCCATGTCTAACTAGTAAATATCAGGTTTCTGAAGCTGATAACTGAGACCATACAAGGCTCTTTTTTTGTAGTTGCTGCTTTTTGTCAATCTCAAAAGGATCAGGCAACGAAACACCACAAACATACAACTTCTGTTTGTGTCTTTCACAACCCCTCTTCAATAAATGGTTTTGCTTTTAAGCGACTGGATTTTTGCATCTCTGCAAGTTCCATCCTGTAAACACTATAAGTTACGTTCGGTTACGCCATATCTTTTGCCACCAGCTAGTGCGCATGATCGGGATGTAATGTAATGTAAACAATAACAATCAATGTGTCTATAAGTACAAATCCATTTATCATTTACTTAATCAACTGCTTGCATTGTTTGTTGTAGGTTATGCTTTCTTTCCAAACTCCAAATTTGGACTTCAATAATTACTAATATTTAGTTATTATTATTAGTTTTACCCAGTATTGGCATATTTTATATTACGAGAATTTTAAAGATGCTTAACAACTTAAAGGTTTTTTGCACTGCACCAGTAAACTGTCACACAGCCAGTTTTGAACTGTATAAATGTTTTTAAAAGTGTATGAAGTTTCTAACCAGCATCAACTTGTTTCTGAAATCTCATATCCAGAAAAACAATACCACTCTTATTTTTGTATGTAGATACCAAATATATTTTGGTTGTTTTACTTTTTTACTTTATCATTTGCATACCACCGTTCAGCACCGTAACAGAAAGGTTAACAATGATAAGTGGAAAATAAATCTACAATCTTCAGTCCAAAGGTACCTTTGAAGCTAATAAACGGCTTAAGCAATCACATCATTTGGTTGAACTCTAATTGGACAATCTCTTCAATATAATCATGCTTCTTTTTTGACCAGTAGCCTAATGGATTGATAGTGGCACGAAATAAAAAAAAAAAAAAACCTCAATATCCCCTTTAAGGATACAACCGCTAAGCCGAAGCCTTGTTTAATCCTTGGATGTAGTAAAACTATGCATGAAACAGGGACTTTGGATTTTGCTTCACATTGCTGATGCTGCAGCGGGACAAATCTGTTAAAGGTCAGTATTAAAAGTAAAAATGATTAGAACATGCTTAACCTGTTTACAATCCAATACAGTTGGAACATTTCTGTTTTTATTTGTGTCCTATAACAAAAGAAGTATTCCACATTACTGCTGTCATCTTGGTAAACAGATCTGTAAAGTCTTAGGTTGACCTTCAAACCACTTTAGACAAACTTTGTTCATTGATATTTACTATTCACAGTTTGAACTAATCCCAGCAGACACATTTATGCAGTTACCTTTTTTTATAGAACTTAATGAAATAAGTAATGTGATTCATCACTTACATATAGACTGAGTTCTATCTCCTGTGTTGTTCAACAGAAAGACAACTATTAATCTGCCTCAGCCTTATTGACAAAATAATTCATCCACTGCCCACACAGCCAAGAAAATGTAAGCTTGAGAGCAAGAAAAATGAGTAGTAATGAGTAGAAATCATTCATTTCAACATATCCAAATGCAGAATGTAGGGCAGTGATTCAGGGGCGATTCTAGGATATGAGGTTTTGGGGGCTGAGCCCCCACACAGCTGCCCAGCCAGACAAGATCATTTACACAGTTTTGTACATTTACTACAATTTTCATCATTAAAAACAGTATTTGAAAAAGCCTGTGACTAAACCATCAATTCTGATAAAGGTTATTTAAATGCTGCTCTCCCCGTGATGAAATGACGACATGTCCAGGGTGTACCTGTCTCTCACCTGGTCTAGGGATGGGCTCTAGCTCTATATAGCTCTAAATTTTTATAAGCGGTAAAAAAAAGAAACGAAGGCTGAACACAGTAAAAGAGGAATAGACTGAAATCATTGTAACCCTAATTTCTGATATAATTTTAGTGTAGGCTACATGTGCTTCCAGAAAAAAAAATTATGGAAAGAAAACAACTTATATGATATATAAGTAAATAAAAAAACTTTCCATAGAAAATCATTTAATCTGACTTTCTTATCTGATATCTGATTCTCTTTTTCAAAAACAATCTTATAGCCATGATGAGGCTGTCAGTCTTTCTGTACACACACACACAACATGAGTTATAATGTTAATGGGCATCCAGTTAGGTAGTCAGTAGCACTTTGGCTTTAATAATAACACTTGAACATCGGCTGCTTCTCATTCCAGTTTAAACAGGACATACTGATGTCCAGCGGCTATCATGTTTCTTTGCTAGAAAACACATCAGCTAAGTCCCAGCTAACAACATAAAGAGTAACTTCAGCTTAAATGCAGCAAACATTTGGACTGATAATAATATTGTGTTGGTAGTGGTAGCAGTTAGTAATTGTGCCATGTGTCCTGGTTTAAGCAGGTACTTACACCATTACTGCCACTTACCAAAGCAGCACATTGCTGTGTGAAGACTTGGAGCAAGACCATGAAACTTGTTGTGCCAAAAAAAAAAAAACTCTGCCAAGCTTCCCCCCTACCAGGTTTGCCAAAAGATTTACCTGGGGGTTCGAGGATGACCTTTTTTTTTCTTTCATAGATTTCTCAACAAGATAGCAAAGGTAAGTTCTTCCGTGTGTGAATGATTACGTGTCATCTACAGATGAGATCTTGTTGCTGTGTTCCTTGCTAGGAGTGCTTTTCACGGCAAAGGTACTTTTTTTGGGGATCAAACCATTTTTAGGTGGGAGAGGAGATCCGCTGTATTTTTGTTAAGAGCCTTATATTTCAAACAAGTACTGCGTAAGTTTCACATTTTTCATTTTCAATCACTTGTAGTAAAAATAATTATAATAATAAACAAAGCCCTTGAATGTTAGGGTACTGTAGCACCCCCCCCCCCACCCCCTCCCCCAAAATGGGCTAGAAATGCCACTGCAGTGATTCACATCAAAGTTGACATAGAGCAATTATATTTCAGGGGGCTTATGTTGCTCATTATTACCAGTTCATCCTTCTCAACTGGCCTTCATACTGCTGCATTGTGACAAAACACACACAAGATTCACTCCTGCTTAGCAGCTTTTTAAATGGTATTTCCCTTCTGTGCAGCATGTTGTTTTACATGGAGACAACTGTTAGGTGAAGTTAATACATAAATAGACTATGCATTAATAAATCATGTGCATGATAATGTGATTTGTTGCCTGTAGAAAACAGCCTAAAAGGAAGGTGTCAATGTCACATCAGCAATGAAACTCCTGTTTACACGCAACCGTTCAGTAATCTGTAAGAGCATGGTTTAGTGTTTCATAAAATTTCAGTATTCCAGGATCGTACATGTACTGTCCTCCAGATAGAGACTGAATGCAATTTTTACAGAACTTTTTAAAAGATTTTAACAGATTGCATGGAAAAAATGTTAAATAAATTAAAGAATTATTTTAATTGGACTTCAAGTATGAATATGATTTAAGTAAATAACTTGATTGGGCCTTTTTATTTAATAGATGTGATAGAAAAGCCCAAATCCCCTGTTAAATTAATGGCTAGCTTCATAACCTCTATCATTTTGTGTTTAATTAACATTCTTCTTCTTGTTTATATCACTCAGGTCCTGTCTTGTTGAAAACTTTGCAATAGTTCTATAAATTTAGTAAATTACCTGAAAATTGGGCCATTCAATTCAGATATACAGGAAACTGCTTTGTGGATATAATGCGTAAATCGAGGCATACTTTTCAGTTCATATGGAGCATGTCACAAAGTTGGAGACAGATTGGCCATTACTGTCATTCTCACATATATTTAGCCCCTGGTACTTACAGAAAAATCCTCCTTCTTACCACATTTTCTCCATCATTAGTAAACAGCTTGTCAGCTAAGCAGACTGCTCCTCATCACTTACAGCAGAAAGTGGCAACAGACACAAGCAGGGAGAGTGGACAGGTGAAGATTACATTAGTCAGCATGAGGCTTTATTTCTAGTACACATTTTTTAAATCTAATTATGTTTAATATATTTGTCCTGTTGCTTGCTTAACAACTGACTCCACAGTGGAAAATTTTATATATATATATATGGTTTAGGCCTAAACTCCACTATATTTATGCGGCCAAATCTTGTATCAAGCTGTCAGTAGCACTTGGATTTCTGTAAAAAAAACAAAACAAAACAAAAAAAAAAACCAAAAAAAAACAGTCATGTAAATTTTGTGGTAGGGTACGGACTTTATTAGATTGATCTGCACATCCCAAAAAACTGACTGCATCAACTCAGTGTGTTCCTAATTCTTTTACTTGGACCACTTTATAGAGGATGGTTTGGCACAACATTCTGCTGACAGATGCCACTGTCATCTAGAAGGATTGTTTCTGTGAAGGGTAGTTGTAGGTTTGCAGTAATATGCAGATGTTAACGGTAAAACCAGAATAAAAGCCCAAAGTTTTTCTTGTGAAACATTGCCCAAATCATAAGCAATATGCATAACAGCTTACCACTTCACGCTCTGTATTAAACAAACTGAATTGTGCTGTGTGTTCCAGCATCTTTCAGCTACAACAGCTGGATGGACTGATCATTTTCCGAGTTTATTCATTGGTATATCTGGTCTATATGACTTGATAGATTGGCAGCCCAACTTACAGATCTTTAAACGCCACTCCATTTCCCTGTCGCATATCTGCCCGACTAAGCCAAGAAGTCAGCTTAGAAACTGCTCTTGACCATCAGCCCATGAAACATGTTAATCTGCAGCCTATTTGTTTTTCTATTAATTGACCCCATACTAATCCAATTAGCTGCTTTCAACCCCATTTCGCTCTGTGCCAGTGGATGTGGATGCACCTACCTTTCACAACTGATGAGGAAAACTCGAGAGGAGACACAAAAAAAACTGATAAAACAAAAAGAAAAGAAAATATGTTGTCAAATGGCTAAAAATGATTGACATGTTTGCCACAGGACCTTCATTGGCAGTCATTGACGATGATTATGATGGTTGATGCTGTGGTCTGCTTTTGAATCAGAGGTTTTGTTCTGAGTTACGAGTCCCAATAAACCCATCAGTTTGATCCATACAAACCAATTACCGGTGAACATGCTAGCTGTCTACAAAGTTTTGATGAAGTGATGACAACACATAGATAAAACAGCTCTTTATTACCATGTTTGTCACTGTACCAGTGTCGCTGTGACACAGCAACTACTCCAACTTTGTTCTGATTTAACATGTTTTTATTATCCAGACGTTGTATACAAGGACGACCAGGACAGCCAGTCGTTACTCTCCACCCTCTCTTCTCTCCTGGAGAAACAGCACAGTACTGCAGATATGAGAAATCTTGATTAGAAGCCTGGTACCTCCTGAACCACAGCCTCGCTCCGCATCCCCTTCCCATAGCTCACCCGAAGCCACACCCACCACCACAGTCTCCTTACATTAATTAAATTAGTTGATGTCAGCCTGACGACCTGTCCAGGGTGGACCTCGCCCCTCACCCAATCATTGCTAGGATGAGCTCCAGCTACCTGCGACATTTTATTGGAATAAGCAGTACAGATCAAACAGATGGATAGATGACGTCAACATGTCCAGCAGGACAACTGCATGTTAACCAGCTGTGTTCACTGTTTGACTGTTAGCTGGTTAAATGCCTTTTTACTAGTTAAAACAGCAGATATTAAATTAAGTTATCATGTCTTGCTGAACTAAATCATCAAACTAAAACAAGATATGTTTTTCAACCATCAACATTAACAGTGTGTCAACAGCGTTCTGATTTTCCTTCTGTGTCTGTTGTGATCGGTTATAGGCTGATAGATATTTTTTGTTTGCTTAAATCTGTCAGATTCATCATCTTTCACCCAAATTAATAAAATAAATTGGGTCCGTATGGAGGCCCTGTGATAGACTGGAGACCGGTCCAGGGTGTACCCCGCCTCTCGCCCGTTAGCTGCTGGGATTGGCTCCAGCCCCCCAGCAACCCCATTTGGGAATAAGCGGTAGAAAATGGATGGATGGGACCGTATAGCATTATAATGTGAATTTGTTTGTAAAAATTTGAAACTTATCACATTATGACATGATACATCTGTCAGATGGTACGTGCATGTGTCTGAGTGTTGCTTTCGGTTAACATATAGGCCTACCAGTGGTCATGTCTTCTGAACACTAAAATTTATATTACATAGGCTAAATGCACCACTGGGACTGGGAAAATGAAGTTGCCAACACAAAGACAGTTCTGTTAGGTTTAAGGATGCAACATCAACAATCCTAGTGTTTCACATGTCTTCTGTGAAATACAACTTAATCACCCCTTGCTAAATTTGACAGTTTTCTGATCTACTTTCCATAAAGTTTTTTTCATTCAGACAAATATGATTTTTATGTTACAATCCAGATATTTAGTCATCATAATTTGGTCCTAATTTATCGTTCAAATCCTTACACTTAATTATTTTGTATGCTTACATTCATCCACTACAAACATGAACTTGCACTCCTTTATATCCCGCCTGCTGCTATACGGGAAATTCTAATAAGAAAATTATTCTTCAAATTCCCTACCAGCAATAATTAATATTGTTACTCCTGATCAAGTGTCACTGCCTAACTCTGACTTTACAAACCATTATGAAGAAGATCTCAGCTAATGTCACTGTGGATTTGCTACATTGTTTTTTTAGTCTAGTTCTAAATCTAACCAACACCTCCACAATTAGTAGAGTAGTCTTGTTAAAGTAACTGTGACACCAGTCTTGTGTAAAATCTTCCTCAGAGTAAACAAGCGTTAAGCTCTTTAATTGGTGCAATGAGGCACACTGCTGAGTCAGCAGCATGTTAATGGGAGGCCTGCAAAGTGGCTCCTGACAGCTGCCAAGGTGCAGATTACAGATAGGCACACATTCGTGTTACAGGAGGAGAGACAAAGATGTAACGGCATTAAATACTACACATACTGGAAATGCTGCATTTTGTTTTAAGTACAAGTAGTTCAAAGTAGTTTAAAGAATTACCAGACAGAACATCTGTTTGTCCATTTTATTGTAGTACTTTTATCATTATTCCAACAGTTAACTAATGGCAAATTGTCTATTCATTCAAGACCTGCTTAACCCTCTTTGGGGTCATGCCTGCAGTCCATCCTAGCTGCTATTAAACAAGAGGCAGGGACAGATGGTGAATTATGTCTTCCAAGTACAGTATATTGTGCTGAACACTTGTTATTACACTTGTTTACTTTGGAGTACTGCAATATATGTGTTGCTTACATTGACAGGATTCAGCTATAAAGAAGTGTCACTGGTCTGATTGGAAACCACTGCTCCATGTAATAATTTATATTGTTTAAATATTAATGGAGACAAACAAAAACAAATATCCATATAGTACATGACAGAAGAAGAAAATATAGTGGATACAAATTTGATATATATTTGTTTTTTTTTTAAAAAAAACTGTACCTGATTTCATTTGCTTTTCCCTTTCATTGTGCGAAACCCCACCTAAAACCAAGTAAATTGGACAGACTGTACTGTATTTGGTCCTCTGCCAACACTGCAGCATGCCACAACTAGTTATTTAACATCATGCTCCTCCCCCAAGTCATAACACAGACATTTACTGGTAGAGACTGTCCTTTTTTCTTTCTTCCTTTTTTCCATTGTTTATTATTAAGCCTCAAGCAAAAATCATGACTAAATGCTTGTTACTTTGAAACAAAATGCAAAGTGTTTCACAACATGTTCTTCAATGTAAAAAAGACTTTTAAGGTGCCATCATGCCCTTAGTTGGCACTGCAGTGTCACAGGCACGATATGCTACTGAGAATCATTGCACGGGCTCACGAACATGTTCAAAACTCATTGCCTGTGAACACAGCTGCAATCCACAAATGCATGTTAACGCTATATCATGCAAAGAAAATGCAAATATATTAACACAACACAGAAAACCATTTTATCTGGGTTAAAATTAATTTAAAAGGGTCTGTGGAAAAGTAAAAAAATGTTCTGGTCAGATTAATCAAAAATTTAAATTCTTTCTGAATAGATGCTGTGTCCTGATAACAAAAGTTTATCAGTGGACAGTTCAAAAGCATGCATCTCTGTGGCCAGTTCTCATATCTATGAAGGCGTCATCAATGCTGAAAGTTTTAGAACAACATGTGCTTCCATTCACATAATATCTTTTTTCAGGAAAGGCCTAATATATTTCAACAAGACTACACTAAACCACACACTGTAGCCATTACAACACAGTGACTTCACAGGAGAAGAGTTATGATGTTGACTGTCCTGCTTGTAGTCCAGACCTTTTATCAAATTATAGCATTTAAAGAATGCAAAAAAATTCTGATCACACCAGCACTTCTGAACCAATAAAATCTTGCATCAACATGAATGGGACAGCATTACTTTTCTGAAAATCTGGGAAATTTATAAAAATTTCAGAAGACATAACGTGCCCATGTTCATTACACAATGTGAGTACAATTTTTATTGGTTGAGATTTGCAAATGAAAATCATAGATATTAATAGATTTATAAATATGGGGAAAATGATCCATATATAACTTTCTTTTTTTCTGTTTAGGTCATCAAACTAAATGCAGCTTTATGCATCTGGTGCATCAGCACTGTCTAAATGTCGCATTAGTGAAGACTGAGAGAACAACAATCTGGTTTGGAGCTGAGACATACACAGTTGGAAGGTCATCTTGGGAGCTGGCAGGGTTATGTAAAACCTTTGGATGTTTCATCTTAGGGTGCTCCAAGTAATGTGCCAGCCTGCCAACAAAGCTAATACTGTCTAAAATTCATACAGACACACAATTTTTTCCATCATGTCTCCTGCCAGCCTTTTAGATGGCTTGGCTTTTCTATGGAGCCAGAAGAAATCTAGATTAAAGATTTGACATATTTTGCAGTCTTCAACATAAAAGATGGTGTTGATCTTGCCAAAGCAAATACATTTGTATTCAGGAACGTTTGGAAAGGGGTCATAATTGGAACATTTGAATATTTGTGCCAGTCAGAAACCTACCTTACAGTCTCATTACGTTGTTTAGTGACGTACAGGTGAGTGTGTGTATA
>JBAMHX010000008.1:15990755-16011719 GCA_037177515.1 Pseudomugil tenellus | reverse complement strand
TTCTTTTATCTTTATTATTAAATTTATATTCTTCTCAATCTAAAGAAACCAGTGTCCTCGTCCTTGACAGGAAAAACATACTCCTACAATGTACTTAAATACATTTACTGAGCCACCAAAATGAGTCAGAAACTAGATACAGATAAGATAGAAACAGATAATTTAATGCCAAATGTTGACTAGCATACTACATGCAGAATATTTTGGGACACTGTAAAAAATCTTTCAGGACTTTGAAGACAAAATAAATAAATAAACAAAAAGGAATTGCTTTATGTCAAGTCAATAATGCTTGCTACTTTAAGACCAAAATCACTTAAGAAAGATTTAGGTTCGGCCAGCAGCAAAAATGAGAGATTGTCACTCAGAACACAAGTTCGGACACCTTCAGTCCAAGTTTTTTTTTTTTTTTTTTTTTTTTTTTTTTTACAGTTCATTCAATTTTAACTTAGGTGTCACTAGGATGATATATCCACATGGTGGAAAAGACTTAAAGAAGTTTTCCATGAAGACAGTCTTTTAAAAAAATATGTGAGCCTCGGCTCGGGCAGTGGCCTTTCTGTCTGGAGTTTGCATGTTCTCCCTGTGTTAGCGTGGATTCTCTCCGGGTACTCTGTCTTCTTCCCACCATCCAAAAACATTCATGTTAGGCTGATTTGTCCTTCTAAACTCTTGGGAGTGAATGTGAGTGTGCCTGGTTGTTTGTCTGCTTGTTCGTCTCTCTGTGTTGCTCTGTCATGGAGTGGCAAACTGTCCAGGGTGTATCCTGCCTCTCGATAGGGTCCAGCTGCCCATGACCCTAGAATGGATGAAGTAACCCATTGGATGAGGCAGTTTGGAAATGGATGGATGGGTGTGCAAAATCACTGACATCATTGTCATCTGTTTGCCCGGTGTGTAAATCGTAGAACCATAGAAATAGACCCAAACAGAGAATAAAGCATAAACTCATTCCATAAGAAAACAATAAAAGAAGAAAATTAAGGGGGAAAATTTAGGTAAAATTCAGACATTTGTGTGGATTTCAGGTTATTTAACAGATCTTATAAAACCCATATTATGCTTAGAAACCACAGACAGACACTATAATACACCATTTTTGCAAGTGTTGGTGTGTGCATATGAGTTGGAGGCAAGAAAAGAGGTGAAGAAGAGGTGGGGCCGAGGTCAGTAATAAATAATCACATGAATTGATCATCAACCTCCTATAATTTAGAAGCACAATTGCTCAATAAGATACAGTTGCATGTTTTTATTTTATTTTGCTGTAATAAAACAACAATATGAGTTAAGTACTTAGTAATGTTCAATAAATTTATCCTACAGCTCCATGTTTTCTTTCCCCACTTTAGATGAGGCATTGCAGCTACTGTAACACAGCTGAATAACAATGAGTGAAATATCACTCTGAAATAACTCCAACTTCATTTTAACTTTATATACTACCATTAGTGAAATATTCCACACAAGGAAAAAAATAATAGTGAAAAATATTCCTGCAGTAAACATCATCTACTTTTGTCGTCTTTACAAGAACACAGACACAAGTGTCTGGCAGATGCTCAGTTCCTGCATTGCTCAAAATGTGTATTTCATTGCCCTAATAGTTTCTATTGACATGTAAAATGGAGCTGTATTACTTTCACTTGGGGAACAAAAAGCGTTCTCATCTTTCTGTGTGCAAGAAAATATGGCAGAGCTAAATGAGCAAATAAAACACTTTGAAGATAGTTGCTGCACAAAAGGTGAGAGGTTGGATAACAATGCCAGAAATCCCTTCTGTTCCTACTTAAAAGGCATTATTTGCTGCTTCAACAAAAAAAAATAGGAAGAAGAAAAAAGTTGGCATAATGCTAAGACGATAATTCACTAATACATGATTAAAATACTATTATTTTCTGTTATTTTCAAATTTGCTAAGAAACTCTTGTTGTCAATAAATGACTATCACTCAAGAAGGCGATGAATTTCTGAGGCATTCTGTCTGCTGTATGTGACTTTTTCTGTGTTTATCAGTTTTTCTGTGGCAATAACTAAAAAAAAACCAAAAAAATAGTGCACCAACCACTGCAGGCAAAACCTGTGCCCAACTACACTACAGCAGTTCGACTGTACTTATCTATGATGTCCTCTACTGTTTGATTTAGTGCTTGTGTTGTTTTTATTCTCAGACGTAAGTCACTTTGGAGAAAAGCGTCTGCTAAATGAATGTAATGTAATGTAATAACTTCTAGCACTTGTCTTAAATAATGCTTCTAAGCTTCTCTGTGTAGCAATAGAGTGACTAGTACGTTTGCAATACTGCAAAATAAAAGACAAACAAAAAGACAAACAACAAGTTGCAAAATGGAAGAACTGCTCAAAAATTATTCTCCATGTATGATTTAGGCTGAATTCAATTTCCCAATCAGTAACAAAATTTCATTTTTCAAAAGCCAAAAGATATGCATTTGTTTATTTTCCAGAACTTATATTTGTTTGAAGGTTGAGGTTGCACAATCAGCATTACATCCTAGAAATAAATATCCAAGGTTATAAAGGAGCTTCCTTGCATTTTAGACATTAAACATAAAACCTCAGGTTGGGACATAGCCTTTCTCTTTTTAAGATTGTAAGCACATCACTAACACAAATCTCCGGTGATAGTTGGCACTCATGGTCGAGTTGTTTGTCTATAAGGTTTATATCACCCTAAAATAACCCCTTGAAGACATTTTGGCATCTTGTCCTCATGTTTTAGTCTACTGACTCTTTTCTCCTCTGTCCATGTACTGGACAAAGCCCTGTGGTTTAAAAAGAGTGGAACAAATCACACATTCATTACCTGCCATCAGTTATGTCTCAGTTGAAGCCCCCTCTCTTACTGGAACCTCGAGTAATTGATGGTGTTTTACTATGAAAGGCCCAACCCCCATTCTCAGTGAGCGACACTCTGCACCTCTATCTTTCACACACACCCTCTTACGTATGTGCAGTCACCATGGTAACACGTGGTATTACCATGGCACTGGTGACCAAGCATGCTGCAAGCTGCTGTTGTAGTATAGATTTGCTTTAGCAGTGTACACACAGACAGCCAAGAAAATGTTGCCAAAGGGCAGAATGATTTGAACAGCAAACCTTTGAACTTATAGAAGAGGTCATTCCCTTCTCTCCAGATCATATTTTACTCTATACCCCCCACTCTTTCACCTTTTTCCAAATTAACTCTATTACAAAAGGTTAAAGCACAATTATGTTACTGCTGTTTAAAATAAACGAAACATAATAATTGAATTTGAGATTCAATATATTCTCATTAGGACTAGCACAAGGCTTTGCTCCCCATTAAAACCAGAAAGCAAGGTTAACCAGTCATTCCTTATGTCCTTTCAAAATTGAAAAAAATAATTAAGCCCCAGGTGTTATCAAGACAGCCCTGTGTTATTAGTAAGAGGAGATAGCTTTAATTGTGGTGTTATATTTAATAATGCATAAGTTAACAGAGTGTTCAGCCTTGCAGTGTTCAGCTCACTTCTCCTTTCACTCTGATCTTCTTCCCTCTAGTGGATTTAGATTGAAAAGCAGAGTGGATATGTAGATGATACAGATCTGTTTAAATCCTGTGGTCCTTTCCAGTTGGGTGTGAGTGCAAGCTAAACTGGGATTTTGGTGCAGTTAATTTCATACAGTTAAAAAGAAGCAGACCGTAAACATGAATCTGTGACAGAGATCTCTGGAGCAGAATCGTTATACTAGAAAAGAACAGACCAGGCACCAATCTCTGGCTGCCGATGGTGACGCTAATGCGGAAGTAAGATTAATTGCAGTTCACCCCTCACCGCTAGATGACTAGCACCAATAGCGAGAAATCCCCATAAACTTCCACGTTAAAATGTCCGATTTTACAGCTGAAATAAGTGGCTTTACAGAGTGGCTCCAAAAACTTTTTTCGGGTTTTATAGGTCCGATTTTCCGTCATGTAAACTCTGGAGGGGGTGAATTTTTTTTCTAACGCTTCGGTTTCGATGTTATTTTAATCTTAAATTGTCCTTTTGATTGAAGTGTGCTAGAGCGCTATCACTGGTTACAGCTGCGTACTTCCTGCTGGCGACACCTGACGGAGCCCTCTCAGCTCTACCTTTTCATGCATTTTTGGATTTTCTGATAACGATGAAACAGCAAGATGGCGACGGTAGGACCCACCTAGTGGGTTTATTTTCGCTCTTCAGAAACCTATGGGTCACGTAACCTACGCTCTGTCCAGTGATTAGATACGATCAATGGAACAGACACCATAGTTTTTAAGAAGATAACGTGGATACATTTTGGAAAATAATTTTCTGTGTTTTTTACACTTTTTAAACCAATTAAACCATTCACTGTGCCCACTAAGGTGGTTACATCATGGCTGTCAAATCTGCATGTTTTTAGCACGTCTCAAGGATTTTCTGTCTCTCCCACTGTGTGTATGAATATGTGTGAGTACAGTACAGTGAACATGCCCTTAGGAGGCCACAATAGACTGGCATTCTGGAGCAGGTCAGTAATTACTGTACCTGTGATACAATACTACACAAGCAACACACGTAGCACAGGAACACATTTTCTGTGATTGTTCGTGTCCTTGCGTGCTTTGTCCCCTGTCTCTTTTACTCCAGTTTCAGGTGTTGCTTTACAGAGGTCACTGACTATCTCGTGACTAATGTAGAAACATGATAAATAAAAACAGATTCTTTTTTTTTAGTTTGACTTGATGGCCTTATTTTTTGGAGAGTAATGATGGAAAAGAAGTTTAGCCTTTTTTTCCTTGTTAAGGTCAGAAACAGACCAATAATTTGTTCTAAAAAATGTCAAATTTACAAATCTTGTTATCTTCTGATAACAAATACTGAAATGCAAACTTCTTCTTATTATTATTATTATTATTTTCTTTTTACACATTTCATTGTTTTTTAAGAACATTTTTTAAAGAAAATTATCCCTGATCAAAGACTGTGACAGAATTGTCACTACCTTTAAAATGTAGTGCAGGAGCCTGAGCATTCTTTAAACTACATGTATCTATAGTGTCTTTAGTGTCATCTTATGTGCTTGATTAACATCACAGTTGAAGACTGCACTCTGACTCCTTTAATTCTCTCTGCTTGCAGCAGACTAGTAAACCAGTCATCCTCCTGAAAAACCAAACTGCCTGTTTGAGTGATGACAAGGATTTTATCTGCAATAGGGTGATTGATGGATAACCCAGGATTAGTGGAGAGACTTGTTCCTCTGTGTTTCCTGATGTGAGATTCAAGGGTTTAAGATAGTACTGTGCATGTATGTTGAAAGGTAAATCTAATTCTATGTACTTGTATAAATGTACAGTTATAACTTCAGGTTAAGTACAGGCATCCATGCAATAAAACTAATGGTGCAAAAGATTAAATTAAGTAAAGATTAAATAATGCCCCTGAAACTGTTTTATGAATTACAACTCTTGTGATAAATACATGTGTAATATTAATCTTAAATATGTTTTGAAGAGAAACTTCACTGACAAATTGTCCAACTGGATATCCGTTGAAGGGATTAAAAGATCATTTACCTGAATTTGATGGAACTGAAGACAGCTGTTGTCTAAACTGGTCATTTAATTTGTGACCTGGGTGTAGTGACATACTGTGTTACAACTTTGGCAACCACTACATAGCTGAAGTAATGGGATGATCTCTTTTTTTTATTTATGTTCTTGTGCATAGCTTTCATGTTGAAGTACAGCCAGTATAAAACCAGAAGTGTTTATCATTTTTATCCAGAAAAAAAGTCTTTATTTGGACTTTTCAGGACTTAACATGTGGAGTTAGATCTAATGGCAGTTTAAGAGACTGGAGATGGCTCATATACTGCTTTTCAAATCTTTCATATCTTTTGAAACTTCCCTTTTGATTCACTATATGTTTGCTTTTACTTTAGTGTGTGTTTTTTGTTAGACTTAAACCATATGCTTCAGTTAAACATTAATAACTTAAAGCTACATAGAATAACATCAGAACTTGACATAAAACAGATCCCATTGCAACCTCTCTAACGTGGAAAGAATCTGGTTCCTAAATTTCAAGTTGATGAGTGTTATTTGCAACATATAAAATTCTTGTTTAAATGTTTGATTTTTTATGGTAATTGCATAGTTCACATTAAATCTGGGTTACTTCACAAGTTTCTTATTTGCCCCTTGATCCATGTTGGCAGGGCTTGCGTTGCTTTTCTCCACTCACTTTGTTATTCAGTGAGGACAAAAAGTAAGAAAAACTCAATTAAACCTGACAGAATACTGACTGAAAATATATTTATAGAAACTGCATCATCATCTGTCACATAAAACTAAGCTTTGTTGTTCTAATCACTGGCGTGAATGTGAGGGACAGACACTGCTGCATGAAATCCTAAAATAGTTCTTGTAACTATGCTTGAAGTAAAATCCAAGATGATAAAACTAAAAGAAAATGTGGAAAATGTACTGTTGTCCTTAGTTTTAAAATAACATTAAAAAGTGGCTTTTTGGGAAATGTTATTGTCTGTAAACTGGTCTGTAAGCACCAAATCAAGCTTTCTGGAATCCACATTTTCTTAAAAATGAAAAAAGTTAAAGGTGAGTTTAAATAAAAATACCCGCCCCAGGAGAGCCTGAGATGCATTTTGCTTTGCACAGATGGCTGCTCTGTATTTTATTATCAGCCAGTGTAAGTAAGATTTTTCTATTCCATTGACATAATTGATTTCTTGCTTCACCTCAACCTTTTAAAAGTTTATAGTTGTGTATAAACTTTTTAAAATGTTCAATTTTTTCAAAATATACTTTTGATTTGTATTTTTTTCCCAATGTGATGCCAATAAAACAGAAAAATTATAATTCAGTTATATTTTGGTAAACGTTCCAAATCAATAATATAAATGTACTCACTATATCCACTTTTCAGCCAGTGTTCTTAGATCTACTTCTATATTTGTGTATGTTTAAAACTGCTCAGAACACGCGTGTTGGTTTTGTGTGGTTTTCTCTTGAAGGCCAATGCTTCTTTATGCTCCTTATGAATGGTCTCATTACTCCATCTAGTGTTCAAAAACAATACATCCTACTGAGTCCAGACTCGTGTCTATCACATCACTTCACCTTTAGACCCGATTGCACTGAAATCTCAAGAGACGAGGCATTTTTAAATGGATGTGGTTCATATTTGGATTAATTTTAAACAAATGAGTCATTAGCAGACTCTAAAGAGACCAGACTTCATGGTAATGAAACTAATTGATCCTAAATCCGCTGTATGGTGTTATATTTGTCCAACCTTACATTATAAGCCGTCTGACTTAGAAAAAAGCTTCTACAACTTCAAAGATCAAAGAGTTGACTTTGTATAACACTTTGTCTAAAGCAAAGCCTGCACGGTCTCATCGATATTTTCAGCTCAAAGTGGAAAGCTCTGCATAACCAGTTTAGTCAACGCATTATCGGATCATTTTACATCATTTTTGAAACATGAGAGCAAAGTCTTCAGTTCCCTAAGAAGGAAGTACAATGGCAGCCTGCATTTTGTTCACTTTTCTTCAATCATTCCCCATTGCTCTCCTTCCATCTGATCTCAGCAATACTTACAGCCCACACCAGCGTCTGGTGGTTTTACAAGACCTTCAAATGAATGTTTAATGAGCATTTAAGAAGTCATAATGGCATGTCGCTAATGTCCTGTTATGAGCTTCCTGTTGATGGCCACGCCTCGATGCTTTCTCCTCCACTACGCCTGACAGTTGTCTGACAATGATTTGAACTTTGCTGAATTGAGCAACATTCGTCTTCTCTTCATTACCTAAGGACTACAAGTATCCAAGTTATCGCTTTAGCTTCGCTGTAAAGAAAAGATGACTTTTCCTCTGAGGAAATCTGTTTCAGGTATGTCGTTCTCGAGCTAATTTTGTCTTAGTTTCATTGAAACAAAGCTTCCCGATTTTTTTTTATTATTATTTATTTATTTGTTAAATGTATTTAGGTGCTTTAGAAAATTCAGTTGGCTTCCTCAATAAATTGTGCTAACAAGACAAAGTTTGGTTCTCCGGCAGGTAATCGTCATGTTGCTGTCTATGGTGCTGAAATTGTATTGAAATTGTTATCTCAAATGAATAGTTTCGGTCCAAACAGAAATGTTTTAAACTTTGGCTATGCAACTATTCATTATATGGGACACTTTTTGTGGTTCGTTTTTTCATCGAATTTCCTATTGATTACTAGGGCAACATCTTATAGAGATTTTAGTCTGGTGCACATGCCCGCTAATATAACTATCGACACATCCCTACCCTTGAGGTGTGGTACTTGAAATCTAATATCTATACAACTAAAAATATAAACCAGCGAACAGTATTGGTTTAAGACTGTAGATGGCACCATTGGTTAGTGTGTTGAATGTGTGACTCCAGCACGTTGTAAAAGGAAAGACTGAGACTGGTCGTTTGGTCGGGAATGACAGTGTCAGGGCATAACTTCTAGTCTGAGGTTTGTAGCTTCTGAAACAAGTTTGAATAGTAAAATATATGATCTCCGAGCAGTTTCATTTTTGGAAAATTCAATAATTATCCTAATAACAAGCAGACACGTGAAGTTATCGTTTGTTGAATTGAATTGAGCGAGATAGAAAATAGATTTAAGAGACGGAGGGAGTTTAGGCTGTAAAGTCTAAACCTGCTCATTTAAATGATTAAATATTTATCTCAGTAGAACGTCGTTAACCACTGCTAATGGCTGCCTACAAATGTATTACTCACGGCCACTTCCGCATTAAAGCAAATATTATAGTTCATAATTACATAAATTTTAATCAGAATAGTTAATATATGTCGCTTCTTATTTAGGCAATATTACTCATAAAGTTGAACATCTGTTCTCACACAACAGGGACATCTGAAAACTACATGAATAGTTGTTAAAATTCTTTGTGTTTCTGTCATCTTTTGTCCAATAGAACTGGCTTTTAACAGAAAAACAGGTGGTATTTTCTCCCTCTTTTCCCCTTTATCCTCTATGTCCACCCGCCCTCGAGCCTTCTACGCCCCTTTCTCTTGATATCTAATATGAATTATCCCACATGGCTTATGTGGAGTTACTCATGCTGTAACTGCGCACACTGACTGTGTGTGTCTCAGTAGTTAGACTCCCTGTCTTCCCCTCCTTCCCGCTGCTCATTCTCCAGGTTGTAGGTGGGATGCTCTGAGCAGCAGGGCTGAGTTTGCGCCGGGCTCGGATACTGATTCAGCATGAAGGGCTTCCTGCAATTACCTGGCGTTGCTTCGCTTCGACAAAACACATTAAGGCAAATGGAATTTTCGAAGTGAATATTTCACGTGGTCTTGCTTTTTTGTAACTGGATTTAAATCTTTTTTTCCCTTCTTCACTGCAGCATTTAGAAGGGATTAAAGGATAGAGAGTGTTGCAAACACTCACTGGCGTCTGCAAACAGGTGTTCACATCCCCAGGTTTGGCACGGAGCAGATTTACGACGGTCTGCCTCTCTACCTGCCTGCCTCATGTGCGCGACCGCGTAGTTTTTTTTTTTTTTTTTTGTGATGATGGAAAACCGCTGAAAGAGACTAAACTGTATTCATTGTCATAAAAAGGAAAATGATATCGGCGGAGGACGCAATGTGTTTTGGTGAATATATCTTGTTCTCCTTATTTCTTGGAGATGCAACAAGCCATTTTTGAATAACGACTAAGATCAATTTTAAAAATCGCCCCCGGATACTATTTAAGCCCGACTAGCATTACTGGGACAACTCCTGTCCACTCTTTGGTTCACTTTTACATCTTTTTTTACAGGACGTAGGCCAATTTAAGCAGTCACCTCAAATAGTTTCTTCTACACGTGGACCTTTTCCATTAGAATTAGTTTCCTGGGTTCCAGAGCTGATTACATTTACGCATACAAGTTTCCTACCAGAGCGCTGCCAAGCTGGCTATGGCGGCGGCTATTGCCAGCTCCCTCATAAGGCAAAAGAGGCAGGCGAGGGAGCGGGAGAAATCTAATGCCTGCCGCTGCGTTAGCAGCCCTAATAAAACCAAAGGAAGCTGTGAAAAACCCAGTCGACTGAACGTTTTCTCACGGGTCAAACTCTTCGGTTCAAAGAAGAGACGAAGGAGGCGACCAGGTTAGTTGTGCAGTGTCATCATGTCACCATCAACTTCATCACTAACTTTTTTCCCCTCTTAACACTCAGCTCTGTCAAACTTGCTGACAGGATGAGGCGAGCACCTCTTTAGCTTGCATGGCATTTTCTGATTACAGCATTCAAAATATAGATGAATCTTTCCCACTTGTTTAGATTTTATCTAGGCCTACATTTAAAAACATTGCATTATTCATTGAAGATTTGATTACATTTCGTGAAAATCATATACAATTTCATTTTGAATGCTAACTTGACATGGGAGTAGGCCTATATCTCTCTGATCTCCAGATGTCAAATAAGAGTTTAAACATTTATATCACAAATGGAAAAGAGACCTACTGTCACACATTTGAATGGGGACTTTTTAAAGAACTAAAAGTAAACTCATAATTTGCTTGTTGTTTTTCCTCTTTTGCCAAGATCTTGGATATTCTGAAATACATCCAAAATAATTAAATAAACAAATGAATAAGTAACAGTCACTTAGTCATATTTCAAAATAGATGTTGGTGTAAAGTTTTACCGTTACATTTAGTATTGTATACACTTTATCCAAAGACCTTAGAGTCAGGTCTGAAGTTGTTTTTCATACCACTATGACACAAAAGTTGCTCTTTAGTTTCAAGCAACCTTTGTGGAAAAGTGGTTATGTTCGTACATTTAATCACATCTTAGTCATGGACAGACAAAACTCACATGTTTAAATATGACTATTCTGTTGTTTTGAGGTATGATAACTGCAATACTCAGTCTTCCCATCAGAACTATGGAATATAATCATTTTGATTAGTTTGAACTTTCTTTAAGAACTTGCCATGTAATTCAAAAGAGGGTTAGTGTTTGATTTTTAGATAACCATTTATCCTCCAGATTTTGCACCCTCCTTATTTTTAGTTTTAATTTCTGCCCTATGATGCAAACAGGAGGAGTTTAACTCCATCAGATTATAGCATTTGACAAAGCATTTAGTCGCGTGTCTCTGTAAGCATAGATATAAATGTGCAGTTGTACTTGATTGGAGATTGTTGTAGTTGATTTTGCTGTTGTTGTTGTTTATTGTCCATCCATCCATGTACATCTTTTTTCAAATGAAGGGTGTGACACCCAGGAGAGGTTGAGAGTCCATCACAGGGCAAACACAGAGAGACACTCAATCCAGTTACACACATTTTCACTTCTAAGGACAATTTTGAATGACGAATCCTTCTTTACTGTGAGGAAACTGGAGTACCCAGAGAAAACCCACACTATGATAGAGAACAAAAAAAAAATAAAATAAAATAAAATAAAAAAGAACGAAAAAAAAGAAAAAAAAACTATGATAGAGAACATGCACAGAAAGGTCATGGTCTGAGCCGGGCCTTGAACCAGCAACCTTCTCACTATGGAGTTGCTATACTAACCACAACACAGTTGTGCACCCCATTGTTTATTTTATTTTGTTTTATACAATGAAATGTTCAAAGTTGTATTCCAGAGTCATTCATGGTAACCAGATTGAACAAACTTTTGTGCTTCAAGAGTAAATCAGCTAGAAGTGGCTGTGTTGGAAGTCAACTAAGATGAAAGAGTAGATGAAAGGTGTGGTTAACCACTGTAAAAGGACACTCCACTGGCAACAGTAACCAGATAATGGAAGACACTTGGATCTTTTTAGAGGTTACACTCATGTAATACAGATACCTTGACTTGCTCTTCAAGGAAAATGCAAAAGAGCATTTTTTTCTGGATGACACAAGAAACTGAGTAGGAAATCATATTTACAACACTGGTTGACATGATCTTAAATAGGACCAAGCAGATTACATCTGAATAATAATCCACATCTGTCTTCAGTGTGAATGGATTGTGGACATTTTTTACCTATGGCATGCAGAATTTAAGAGAAATTTTAGCTTTTCAATTCCAGATCTTGTGAGTAATGAATAGATTGTTAAGCAACCGTTGGACTGTAAAATGAATAGTTGTTTGGTTAGCCATCTTTCCTCTGGTTTCACCAAATAATAAACAAACATAATTGAAAAAATGCTAAATGAATTCTTGACATATGCATTAGAGAAGATATCTTACATCTTTAAAAAGAAAGCTTTTATGTTTGACTGGATTACCTTTTCTGGTTGGTTTCTTTTATATCCTTGCATTTACTGAAAACGGTTTAAATTTGTTAAAATGAATTTTTAGCTAATAACTTTGTGTTTGAGACTCACTGATGTATAGTAGCAGCCACATATTGGGCCATTTGAGTTAATGGAAAAGTGTATCAGAATGGAGGTTTTTGCACTGTATTTTTGTAAAATAAAGTGCAGTGTTTTTTGTTGAAGTCTTGCTTGCAAACATCTGCCTTTAGTGCATCCACATATTACTGCATTAATAAAAATATGTTTAGTTTACTTCTGATTTCTGTCATGTAGAACATGTTGGGGAAGTGGACTGTTTTTCGAGCAGACATCATTTTCCCATCATACAAGTGCCTGAGTATTTTTTTTAAATCTTCATATGCTTGATATGTCCATCTGTTGTCATATACAGTGTAAATGTGGAATCCAAACCGCATGAAGCTGCTGTATTAGTCACCTCTCTTCCAATGTGGGAATAAAGCCAGAAATAGTTATCAATGCTTAATGGGCTACATAAAAAATTATCCAATGATCTTTGTTTCATTTCACTTTGTTTATCTTTTTGTGTCTTTAGCAATATAAAAATTCATGGCAAACAGAAACGTCTAAGTCTTAAGTCTTCCTGTTGGAAGCTCAAAATGACATAATCTTACTCCTTGTTTCATTCTCATGTTTTCTGTCTGCTTTCCTTCTGCTTCCCTAGAGCCCCAGCTGAAGGGGATCGTAACGAAGCTGTACAGTCGTCAAGGCTTCCATCTGCAGTTGCAGGCAGATGGAACCATTGATGGAACAAAGGAGGAGGACAGTGGTTACAGTAAGTTTGAATGCAACACTTTTCTCCACCATTTGCTTCGTATTTAAACTTAAATGTGCGTCCATGGTACAATATTAGCAAAGAAGTTTCACCTTGCCGTTGTCTGTTCTAATTAAGACAGGCCAGCAACGATAGCATCTAACAATTTATCAATTCAGTTTTCACATGTCCGACTTTAAGTTCATCAACTATAATTTAAGTATAATTGAGAAGCTGCAAAATTTCATCCAATTAAAATCATACTTGACTAATATAAAAACTGATCAAAAATGGCTTCTTCCTCTTCTACACACTGTCTCTGTGGTAAGATGCAGCTTCTACTATGCCTGATGCATCCCTATCATAGCCACAACACCCACCCGCTCTTTGTTTTCCAATATATTAGAGAGAAAATCAGTGGAACAGCAATAACACAGCCACTTGTCTGGTAAAAATGCAGCAGAAAAGGATCACATCATACTCAGATGATGCAAACAAACAAACAAAACAAAACACAAAACATGATATGTTTGTGCAACTTCAACTTGCTCTTTTCCAAAATAGTATTGATTAAAGAAGATATCTGCATGCAACACTAGTCTGATTTATTGTAATACTTAGTGATTAATCCCATTGTGCAATTTTGAACAAACTGGAACCTCCAAATTAGTACCTTTGTAATAATTTAGTTCCTAGGTGGGGATGTGTTTAAGATATTAAAAAAGAAAAACACTCTAGGCAAGTATGATGTTTTTAAGTAGATCAACACCTTGTAGTTGTGTGTGTACTTGTAAATAAAATTATACTTAAAACAGTTATAAAAAATTCAAATAAAGACCATTTATGATTTCTTAGCATCAGTATCCCCTTCACACAGTAACCCCCCATCCATTGTGCATGGACTTGCCTTTTTGCTTATTTGTTTATTTGCTGATTTGATTTAGTAGAGCTGCATAACTGGCATGTACTAGCACCAAAATGGTTTATGAAGAGAAAATTAAAGACTGCTATTGAATAGGAAAAGGAGAAAGAGTGAAGCTCTTTGCACTGCTCCAAAAATAGCGTTGTTAGGCGCTGGGTGCGCTTGTCTCCATGGCGACGGAGAGTGCAGTCCTCTTGGAGCTGGTAGTGTCTTATGATAGTGTTAGAGAGGACCTCAAATGTTTATGTACACACATGCATACACACATGCATAAAAGCAAGGATTTGATCTTGGCCACAGTAGCTGGTTTACTAGACAGGCTCCGGCCATGTGGCTTTGGTTGTAAATAAGTTAGATATTTCTATGATATATTTTATCACAAAGGAAAAAAATGCAATCATTGTAACAAATTAAAAGCTCTTTGATGTTAGTGATTTGTTCCCTGTGTTACATAGTGCCAGCTATTTTCTTCTGTTGCAGTACAATAAAAAAAACATACTGGAAATGTGTCTAGAAAACAGACAGATTTTTTTTTCACAGCTGGAGATTCAAATAACTAAACATTGCTTAATTTATGACATAAATGTAGCCCTCCAAACAAACTCTGCTGTTCAACACTTGTCTGGTGACACAAGTGAATGTTGACACCACAGCTCATAGCAATAATCATATCAATAAAAACTTGTAATATGGTCATATTCAGGCTGCTGTAATTGCTGGCATGTTGCTCCCAGAATGACGGGAAATGTTATAAATGTGACTATCTATTGTTGAGGAGCCTCAGGTTGATTGTCACACTGAATTGGCCATGACTCTTTGCCGTTAGTGGGTGGAACTGAAACCATCCTGAAAGCTGTCCCTCAGGCCTCTTCACTCTTTTATTTCATGTGCCACTGTGCACAAGGAAATGTCCGCATGTGGGTGGCAGGTCCTGTCATCCTCTTCAGTGTGCTCAGGTGTTTGTAGGAGAGAGGAAGTAATTGAGTTTCCACCACTTGAAAATCTCCATTAACTATCTGGCTGGTAATCTTTCTAAGATGAAGCACATTGCAGATGTGTACGTGTGCACTGTTATAGAAGCATCAAGGGAGGTAACTCAGAAGAGTAATGCAAAGTGATGCACATTTATGGAAAAAAGGGTTGTAGATAGTAATCATTTGTAGCTTGTGACCTAAATGTTTTGTGAAGGTGTTTTTGTGCCTCTGCAATTTTTACTATTTTTATTTGTAGTTACTGCCTGTAGTTCTCAAAACTAAAAAAAAAAGTCATTATGTATTTCAATCCCTACTTTGTATCCCACATGTAAAGAACAAACATAGTACATAATGCCCATAGAAATACTGCAGATAATGAAGTGCTTAACAAGAGTTCATACCAGTGTAGAAGTTTTACTGGCAGTCACGGGTGTGTAAAGCAGACATCACCACAGATGCTCTCCAAGAAAAACTACGCCAATCTGTCAGTTTGAAAGATTGAAGACAGAGTGGTGTGACTTAAAATCGCAATGTTGTATTTCTGTCTTTGCATTTGAGATGCAAGCTGCCCACTTCCAAAGCACATCTGGTACAACATTTAAACATTTATTTTTATGCATCCTTTAGGATAGCCATATCTATGATTGATCACATAATTTCCAATTCACTAATTTATTTGTGGCCCAGCACTGCCTGCCTCACTTCATGTTTCCCTTCCTGGAGACTCCCAAAGTTGCTGATATGGCCGTGCTCTGTGTCATTCAGCTGCCTTACCAGTTGGTATCAGTCAGGCAAAGCAGTCTGGAAATCCATCCTAGTTTCACAGAAAATCCTGAAATGGATCTCATAGAATGTATTCATGCGGAGGGAGACAAAATCTGTATTGTTTGTTTCT
Source organism: Pseudomugil tenellus (assembly GCA_037177515.1). NCBI lineage: Eukaryota > Metazoa > Chordata > Actinopteri > Atheriniformes > Pseudomugilidae > Pseudomugil > Pseudomugil tenellus. Next base: position 15,995,836 of record JBAMHX010000008.1, on the reverse strand, counting down.
GTGCCATCTGGTCTGACAGTGCAAAGTAATGCATATCAATACGAGGTGTGGTTTGTATATACAGCACATTTTATATGTTTTGCCAAGGGCGTGGGGTCCAACTGATTCAGGAAAAATTTTGTTACTAAACAGAGTCAATTTCAGGGCAAGACATAGTTTTTCAAAGCTTAACTATTTCATAAAAAAACCCTTTACCTTAAGCAAAGAGTATGTAATTATAGAGCAACTGCATAACAGCAACTTAATATTTAAAATTACAACTACTAAAAGACACAAGAGGTTAGGATAGTACTCTGTCTTGATTTTCCCACTTGGCCAGGGGTAAAGAGCCATCCTTCACCCTCTCTAACTTCAAATGGAATTTTGTTGCATATTATTATAACACAACAGTCAAACATATTTATTTTATGGGCTTTTGTTACAAAATGGAGTTACTTTTACACATAGCACCATTTGGAAAAATCTGAATCTGTAGTTGAAATATTTGGGAGTGGTTCACATTAACTTTCAGATTTGGTTAGAAATTCCACTATATTTGCAAGATGAAGGTAATACAATCAATTGTTTAGTTGTTATTGGATAGTAAGAGAGCTTTATGGTGAGTGTGGTGCCATATGAAGTGGGAAGGGGGTGGTAGATAACCAAGTAAATGCCAAGGGACTTAACTTAAACCCCATTGCCTTTAGGGGTTGTTCGTCCCTGGAGAAAGCCCCTGCAGTGGAAGCACATATTTAAATGACAGAGGAACACAAAGCATCCCCTGGTGTTTATCACAGCTGTTCAAGAAATATTGCATATGATCAGACGAGTCACCATTCAATGCACCTGCCAAAAAGCACTGACAAACAAACTCATGGGATTTCCAAGCTCTTCAGAATCCTGACACTCCTGTATTATAAAAACAAATAAAAAATCATGCAGCATTTGAAGAATCTAAGAGCTATTGAAACAAGCTGAGGGAGATGGAAAAAAAAGAAATGAGGGGATAGAGAACAGAGAACTACAGAGCCTAGCAGTTATATTCTTTCCACTGAACCAATAATATGCTGGCAGAGCCTCTATGAAGTAAATATATTACGCTTTCCTACAGCAGTTGCTTACATAGAAAGCCCAGCGAGAGGGATGTCTTCAGCAATCAAGCAATAAGGGTAAATGAAATGACTTATAGATTAGCCTCTGTAGAGCATTTCACTGAAAGGAGTTTTAGATAGAGATATACTAAGTGGTTAAGGAGATTTACAGATTTACAGTAAAGACACATCAGATCACTGCTTAACCACCACAATAACGGGACAATTTGTCTTTGTCTTCTCCTGTGTGTTTGAACATAGAAGTCCTCATGATGTGACAGCAGATAAACAGATGTTATAATTCTCTTGTTGACCTTTATTATTATTAGTTATATCACTATCAAAAAGACACTGCTGGTCACAGAGGTCTGCATGTAAACTTTCCGATGAATGTTCATGTGTTTTCCACTTTAAACCTGTGAATCATTATGAAATGCAAATACGCTGACATATGTACAGGTAAACATTAATTAAATAGATGTGCGTTGTTACCAGCTGTGCAGCTGCTGGCTTGTTAAGCTTCACAATCTGCATTCAGCTTCCCTGGTTTATGTGTTCATAACAGATACAGTAGCCACATTTACATGAGTTTTAATATGTCTTTAATTCAGAATAAAAGGTAAATCCGCTTTAAACTAATGAAAAAATTGTAAACACCTAATTCCCAATGCAAAAGACAGTTCAGAATTAAACTTAATTCCAAAATTTGTGGCTGGTATTTACCAGTTTAGATATTTAACATGTAAACTTCAATTCCGGTCGTTCTGTGAATGTCGTTACATTGTCACATCCCTAAGGACACACGTGCAGTTTTCTGCCTTCAGTCTTCTCCTCCTTGGCCGCTGAGAAAAGTTCAATTCAATTCAACTTTATTTGTATAGCGCCATTACACGACAATGTCGTCTCAAGGTGCTTCACAGAGATCGGCCAATTAAAAAAAATAGCCTTATATAGGGAACCAGCAAGATTGCATCAAATCTTGACTTTGATCAAAGGAAGAAATGAGAAATAAAACCTGCAAAAAAGGAGAAATAAGAAATAAGACCTGCAGAAAAAAAATAGGTTGATGATGCCAGTACTGTCCAATGGAAAATAAGCTGCAGAGATAATAATTGGAAGTGCTCAGTGCATCATGGGATGTCCAGCTGGACTATCCCTAACTGTAAGATTTATTGAAAAGGAAGGTTTTAAGTTTGATTTTAAAGGTAGAGAGGGTGTCCACCTCTCGTACACACACTGGGATAGCGCAGTGAAGAAATTAATACAAAAATGGTATTTATAGCATGATTTTCAATGTTACGGAGGAAAAGAAGAGAGGCCGGAATTGTACTATGTGTCTTTGCTATATACGTCAGTACATCACGTCTGCCCGCTGTACAATCAGAACCCTTCCCAACCCTTGGATCTAAAACAGAATTAGGAGAAAATGAATAAACATGTTTTCCATGTAAACTTCAATTTGGAATTACTTTATCCATGTAAACTCAAGAGAATACTGTCACTCAGAGTTATTTAATTTGAAAAAAAAATCATTGAACATCATGTCATGTAATAATTGTATCTGAATGACTGATACAGTAAGTTATTAAAGGTACCACTAGACAAATAATTAATGCTTTCTGACCACTGAAATGAAAGGAATTGCTAAATATTGTCCTGTAAATTGTAAGAATGTTTATTCAGTGTCCCTGCTTCATTTAAAATAACTGGACAGATGGAGAAATGTCATAAAAAATTCTTTGTTTAATATCTGTTGCAATGATGTCAAAATCCATATAAAGCTGCTATAATTTCAGTTTTCAGCCTGTGATTTCAGTTTATGAGATAAACATCCATTTTATATTCAACATTGTAAGCTTCTGTATTCAGATCCAGTTTCAGATTTAATGTCTGGCTTTTTAGGGACGCTAACGGCAACGACTCATAGTTAACCAGGTGACGAGCTGCAGAACAAGTTCAACCAGTTGCAGAAATTCAGCATTTTTGTTCATTTAATTTTTATTTCTTAAATAAAATAAAGATATTTAAAGAAATTAAAGTGAAAAAGTTGCTTATTTGTTTGTGCTGCTCTGTTTCTTTTCAGCTATGTTCAACCTCATACCAGTGGGACTCCGTGTGGTGGCTATCCAGGGGGTGCAGACAAAACTCTATCTGGCAATGAATAGTGAGGGCTACCTGTACACATCGGTAAGTGTGTCACTCTAAGTGTGAGAATTATTTTTGTTTTGTAGAAACCTGTTCTAAGTCCAGAGACTTAGTCTGGCTGCCTGCAGAGAGATTGTTATGATTCTCACTTGTGTCTCATTTACATGACATGAATGGTAGAAAAAAAAAGATCTGGGGTGTGTTTATGCTTTTTTTTTATTTGTGAAAATCAATAATTTGTTTTCTGGCTCATTCAGATATAACATTCACAACTTGATGAAAGAACAACGTCATTTTGTGATAAACTCATGTCACAATTATAAGTTTGAAGATTTGTTAAGCCGGCTAAGCTGTGACATCTGCAACAGTGGCAGCTGGCTCTTCATCTTTGATTAAATGTGCAAAATCATGAATAATTCAGTTGCCGGCCGAAGAGTGTCTCTGTTCCTCTTTTCCCCCAAATGCCACCACCACATTGTGTGGCAGGCATCACTAAGAAGACTGACAGGCTTGTTGGGTGTGTACCCAGAGGGTGTGCAGGCAGACACACATTCTCTTTTGACAGACAGCCTTTATAGTCAAATTACCAATGATTGTTTAGCATTGCAAAGGTCTCCTGACTGAGCAACTAGCATAAAACCACCAAACAAATCTAATTATCTTGTGACTTTTTGGTGTTTGGCTGCTGTTGACAAACTTTTGATTATACAGTTGTAATATAATAGGAAAAGGCGAGAAGTTAAATATGTAGCTTCTTGGTTCATTTGTTGTATTAATTTCTCATAAATACAAATGCACATTATGTTATACTCTAACTGTTTCCCTTTATTAAAAGTGAAACTTTGTTGTTTATATGTCATGATTTGGACTTTGTGTGGGGGTTTTTGGTTTCCTGTTTTATTTCGAAGTCTTCCTGTTTTTGCTTCATGTCTTGTTAATTAGTTTCACCTGGGCTTGATTGGTTATTGTGTGCACATGTGGTGTATATATGTCTGTTGATTTCCGTTCTGGCTGCTAGATCATTAGTTAGTTTTTTGTAGTTAGTTCCATGGTTGTCATGCGTGTCAATGCTGTTTTTGGTATTAAATCCTATTAATCTGCATCCTAGCTGCCTCCTCCTTGTCCTCCTCACTTGCGTTTGGGTCCACCACCTCCCTGCACCGTAACAGTTTCTTTCTTGTGTCCCCGTCTGTAAAGTGCATATAAAAAGACATACTCTTTTCTAGCATGAAAACATAAACCTCTACAAAACAGATCAAATTTAATGTAAAGATAACATAATAACTTCAGTCATCTGCAAATAATGGCTATCTACAGCAAAATTACATTTTAATGTAAAACAACACATCCATCTCCCGCTAAACACACCTGAGGGGAATATACAGTAATAACTAAAATAAAACATACCCCTTCAATTCTTTCCCAGACAGTCCACATCTTTCAGCGACTGATTAGATGATACATGTTAGATGTCTGTTTGCAGTAAAGCATATGAAGCAAGTAATTTAATTAGTTGTTATAGACCATTCTGTCAGTGGATTACAGGTAGAGAGAAGCAGCAGTGAAAGCTGGTTTTACTACTTAAATGTACTCGTACTCGTACTCGTCCTCTTCCGCTTATCCGGGGTCGGGTCGCGGGGGCAGCAGCCTAAGCAGGGAAACCCAGACTTCCCTCTCCACGGCCACATCAGCCAACTCATCCGGGGGGATCCCGAGGCGCTCCCAGGCCAGCCGAGAGATATAATCCCTCCACCGGGTCCTGGGCCTACCTCGCGGCCTCCTCCCGGTGGGGAGCCGTCCAGGGGGCATCCTGACCAGATGCCCAAACCACCTCATCTGGCTCCTCTCGATGCGGAGGAGTAGCGG
>JBAMHX010000008.1:15957733-15974073 GCA_037177515.1 Pseudomugil tenellus | reverse complement strand
TCTTGCCCAAGGACACTTCGACATGTAGTCAGGCGAAGCCTGGAATCGATCTCACAACTTTCCGGTTGAAAGACGATTGCTCTTCCACCTGAGCTACAGACGCCCATATATACACAATACAAAAAGGTGAAAACACTAAACAAAAATTGTTAAACCATTGATCAAAAAGCAAGTTGCATTGTGGAGCCTCTTTGTCTAATGCAAATTGCTGGTTCTGTTTTGGTGCAGGTGCCCAAGAGTAAGCTACAGATTTTCATCATATGGGCTGAGATACATATATCAGCTGTTGGAGCGTCTGTATCAAACGTGACCCATCGTATTCGGCCACTTACTGTCCCGCAGACAGTCTGTATTGATGTTTCATCCACATAACCGATACACTAATAAAGCCTTGTCGTTTTGAATTATGTTTTTTTTTTACTTTTACTTGTTCCCAAGTCCTTTTAGCTCCACTGGGGTTGCATCTGAAATGGAGGTTCATAATGGCGGGTACTCATTTCCACACATGACTTAAATACAATACATTGAGTTATGGAACAACTGTCGGTGCATTCATGGTGGAGGCATTGATATATATAACACGCTCACATGGGAGCAGATCTTTTAAACAACTGGGAAGTATCATACAGATAAAGCATTCCCAGATATGTTGTCGCTGTTATACAGTGATCTGAGTGCTTTGAGTTTATATTGTCCTCTTAATTAATATTGAATGATCAGACGAACTTAAGCATTAGCGAAGTCTGCAATTTTCTGCCAGAATTCCTTCCTGGCCTTTGCTGCAACAGTGTTGATTTTGCCAGAATTATATTTTTAAAGTCTTCGTATTTTTGGAGAATGATAGTCTGCTCCTCCACGCTGATATACACTCCTCCAGGTTTGCCCCTGTTTGTGATTGGTCAGAATCTCCGAGCACCACCTCTTTTATGTGAACACGTGCTTGTCTAAAGTGGAAAGTTCCTACTTTGTAGTACAGCTTATCCCAGTTCCTCACTGTTTGCTAGGTCAATCCAGAGAACTGAGGTAAGTCATAGTAGAGCCTCAGGTGTTTTGGGTCTTCCAATATATAACCACCACCAGGTGACCCACACAAGGTTGATCTAGCCTAGATCTTTGGTCTTCTCTTCTCAGATGCTTTGTCTACTGCCTCAACATTGTTGTTAGGGGCATTTCTTCTCAGACCTGTGATGGTGAGGGTTACATAGGCTTTGTTCAGGATTACTACACATATTCTTCATTCCTGCCTGTCTTCAGAACTATCCCTCCACCCGACTCTTTGGGGTCTTTTGATTAAGACGTACTGAAGGTGTTCAAGTGCACGTGCCACTATAATTTCCCAACTTTGCTGAACTGAATGGAAGTTTGTCGCGGCTCCCAAAAAGCTTGATGTCACTTCAATTGCACAAATATCTTTTTATCTCTATATCTCTACACAGATAGGTCAACGTCTGAGCCAGGGATCAAACTGGCAGCCACCTAAATCCAAATAATTCAGCCAAATTTTCAGATAATTATTTATCTATCAGGAAACAGTAAATACCAAATTAATCGGGATCCAAACAGTACAACCAAAATGCATATAATTCGATCAATCAGAAATGTGAGAGGCAAATTTAGACTGAGTAAAATATATATATGTATGTTTATTTAGAGGGAAAAAAAGGAAAGCGACCTCGGCAGGCCATCAAGATATGCAAACATGTTCTAAAATAAGACAGTTTGATTAAACAGATCTAGGTTTATTTATTCCTAAGGTTGGGGAAAAGTTAATAAAAGATTTTCATGAAATATTTATAAAGAGCTTAAACTAAGGACGCTCAAGTAATTGCGAATATGGCAGAGTTTACTGAGCTTCGACTTGGCTTATTCAGATGAATTACAGAATGAATGTCTGCAGTAGACATGATACAAGGGGACTAATCTTATGATTTACTAATATACTACTAATATAACATATTGAAAAGAGAAAAGTGTCTGCTAAAGGACTATAGAATAGAATAAATTAATATAAAATAAAATAAAGCTTAATATCAACACTGACAAACCCTGTATTGGTCAGGTTCTTCTCTACTATGTGGAATCATTGGCTTTATAGTCTGTGTAAATATATAATATGTTGAATAATGTCTGTTTTTATTTGATTATGTGTTTATCAATTTATTTTGTTATGGAACATATATGTTCTTTAATCAAGTTTTCATTGATTGATGTGAAGAGTCTGAACGCAGCTATCTAATGTCAGTCATACAGGCCTAAGTTTCTTTTCTACCAGTTTTCCTCTCAGGAATGTCTTTTGCTATGATCAAGCAACGTCAAGGCTGTTCTCATTTATGTTGTCATGGTGGTGGAATGAGCTGCCAACTATGCTCAGAACAGGGGTGTTGCTCTCGCCCTTCAAGAGTCTCACCTCTTTTGAAAACACTTACACTTCTTACACCTTCAATACCCTAACATGTTTTATATGCGGTTACTTTGCACCTCTTTACATGTTCGAATCATACACTGTCATGTGAATGCTTATGGCATAAAATAGAGCTTCTGACTGTGCTGAAGATTTCAAGTTTTTGTAAGAGGGATAAAAGCATTTTGAATATCTGCTTCTTTTGATGCTGGCAGTTTAATGTTATGAACTCCCAATAATTTGCATGAACAGTGTAGGAGCAAAACGGCACCGCACTTTTGCCAAAAGGCTCATGATAGACACCTTTAATATGCAAAAAAAAAAAAAAAAAAAAAATCAATGAAACATATTTTTCACATCTTCCAGTTTCTAGTCTGGCTTTGGATGTAAATTGGTATGGGGGGGAAGTTGTTGTCTCTGCACTAGTCATTTCTTCTGCTTACTCTAGACATCTGAAGATAAGTAGAGAATGAAGTTTGAATTATTGTAGCAAAGAAAAGTAAATGTTAATTTTTTACTTGCTGTTTATTTTCTTTCATTTATTTAAGATAAATGCTAAATAAATTTCATTTATTTAGTTAAAAATGATCCTGTCTAAAATAAGAACCATTCTGAAGACCAACTGCTTACCGCACCATAACACAGTAATCTCTCAGCTGACTCTCTAGCCCTCCCGATGGGCTTAACATTTATTCAAATGGCCTGAAATGTTAATACTAGACCGAGGATGAAAAGCAAGCTAATAGGATAGATCCAGCTGAGAGGTTTTGTCAAGCTACGTGCTACTGTAGCTTTGTCTCTATCTAATTTTTGTCTGGTTAGTTTTATGTAGACTAAGTCAGGAAGAAGGAATGGCAAGATAGATCATAGTCTGTGTTTTGTCTTGACTGAGTTCTGAGGTCCAAAATAAAAAGCTATACAAGGAGTTAAATCTATTATGACAAGTTAAAATGTTTGACTTCAGCAGAGTACAGTAATTTTATGCTTTTGTCTTTTTGCTGAAATATATAAAAATATTTCAATAGACAATCAAAACAGGTCATCAGACATTAAGCACATTTTATCTTCTGAACTTACTATGCTGCTTCAAATAAAGCATGACACAGTTTGACTGTTAAAAAAACACAACAGCTGTAATATATGACTACGTGCCAGGTAACGGGATGTTTTTTGTCATGATAGCAAGCTGGGTCTTTGGCCCTTAGAACATGTCACTGCTCTCATTGATGTGATGTTAAATTAATTGAGTTAGAGCTAAGCCCTGCTGCACCTGCTTCGGCATTATACTTCTCTATCCCAAAGAGCTCACAGTCTCAATCTGGGTTTCCTGTGTCTAACCATGAATAGATGGTCATTACAGAAATACAGGACTAAGGAAAAACGCTGATGGATCCCATCTCACAAAATCATACACACAATGAAAAACAATTCTGAAAGATAATGAATGGGTCATGCATAATTGAAAGTTGAGACCACATAAAAATAGATTATTCATTTGGCATGCATGTCTTATTAATGCTCTTCAGTAGTGTCTTATCACCATTATTTATGCCATGAGTGCTACATTATTAGCAACATTAAATGGGTTAAATTGATTTATAAGATTAACTTGAGATACGAAATTGAGATAGGGTCTTAAACTAAGGCCTTGAGCCTAGATATAGTCTGTCTACGATGCGGCTCTTATTTTGCCTGAATGTGTCAGTTGTGGAGCCCAATGTACCATAATGATGCTGCACACTGAAGAGAAGAACAATTACATTATTGCTCCTTTGGTCTGTAGCAGGATGTCAGAGACTCTTGATACCTTGAGTAGAATTGACAAATGACTGGATTACAACTCTTCTACTCCTTCTTCCCACAGGAACATTTTACACCAGAGTGCAAATTCAAGGAGTCGGTGTTTGAGAACTACTATGTGACATACTCATCCATGATATACCGGCAGCAACAGTCGGGCAGGGGCTGGTACCTCGGTCTGAACAAGGAAGGAGAAATCATGAAGGGGAACCATGTCAAAAAGAACAAGCCAGCAGCCCACTTCCTTCCTAAACCTCTGAAGGGTAAGTCTGACTAAATTGTCTTTTAAAATAGGTACTGTCCTCAGTTCGGTTAGATTATGTTAGGCAGAAATTAGCATGCACAGCGTGTATTTTGTTATATTATTGAGAAACATGTCTTTTTTTAAGGTTATTTTTTCTGAGGCCCCATTATATTCTGATTATTATGACCCATTTTTCATTATATTTGTGGTCCGGGTGGCTATTCTTCACTAAATTCTATAATTTAGTACTCTCCCCATACGTAGGTGGCATGTTGCCTTTTAAGTAGTTCCCTCCAGCTGGTCACACTAGAGCTTGAGCCATTGTCTGTAACTATGAATGCACACAATATGTCTCAGTGATTTGAATAATGACCCCTAGTGTTTGATTGCCAGTACGTAAACACATAGTGAACCCCTAAAAATTCAGGGGAGGTGTTTAGTAATTTTTGTGAGGAACAGAGAGAAAATAGAGGCGTATAATGTATAATCAAATGGCTACTTCTTTGAGGTACATAATGGTGGTGGGGTTAAAAATGTGACAAGATAGGAAGTCTTTAGTACAAATCCTGTACTTGACAGCATCAGCCATTTTGTTAAATCTGACACAAAAGAGTAAAAAAGTCCTCCAAAAACCATATTTAATTGTAGTGGTTTTTTTTAAAGCTGCTGGATGTTCATGCCAAACAATGGAACCTGAGGTGTTAATCTTTTATGGAGTTTCAATAAATCATGGTTAAATTTGAAAAAAGGAAACAATTTTTAATTATAAAAAAATGTTAGACTTTATAATTTTAATAAAGTTCAAATTACAAATCTTGTAGTTAAAATCTTTCAAGAGCCATCCTTTCAGCTATTACCAGATTGGCAGGCCTGTGATATGACCAATCCTTAAAGTCAATCAGTTTTTTTAAACATTGAGTTATTGTGTGTTATAGAGAAAAAGCTACTTGTGGTATTTGATCAAAACTTATCTAACGGGTTAGTCTTTTATGGTGATCTATTAAATCATGATGCATTTTGAAAGATAACCTTTTTATAAAAAAAAAAAATAATAAAATTGTGAGTTTTTTTTTCAAGTTTAAAGGTCACATTACAAATTCTATATTTAACAACTTCAACATAACCTTTTAAGGTTAAGTTGAAGTTATGTAAGGTTTAGCTTTTATGACTTCTTCAAAAGTTTTGTTTACCAGTCAGCCCTTCCAGGAAAGTTTTAAGCCTTTTTCTATAATACTTTGGATGTGTATAGCCACTCCCTTTTCTGATTCCAAAAACATCTGGCAAGTCTAATTAACAATCTGACAACATTGTCTTTATAATGACACTCTCACCTTATCAAATCTGCATCATTCGATCTGCGTCATTAGATCTGCGTGTGTTCACAGCATATTTTACACATGCTATGTTCAATAATTAAATCTATTTGTTGTCCTCTTTTCAGAGTATCATTATTATAAATGTGTGTTAGATTTCCTCTTTAAGCTATTGATGAACATTTACATTTTTTAAGTGATACTGTGAAAACTGGTGTTTATTTCTAACTATTCATCTTTACAATTCCAATCTGATGTTAAATCATTGCAGTTAAATGTTGGCAGTTATGTAGCAGATAGTTCCTCAATCACACACATGATGATGCTATTTTATTGTAGAATTATAGTTACACAGAGCCATATATTATAAAAAAAATACATAACATTTCTTTTCAATGCTTATTATCTTGTTTGATAAAGTGATACAGGAAGTGATGCTGTACAGATTAGTATAGTGAGTTTTATAAAGTTCTCCAACTGCAAATGTGGTAGGAAAATATTGCAGTTTGGAATAGAGTTGAATTTTTTTCTATTTGTAAACATGTTCCTTCTTGTTCCCAGCCAGCATCTTTTTATCATTGAATGTTCCCCTTAGACATTAGTGTCACTGCTGTTTCACTGTTTTTAACCAGCCATCCAGTGGTTAAACTCATTTAAGAATAATGAATAAGAACTATGGTGAGGGAGATATTTTGGGAAGAGAAGAGGTGAGCATCAGGAGCAGAAAAAAAGTTAACTCTTTTTTGTTTTACATCTAAAAGCAAAAAATATTAATTTTGAAATAACATAAACATTAATGTAATGAAATAATTAATATATAAACAATTTAAGTATAAACACATCATCTTTTGCAAAAACTTAAAATAATCCAATTACCATAGCTGGGTGGGACTTTATTGCGTTAATTACAGAAAAATAAAGACATTAAGAAAATAACGCTTAAATGTGGGATGTTTGTTAGTTCCCAATGTCCTGTTACACCAATTACACTTTGGTGCAATATTTTCCCTTTGCAGTATAGAGTAAATGGGCTAAGAGGTTATATAGCACTTTTCCACTCATGTTGATCACTCAAAACATTACAGGCAGATTCATCCACACACACATAAACTCGCACACACCCCGATAGGCACATAGAAAGTAAACGTAAACGGGTATTTCACAAAACAAAGCTATTTTCCTTTGATTTTGCCTGTCATCCACACCAAAACGCAGATTTACTCCTCAAAAACAATTGTTTAAAAAAACTCAGGGCAAAGTGAAGACATTTGAAATCTCCAGTTATAAATCTGCATGTGGACAGTCATACCCGGGGTTTTTGGTGCAATGACGTCACATGCGCAACCTTTGTTTACAACATGGATGGCCTCAAAACTCTGTTAGCTTTATCAATTGTAAAGGCACTTTGTGTACTAAAAGGCACTATGCTACTACAAATAGATGTCCTCCATCCTCCCGTAGGAATCGCAGGTTAGTCTCTTCATATAGAAGGTCTACTGCCATACAATCACTGGTCGATGTTGTCATAAAAGTTACCTGCACACTGTACAATCTATCTGACGAGGGTAGAGTACAAAAAAGGTTTGACATAGATTTTTTTTTTTTAATGGAGGTGGTGTGGACGCTTTTTTTCTACTAGCCGGAGGGGGTAAAATATACGGTTTTACAAAATCCGGCTATGTGTAGACATTGCCTTAAACGTCAGCTTACGTACTTAGAAAGATTGCAACAGAGAAATAAAGCCTTCAATCATCTCATAAAGACTCAGTATTGTTACAGGACACTTATTAAGAAGCTGTCTTTGCCCTGGTGATGGCATCTTTTCTAGACTTTACTCACTACTTTTCTAGTTCCAGTCTGTGAAACAGAGCTCTCAGCACTTCATTCTGTCCTCCATCAGATCAAACAAGTTACACTTACATCATTCAAAGCCAATCAAAAAATTCTTTTTTAAAGCTCTTCCAGAAAGTCATGATGCAAGAGAGCAAGCACTGCCTTTATCTGGAGAGTGTGCAGCCATTTCCATCACAGGAACAGGAAGAGATTTGTGACAAATTGATTACGACTAAAAAGTAGATTGTTGTAGAGGATTGCTGTGTAAAAATAGTGTGCAATAGTGTTTAGTCTTGTTCATGCCTTAATAAACACACCATAGTTTCAGTAATAGGATGTATGCCAATGAGCAGTTTTCAGTCATATCCTGCCAGTGACTGATGTATGTACAAAGAATAGTTTCTGAGTTGCTACTTTAACAAAAAAAAATGCTGGGCTAAGTGAAGTGTCAGAAGGACTAGATGTGCTGTTTCAGCCACAAACTCCTTTGGGAATAAACATCAAATAGCATTCTAGGCAGAATGATGTCGACAACATCCGGAAACCAAAGAATGGACCTCAAATTACTGGTGTTTTTTCTGAAACAGTACCTGCTGAGATGCAGATTGAACCAATGCTGCATACACAGCAAAGCTGAGGCATTAACAACTCTTGAATTTATAATGACCTGCTCTGAACATGTTTCTTTTTACTACAGCATCAAGCTAGTCCACGGCAACCCCCACAGACAATAAAGTTTGCTTAGAGCTATACAGTGTGTGATGAAAACGTAATCACTTTTTAAAGAACATCAGGGCTGCTGGTAGCCACTGAGATGCCCTAAGCACAACTGCCTTCTTGTGTTACACATTATTTGATCTAACGGCTATTATAACATCTAATTTTGCATTATGTGATGTTTGAGGTTCAGTTTTGAGAAAATATTTGTAATTTTTACTCTTCACCACTAAAATCAGCCCCATGATAGGCATATGCCTAAAATAGTATTTCTAAAATTCTGGAGATAACAACAACAATAATGCATATTTTAATGTTTTTTTTAGTGCTCTTAAAGGAGAGCTCTAGATATAACTCAAGACCAGTAGGACCAGTATAATAAAATGACACTATACAAAAGTAAATAAGATGAATAAATCTTAATAATCTTAATTAGCAATGCTACTTTTGCTTAAACAATGCCACCAAAAATTAATAAAGCATCAATTTATTAGTTTTGTATAAAATTGAGTCTGCAACTTTTCACGTTTTCCTGTTAACCTTCCAAAAGGAAGGATTTATTATGAATGATGAGGAGGGATGAACAAAACCTGTATGGAAGATGGAGGAGTCCAGGAGGGTTGTAGGGACGAGGAACAGGGAGGCAGGCGTGGGATATCCAAGAGAACAGGGAAGCCAGCAGGAACAAGCATAGGTTGATGTACATCCATTCAATGTCCAACAACGGAATGACTGTGAGCTGAGGGAGATAAAGCTGTGAGGGAAATCAGGAACAGGTGCAGGTGATAGGGGATAACGGGTCTGGTGGCAGGTGACAGTGATTGGGCTGATAGTCTGGAGTAGGGCATGATATTAGTGTTATGTTAAGATTGTTACTGTTGCAGCTATAAAAATATTCTGTTACTTTTAAAATTTGTCAGTGAAAAGTCGTGTTCTTCATATTTTCCATGTGTGTGGATTGTGCTTTCAATTAATCATGCCAGAAAGTACATTCACATTGTGTCAATTTATATACCCTATAAATAATAATGTTGTTTCATTTCATGTTTTCACTTGTATGATATGTAGATACAGTATGTAATCTGTCTGATTTGCACTCATCTTGTGTTTTTTACAGTGGCGATGTACAGAGAGCCATCCCTCCATGACTTGACAGAGTTTTCCCGCTCTGGCAGCGGCACACCCACTAAGAGTCGGAGTGCCTCAGCTGTTCTCAACGGAGGCAAAGCTGTGAGCCAGAATGAGTCGACATAGCCTAAGGGCCACACCCTCCCCTGGGCCTGAACAACGAAACCTTACCTCTCGCAGAGCGTGAATCCAAGCAGACTTGTTTTTCCGATCAGCTGTGTTAGAACAAGTTATGACATCAACAATTAAACACTCAGACATCATTAGTAAAAAAAAAAAAAAAAAGTTAGGTACCATCACAACCAGCCGTTATCAAAACAGCAAATAGGCTATTATATGAAATACTACATAGATAATTTTTTGACTTGGAAAAAAAATCAATAAAAACTTTTGTTTTACACTTAAGATTTCCTTATTACCATAATCAGTTTCTTTTGGTTCTGACCACATACTAGTTAGCTGAACGTTTATAGCATTTTGTTCATTTCACTAACTTTTCTTGGGTCACGCAGACACTAAGCACTTCTGTCGAACAGACAGGATGTTAGATATGCAGGTTGTTCAGGGCAGCCATCACTGGTGCTGATCCACACGGCTGCAGCGGTACAGTAAAAGCCCTCTCTGTCTCATCCATGCTTCTGTGAATACAAAGCCTATAAACTCTCTGGTATGGTACAGCTTTGTGCTACTGACCAGCCAGATGGTAGCTCTCCTGCGTCCTAGTGCACACGCTCAGAGACTGAGTTCTCTAGCATGGGAAAATGAAGCCTATGTTTAACTGACATGATATATAAAGGACAGTGTGGCTCTCTTGCATTTCTTCTGTATTTAAGAGATGCCATTGCAGCAACTTGCTTTTTGCTAATTTTCCAAATTAGCTAAGGGTTTTTTGTTTTGGAACTGATTGGTTTTTTTGTCCCCTCTTGTTGTGTCAGCATTTTCATTGTTTGGTATTTGGGTTTTTTGCTTGTTTTATCATTACTGAGATGGGTTCCAGCAAACCAAAGACAGATTTAAAGAGTGTCCCTTTAAGCCGCTGAAAACCAAGTCAACATAAAGGCAAATTTGAGTTGTTTTTCTTTTCATTGCGTATTTGTGATGAAGGAAAGAAAAGATTAGGTGGGGGAAATTTAAAATAATGGATAATGAACATGATTTTAGCCATGTTGGTTTTTGAAGCAGGCTTGATGTTGTGATTTGTTGATATGCTCAATGATGGAGGTATGAAGCGACTATTCAGTGTTCCCATTCCCTTCTGTTATAACTGTGTCACAATGTCTCTAGCTCTTGTCCTTGTGATCTGTTTCCTCCCTCTGTGCTTGTGTTATACTTCAACTAGCCCAAGCCATCCTTTTTGTCAACTTCTATTGACTGATAAGGCTCACCATAGGCATATGGTGGAAGCCCCTTCCCAGGATGCTTGTTATGTGTTTGAGTAACTTATTGTTGTGACAATATTTTCTATATTAAAAAAAAGAAGTACTGTGGACTTTTAGGTGGCTTAACATTTTATAGGACACATCATATTTGTAAAAGTGAAAAGAATAATACAAAAATATACAAAAATGAACATCTTCCCTTTTTTGCACAGGGCATGTACAAAAAACTGTACAAAAATGACCCTTTTTGTGGGCTATGTACTCTTCCCTTCAGCTACATTACTTCTTTCTGGTACATGCTTTGAGAGACTTTCTCTTCTCAGTATCCTTTGGAGGTGGTTTGTATTAATTGAACCTATCTGTTGCATGGGAGAAAGCAGGGAAATACTGGAATAGAGCTGCATGATGTAGGCTACATGTATTAACCCATGTCGGATCATGTGTTCCAAACTATCAGGCTAAATCTGATAAAACAGCATATACTGACAGACGTTGCGGCTGTCTGATAACTTCCAGTTGTTTATTATTTGTTGTATACACAAAAATGCACTGAATAAAATGTTTATATTAAGATATACTTTTAAAATGGGTCAAATTTCATTTTGTGTGTTTGCTTGCTTTGGCTACGTTTGGACGTAAACGGTCCGAAGCAAAAATGCAAAAGTAGCGCTTCTGCGATTACACAACTGTTTTGGTTGGGGAAATCTGCGTGCTCACGGAGACGCAAAAGTGCGCAAAACATCCCATTTCATGTTAAGTATGCACACCCAGTGTGCAGTTTATGTTTGTTTTTAAAGTAAATGCTTTATTAAAAAGATCCTGAATTGGGACACAATTAATGTCATGAATGAGGGAGATGACTGACAAAGGCTGTCCATCGAGTGAGCCTGTTCGACTCCATAGGCAAACAACGTGGGCGAGGCATCTAGTTATGTTATACATTTCTATGAGCGCGACATATCCAAATGGAGAAGCGCACCAGCCAGAATAATGACTCTGTGTGATGAATGTAGTCAATTACCGACATTACTATAGATGGATTTCATGGTACGTATGCGAGTAATGCGCGTGCAACAATGACCCAAAATAGATTTGTTTTGCTGCTTGTTCTATACAAAACCTCTTAGAGAGAGTATCTTAGCCTCAAAAATGCCTTTTTGCTGTACTGTAGGATTTACAAACCAGGGTAAAGATAATTCACATCTTCGTTTTTACTTCATACCAGGTGGCCAGCATCCTTTAAAAAAATATTAGACGTTTTTATGGCTATGTGCCAACAGCTGGGATAACTGGAAAGAAGTCAAAGTTAACATTGTGCAGTTCTGCAAAGCTTATTGTTTAAGCAGCTGTCATCCAAAATAAAAGAAAATCGGCACCTTATCATGATATAACGTGAAAATTTATTGTAAAACGTTATAACCTGATACATTTATAATGGAAACATAAGACCAATTCCTACATAATAACAATAGGCTATTAATAGAGGCTTATTAATAAAGAGACTGCGCTGCAGTGGGTCAGAGAGATGTCTAAATGGGATCAAATGTAAGTAACAGCTTAGAGGGACTTCAGTAAAGTTATTGAAAAAGAAAATCAGTGGATCTCTTTCTAACTTTACCGAACATCACCGTCCCCACTGTCTCTTGTTAATTACATATGATCCCATTTAGACATCTCTCTGACCCACTGGCGAATATGCTTTATGTTCCACCTTTTCACCATGTATTGTTATTATGTAGGCAAGGGTCTTATTTTTTCATAAGAAATGTATCAGATTATACCGTGATACATTTCACATTTAACTTTAAGGTTATAACCTAAGGTGCTGATTTTTATTTTGGATGACAGCTATAAGCTTTCATGAAAATGCCCTCTGCATAGTTGCACATTGTTTATTTTGGCTGCTTTCCAGTTATCCCGGTTGATGGCCTAAAAATATCCCGTTATAACATTGACTTGGATACTTGACAGGAGGGTCTGATTCGGTAAAACTTGTGCCTTCAGAACACAAAAATCTGATGTTTCAGACACTGGATGTTACAGCACTTTTATGCCTACAAAACGCATAATTAACGGCTTCCATTGATTTATAGGCGGTTAGATTCTCCTTTGTGTACACACTCGGAGCGTTTAGGTACATGTAGATGTCAGGCCACTGAAAGATGGGTTATTTCTTCATGTCTGTAAGCCAATCCTGTAAGAAAGACGGCCCAGTACTCACGTATTTGTATTAAGTGCAAGTTTATTTAAATAACAGGCACGATCAGCGGGTAAAAGGCTTTCCGTATAGCATAATGTAAAAACAAGGGCATATCACACTTCAGGGGACAGATCTGCCTACCATATCGTTTGTTTGTAAACATTGCAAGGCGTCTATTGCGCTGCATTTATCTAATGTAACTTGAAGTTCAGACCATGTTGTGTTATTGTTTCTTGAACTGGCTCGTGATTATAAGGTCATCCAGATCACCTCCAAAATTTAATCACTTGTTCATCTTCCCGTTCTGGATATATCCTGAAAATTTCATACAATCTGTCCATAATCTTTTGAGTTATGTGCGTGACAAGTGGAGTTTCTGGCATACTGTTTTCACCCCCAGCTGCCGGATATCGTTCGTGTGAGCGGGATAACTCAGTTTTGATACTCGGCATACTTGTTAGGTCACTAAGGAGATCACCTGGGTTGAATTTCATGATTTTGGAATTTATGGATTCCCCAACAGGTTGCGCTTTATGGGAAAAAAAGGAATATTTTTTGCTGAAACTTTTTTTGCAACTAGTTGTCTTATTAACTTCAATCAATTGCAAATAAAAGGTCATGACTTCAGGATGCATCCTGTCCTGATGTCATACTGGACTGGCACCAGGTGGAGCTTTGTGACTGAACATGTGTGCCTTCATATTATTGTGTCCCCGAATCTGGGAATATAATATCTATTACTTTGGTTGACCCCATGCTGTTGGAGGGTTGTCAAATGATACGCTGAGCACTTCCTGTTACAATCTCTGTTGTTTATTTTCCATGTATAGGATGGTACTGGCATCACTACCATAAAGTTTCTCCTTTTTTCTGCAGGTCTTATTTCATAGTTCTTCGTTTCTGCAGATCTTCCTGGATAACAGCTACAGTGTATATTGATCCTTCTTTCTGTCCTCTCCACACCCAGCCCATCGAGGCAGATGGCTGCCCTTCCTGAGTCGGGTTCTGACAGAGGTTTTCTTTCCTGTTAAAAGGGAATTTTCCTTCCCACTGTCACCCCATGCTTGTTTGGGATGGGAGATTGGATTGAAGTCTATATTTGATGCTATCTTTTTGGTTCCGTGAGATAGGCTATTTATGAATTAGCTCAATTTGATTTCTGTGAAGCACCCTGAGATGACGTTGCCGTGAAATGGCGCTATACAAATAAAGCTGAATTAAATTGAATTAAATGACTTTATTGTATTGTATTGGGAAATTGAGAATTGGGTAGTAGGAGGATAAGGGGGTTATATCCCTAGCCATTGCTTCTGATGGCATAGGCCTTGTTGTATCATAAAATGTGTATTTTTGTGCATAAAACATCACCTGATGGGGAATAACTAAATATTGTGAAATTCCATACAGGTCCTCTTTTTTTTTTTTTTTCTTTTTTTGGATTTTTTTGTCTAAAGCGCTACCTGGTGGGGAAACCATAAATCACTAAATTGTGAAATTTGTGCCAGGTTGTTCCCTTGGGGACCTAAACAGGTACATCGAGTATCAAATTTCAATTGTAAAAACTGTTGCTCACACGAAGGATATCTGGCTGTGGCAGCGGTGGTCAGGATGAAATCATAATGCTCCCGACACACCGCGCTCAGGGATATAATTAGATATTTGCCCTTTTGCAAAGTTTTCTCTTTTTTTCACATATTGGGCCAAAATAATGACCAAAAGGAAAACGTTATTTTTAGTGAGTTCACCATATTCTAAAGTTTTTAAAGAAACGCAATGCTGATCTATCACCAACACTTTAAA
The DNA here is from genome assembly GCA_037177515.1 of Pseudomugil tenellus. Taxonomy (NCBI): domain Eukaryota; kingdom Metazoa; phylum Chordata; class Actinopteri; order Atheriniformes; family Pseudomugilidae; genus Pseudomugil; species Pseudomugil tenellus. The sequence continues at coordinate 15,959,258 of JBAMHX010000008.1, read as the reverse complement.
AATCCTTCAAGAAACTTAATAAAACTTTCTTGTATCTATTGTGAAAGCTAAATGAGTGTAGTTTTAATAAAAAATGTTTTTCAGAGTTAAAAAAAATGTGCAAAAAATTATGCAATGCCTAATCAGACTCAGTATGACTGTATTATCAACAATGGGGGATTAGTTAGTCTGCATATGTTGTTATGCTGAATAGGATGCTGAGCTTTTTTCTCTCCTCAGATTATCTCCTAATGTGGTATTTTCCTACCTAACTGCTTAAGGTGCGCCTCCCATGGCTGCTGCCTCAGTCTTCCTGATCTTGTACTGTTATGTATGTGTTTATGTAATCTTTGACCAGGCTGTACTGGAAGAAATTTCATTGTGCTGGGTCACTGGCTCAATGACAAATAATAAAGAAACTTTAGAAACTTTAAAACTTAGTTTGACATGGTACTGTAAACTCCCAAAATTTAATAACAGGGCCCAGAGCCAGCTCTTGGCATAAGATATGCATCTGCCTAGAGTGCCACAAACTGCATGAGGCACTGCTGTGAGACATTAAAAGTAGAGCTCCAATTGGTGTTGTTTCCTTGTGCTCTGTCCTCAGAATAAAAAGTGAACAGGTACATCCCCTCTTTGTTTTTCATTTGATTGACCTGGCAGAACCTGACCTACATCAAATGTTGGATAAGAGGGATGGGCTAAGTTGTGGGTGCATCTCAAGTAGGTAATGGTAGTAAACTTTATTTCAGACCCAAGAAGATGCAACATCGAAATAAAAACAATAACACAATAAAATTTATATATCAACAACTGTTTAAATGCTTGGGAGCAGCTCTCAGAAAGTCTGGATAAGAGGAGTGTAGAGTTTTGTTAATTTTCTAACATATTGTAGTAGAACTTTTCATCTGTACAAGTTGGAGGTCAGTAAAGCTGAAATAAAGCAGGTGCATCATAATTCTGTAAATGCTGAGACACTACAGAACTGCAGAGGATCCTCATGTATTAGTGATAATAACAGCTGGATGATTATGATTATTATTATCGTTATTTTTATTATTATTATTATTATTCCATACCGCTTATTTCCGAACGGGGTCGCGGTGTAAGGCTGGGTGGACTAGGGCCGTGTGGAAAGACGCCTTTAGAGTCCCCAATCAGCCTATACCCAAGGTGCATGTCTTTGGACTGTGGGAGGAAGCCGGAGTAACCGGAGAGAACCCATGCTGACACGGGCGGAACATGCAAACTCCACACAGATAGGCCACCGTCTGAGCCGAGCATTGAACCGGCAACCCTCTTGCTGTAAGGCTACAGTGCTAACCACCTCGCCACCGTGAAGCTATTATTATTATTATTATTATTATTATTATTATTATTATTATTATCGTTATTATCATTATTATTATTATTATTATCGTTATTATCATTATTATTATTATTTATATCATCCATCCATCCATCCATCAATCCATATTATTATTATTATTATTATTATTATTATTATTATTATTATTATTATTATTATTATTATTATTATTATTAT
>JBAMHX010000008.1:15944235-15957633 GCA_037177515.1 Pseudomugil tenellus | reverse complement strand
TATTATTATTATTATTATTATTATTATTATTATTATTATTATTATTATTATTATTATTATTATTATTATTATTACAGCCGTGCTTGTGTTTTTAATGCCAATACAGCCAAACTCAGACACATTAATGGTTTAAGTCTGACAAATAGACACATTGATCCCAATATTGATAAAAGACACGGCTTAGCCTATACTGATCATCTGGAATGTTTTATCCATTCGTCCACTGATGGAAACATTGAAAATTTATTGTCCCAGTAATTGATCAAACATTTTAATATTTCCAAACCACAAGAACAAAAGCACATGACTTGTAGTTTACTCACATTTTCATTTGGATGCAGTATTGTCACATTGTTTAACAATTTCTTTCTTTGAGACAAAGCATTATGACGAAACATAATGACTTGGGCCTGCTATGATGGCGCCTGTCCTTTTTAGTAGTATGCCTGAACACAAGAAACACATTAGTTTGGAGATACTCTATCATCTCTATCTATGTAAGAACCCATTATGCCAGATCACAGCTGTGCTTAAAACCAGTCCATATTAGTTGCAGACACATTAGTATGCTGTACAGGTGGCACCTTATAGAGTAGCATACTATTTACTGAAGTATCACTTACATTAAAAGCAAAGAAAACTGTCTTTATTAGTTTAACACCTTTTTACACAGAGGAAAAGATGTTTTTTTTCTTTCTCCACTGCACTTGTTTTAGATAGATGGTGATAAATAACTCAGGAACTGCTTTCTTAGTTGACAAAAAAGGGTTGCTTTTACAGACAATTTCCCAGAATATTGTCATATACAAAATATATCATTTTAAGAACTGCATGTTATTATCAATGATATACACCCCCCAAAAAATAAAAAGGAAAAAAAGAAGAAAAAAAACCCTCCTGGTAAAGTGGGCACAAGTCTGGTCTTCTCAGACTATTTCATTATATTCATTGTCAGCAGAGACAGGCAGACTAATAGGCCCCTGTAATATAGGCCTTGTTATGAGTTACTTCATTGCTCATGTAGTTTGACATACCACTACCCCCTTCATTTCCTTTTGCACATCTCTACACTCGATTCATTATCATGAGACAGTCCAATTCATTAGTGGACCTGCCAGCCATGTTTGAAGATGGCAATGTGAGGCCGAGCCACTTTTCCTCTGTGGCATTTTTTCTCTCTTTTCCTCGTTCTCTAATCACTCAGTTATACTGCTCTCCACTTGGCCACACTAATGAGTCTTCACTGAACCCCCGAAATAAAGTAAGTACTAACTGTTGCCATGTCCAATGCACACACACAGACACACAGACCAACTACTCCAGCATTGGAGATTTTGAATGAGATCAGACTGAAATATTCTATCACAAGTCTGACGGAGCTGACGGAGCTGTGATAAATGTGAGCACTGTGTACCTGTGAATGCAATAACTCATTACCCTTTAACGTGCCAGCACAGCCTGTGCTCACACGGTCTTCCTTTCTGTCGCCTTTGTCATCTCTTGTACAATTTCCCTGTTTATTTTTAATTTTCTATAAGATCTGTAAACATGAATATTGTTACATTTCTGTCATTTGAAAAATTGAAAAATTTCTTTTTACATGCCCACAGAGTTTCAAACCCTTTGAAATTTTTTCACATGTTGTATTAGATTACATAATTATTTTCTAATTGACCACTAAACCTATATTTGTCAGTTCATATTCATGTGGACAAACAAAAGAGTTTTAGACAACTGTATAAAATAACTTTCATATAATTTGGACACTTTATTATCAGCCCATTCATTTATATATTTATCATAATCTTTTGGCCTTGTGAAGGACTGGCGACCTGGCCAGGGTGTATCCTGCCTCTCGCCCGATGTCAGCTGGGATTGGCTCCATCCTCGAGGCACCACCTCCTATTTTCTAGTTTACTTTGGTAACACTATAGGTATAGAAGGAAACCATATTAGATGATGAGTTGATAACTCAATCAAAGAATAAAATAATTAATCAGTCTCAAATAAATCAGTCTCAAATGTTATAGTTGTGAGTTCTAGTTTGAATTGACTTGGATCATGACGACAAGGGAATCAAGACAAACAACGACCAGATAGTAAAAAGGGTATTTATTATCTAATCTACAGGGTAGAAATTGCTAAATATGAGAAATAATAAAACATATAACAAACAAGACAGACTAGACAAACATAACATAAACAAGTGTTGCTGTGAGAGTTGATGATAAAGCTGAGTTCTATGGAGAAGAAACTATGTGTGTGGGATTAAACATGTATTAAGTAAAACTGTGATATTCCTTAATAAAGTCTAAGATTGAATCATTTCCAAAGCCTGGACGAGATAGTTTCCTGACTCGCCAACCATCAGTAAAGACCCATAGTTCCTCGTTGAGGAAATGGGGTTCGTTCAGAACCGCAGCTTACGACCAGTGGACTGGGCTTGGGTCCGGATCCGTTCTGAGGCGCTAAGACGGTGTTGGTCCGTATTGGCGCCGTTGAATCCGGGAGAAGCCTGTCTTTGGGGTTTGCAGCTTTCAATGGTTCCTTCTGGGGTCGATGACTGGAGGTTGGAGGCAGAGGGTGGAAAGTTCAATAGTGTCCAAAAGTGAGGTGGTTTTGAGCTGTTGTGGAAAATCAAACTTCCGTTAGGAGGCACAAGCTTGGTTGCAGAGTGAAAGTTTTAATTCCTCGTTCTAGGACTGGACTGAGTGGCCATGTATCGACCATGTGGCACTCCTTTTGTTCTCCAGGAGCAGGACAAAGCTTTTCACACAAGCATTAGCAGAAGCAGGTAGCAAGGAGGTAGCTTCAGAGCATGATCAAGGGAGGCCAAGAGTCCAGAAGCAAGAAAGGGAACAGGCAAGGCAGAAGGGGGCAAGAGGGAAAAGGGGCAAGAGGAGGACAGGGTTCGTGTTAGTCTTTTTGAATGTAAGGGCTTTGGCTGAGTGGGCAGGTCTGGATGCTGCCAGCCAATCAGGGATCTGTGGGGGTGACTTCAGCTCATGGCTCATGGAACAGAATTACCTGTGCATTAGCTTGACACCAGGGGATATAACATTTAAACATGAAACACAAATTAAAATCCTTGAATCACGAAATAAAAGAATAAATGTACAAACATGGAACAGAGAGAAAAGGTTGGAACAAACAGGCGAAAATTAGTCTTTCGAGATTTATCCAACTTATGGTCAATCTGTAGCATGTAGGTGAGATTTCCCAAAGATAGGGGGAGAGCAAGGCCTCCCCCTCTTTCTGTCCTGGCGTCCTGTGGAGAGAGTCTTGAGGTGGTGAAGAAAGGTTATCAGTTTTGCTGGTCTTACTCCACAAATCAATCACATCCAGCTTTCTTGAGTTTAAGGTGATCGTAAAAATCCCAACCTTTGTTGACCAGTTAATCAAAGCATTCTAAAAGAGGTCTGTTGAGGGTGGGCTCATTACAAATGATAAATGATTATTTTGTGCATTTCTATCTACTTTACTGAACAAAATTACTGCTTAAAGGAGGATTATCACAAACCAAGAAAAAAATAAGACTTTGTCTGACTCTCCCAGACAATCACAGTAAACACTGACCACTTCCAGTCAAGATTGCATCACTGTTTTGTCATGCTTAATTGACTTGATTTTAGCTTTTTATTAATTTCCATTGTGTAAACCATAGATATCTAATATAAACACTAGATACCTCATCCGTGCTGTTGGCATATGGAGTGGGACGGCCTCACTTGCCATCCATCTTTTGTCATATCGCTCATTCATAACATTAGTTGTGTCCCAATTCACAATCTTTTTAATAAAGCATTTACTTTAAAAAGAAACATAACTTGCTCAGTATTATATTTAAATACTTTACTTTGTTATAAATGTTGAAGATGTTGCAGAGTCCACCTGATTTAAATTCCTAAATAATTACAAAGACAGGAAACATGGATTGTCTTAAGTTCAGGAAGTAGTGGAGCTTTGCATAAAACCAATTGTCACAATCCTTCGGCCTAAACAATACTTAAGGGAAGCATATCCATCTCAATGAACTTGCAGATCCCTTGGGTAAATGTCTCTGTCCGTTGTGCATCGCAGCTCACACTAACCAAAGTCGGATTTGTGTTGTTCAAGTGGTACATCACTTTCGTCATGGATGAGTTGTACTTTAACACAGCTTTGCCATGTTGGCAGTGAACCACATAGTTTTTTACATTAAAATGGTCCTAAGTCACACTTTGTCGTGACCTCTTTATGATCAGACTACTTTTGAGAAACATGGAAATTCGCAGGTAACTGAGCAGGCTAGAGTTTCTTTTTTAAAAACATTTACCTTATGTGGTAAAGTGTTGAATTATTCAATTGCATTACATCAAGACTGAGTACGCAACAGGACTTCCATCAGTTTTATCGATTTTTAAAAAATGTCATTGACTAGAATCTTAACAATCAATTGTCGATCAATTAATATATATATATATATATATATGTGTGTGTGTTGTGTATCAAGATTTTAAAACCTTTTAAATGTATTATTGTTAAGAGCAAAAGTACACAATATCACTTAAAAAAAACACCTAAATAATCACAATAGACATGAAAGACTTTGTCTGACTCTCCCAAACAATCACTAATTCAGAAGAGTATTCGTTTAAAAAGTTAAATTAAACCTTTCTAGAGTACATAGCCTACTGTATATTAATTTAGAGAAATGTTTAGTATTCATACTTCTACTGACACCAGGACAGATTAAAATCCCTCTAAAAATATTCCTGCCCTAATCTGAACTGATCAGTGATACCAACCAAGATTTTAATATTGTGATCCACCTCGATAACTAACAGTCATCCTTAAAAAATTCATCATATTGTCATATGTTACAGGTGACAGGAGATCCTTCGGGTTCTTCTTTCAATAGACCAATGATTAGAGACTCCGTAGGCTGCTGTTAATCTTCTGTTGACAAGAAACAGCATTACGTTATGTTAGCATTAATGGTTTTGGAAAACACACCCCAGCTAATAACTATATCCAAATTAACCACATCCATGTATATTTTCATTAAAACAAACCATTATTTTTTTCATAAAATCGGCATCACTGTCATTGAAAACTTTATATAATTTAATTTCTCAATTGGCTTAATGCACAGCTCCACTACTTCCTGAACTTAGAACAACAACTACTGAGGTCAGACACACCTGCCAGTAATGAAAAACAGGAAACAAAGGAGTTTCTCCAAGATCAGGAAGTAGTGGACCAGTGCATAAAGCCAATTGAGGTTTAAGCCTCGATAGCTTTAGCTATTATGCTAGATGTTTTAGCTGTGATATACAATACACGGCACGATTAAGTAATTTTTTAGACAAAAGCTGCTATTACAACATGTTCAGTTATCCTGAATTGTAGCTGTGTTAATACTTTAAGTAAGAAACCAACTAGTTTGTAAATCTATCATGTTATCACCGAAAAAATAGTATTTGTGTTTGTGCAGATCACCCACCTCCATTGAGATTCCATTAATCCTATGAGCAAGTCCACTGACAAAAGATGACCGACCAGTGAGCCCATTCGAAACTCTGTCATGAGGAATCTAGTCTTTTATATGTCTATGGTGTAAACACTATGGTTTATGCCAAATCTTTTACCACCAGCTCGCATGCGTGAAATGAACTGAACGTAAACAGCAACAATCAATGTGTCTATAAATTGCCTGATATACTTGATTGTCTCGTGAATAAAATGAAAATAGGTGTGGATGTTCGTTTTTCATCATGTTGAATCACTGCCTGCTGCTGTAGGGCCAATCCTAAACTGCTCTAATATCACTCTTTTATATATGACTTTCACGGCAACAGATGTGCAGTTTCAACAGTCATACATACTCACATTATCCCTAGTTTGCTTACCTCAAGAGATCGGTTTTCTACCTAGTAAATGTATTACTTCACAGTTGATACCAAACAGTGATTGATCTTCTCTCAGATAAGTTATTTGCCTTCTATTTTCAACAACCAACAGCATACCATGAAATGCACTTTGCGGCTGGGTGTCCCTGAATGACGTATTTCCATAACATGATTGCCAAGGACAGTTTCTATCATAAGGGGGTGCTACATGTCAAAAATGGTAAAATTGCAAAAAAATAGCAACGTCCATCAACAGATCAAAGACATCTTTCCGTGATTTATTTCGGCCTCTGCACACACTGCACGAGTCTGCTGTTGACAGGACGTCTTTCTTCACTACCAAGAAACATGTTGCCGTAAGTTGTCTGGTGATAGTCCTCCTTTAATCACAAATTTCCTCTTAATATAAAGTTACAGCAGGAAAAAAAAAACATTTAACTGTTAAGAAATCAAACTTTACACATGTTTTATTTTTAAATTAGTATTGAAGTTATAAGTTGTCATATCCATTTAACTAGAAATAATAATTCATATTTATCTATTCGTTATTGTTTACAGGTCCTGCCTCTGTATGTTTATTCGACTGCTAAGGATGCTTCTCTACAAGCCTCTAAATCCTGAATTCATACCAAACATTAGTGCTGAGATAGCTAGTGTTAGGTTGAAAATATATGGAAGAAAACAACCAGGACCAGAGACAGCTGGGTGTAGTTATTATGTAAACCAGTGCATAGATCTGGTACATGCATGAATTTTCCATGTAAAACAAAATAAACTGAAATTCAATGAAATGACACCAAACTGAAGCCAGCATTCTGCAGGTCCTAAATTTATAAAAAGGAGAAACTGTCAGGTTGAGAAACTGAGAAAAACTGAAGAAAATGCACTGCTAACCACAACTGTGTAGGTCTCTCTGTCCCTCAACGCCCCAATGGCCTCTGAGAGCAGAGAACCAAATAGAGTTGGCCGCTGTTTGTCCCCCCAACAACCTCTCTTCCATTATCCTCCCCATATGCCTCCAGTTGGTCAGGAAAAAAATCAGCAGCTTCATTCTTAACAGATACCCTGAGCAGAAAGTGTTTCACACCTCTGCTTATCAGTGCAACCGGCACATCACAGCAACCGGGAGAGACAGAAAAGATGGTTAAGACACAATGTTCGAGAATGTACGATAACATTCACCACAAATAGCATCAAACATCAGTGCTTTTCCATTAGCCTTTAGAGTTAAAAGTGTAGCTCGAGTATGTAAAAATCTGAGGCTTATACTGGATTTGATATGAACTGTTTATCAGGACCTAAACCAACTTTTATTCATTATTATTATTTATTTCTATTATTTATAGAAAATAAAATAGAAAGTTAAGCTGCAGAGTTGGTATATTTCATGTCTAAATATGTGTTCAAGAATTAACTATCAGATAACCGGACAAATATTTACCTCAGGAGTATTTTCATATACAAGTATATTCAAACTTGATTAGATAAATGGCAAAGTGAAATAAAAGCTTTGGCTGTGTCTGAATGTGCATCCCATGCCCTAAATAGTGGTCACCCCATTCATCAAAATAGTGCATTCAAAATTACCCACAATGCATCCTGAAAAATAGTCAGCATCGATGGTCACTAGATAGGTAAATATAGACAACAATGCATTGCGGGCCGGAGCTTACAATGGCGGAAATGACAAAGATCAAAAACGTTTAATGAAAAAACTATAAAGCATAATTTTTATGCCTTTTCAACTGAATCAATATGATACAAAGCGAAATAAAATGCAATATAAGTAAATAAGACATTTTCACACAAAAGTAGATTGGATTTGCAATGTCACCTTAAAGTCTGTTGTGGTTGCCATGGCTACAGTTGGTAGTCATGTTATGTGCGACAGGGAGAAAGTAGTGAGCTTCGTGTCTGAATCGCCAGCAGATTGAGGGCACTATATATTTTTTATGACATTTTTTATGCCACTCAACATCCAAAGTAATATTTCAGTGAGGTTTTGCATATCCAATACTTTTTTGTCTTTAGTAAGGACTTTGCAACTTTTTGTTTGACTCTTATTCAGTACATGAAAAGATTTTATGCAACTTAAATTACATAAAAAAATAACATGAAAGTGTGAATTTTCCAACTTTCTATAATAAGCTAAAGTAATATGCATAATTATTTATGGTCACAATTATGAACTTTACTGGAAAACTGTCCAGGGTGTCATGAATCAGAAGGTGGACCCAAAAAAACAGTCTAAACCTTAGGATGAAGCGGAATAGTTTATGTTTTAGGCTTGTAAACTGCTTGCAGTAACCTCTGTAAACGAGAAGGAGAGGTAAGTATCCACAATAAGTAGTACGGGGAAAAACTGGTGCAGATGGGGACGTACCCGAGCTGTGGGTGAGGTGTCCTTTATTGGAGAATAGTTGAGAAATGATGACTGATGGGGAAGGACCGGGTTGATAACAGGTTGAAGGGTTTTCCAGCAAAATCCAGAAGTTACTGAGAATACAGTAGATCCAAAGTGCCGGGGTTAGTCCTTACAGAGTCAGTTGTCAATGTTCTGAGGACGGAGACTAGGTAAGTCTGTGATCCAATCTCTTATTCCCTTTTCAGTCCAAGATCTGTCGAAAACCGGGGAAAGCCACAAGGGGAGTATTCAGGAGTTCAGGGATTGCAGGACTTGGCAGGTGGGGTAAAACAGGGAGGGGAAAAAACAGGCAAGGGACGCACTCTTAGGTGACTGGGGAAAATCAAGGCTGGAGAGTCTGACGATCTGGCAGTCAGTAATCTAGGACATGGTGCTTAAATAGGGAGGAGAACAGGTGAACAGAATCAGCCAATTAGCATCGAGCAGGATGTGTTCAGGGACAAACTGGAAAACACAGAAACCATGATAAAAGGGTGTACCCTGCCCGTTGTCTACTGACTGCTGGGACAGACTCCAGTTTCCTGCGACACTGAATTGGATGGAGTGGTTAAGAAAATATAATAGATGGATTTTTTAAAAATTATTTTATTTGAAGGGGACAATACATTTTCATGAAACACATAATACATGGGTAAAAAAGCCAGAATTAGCCAAAAGGCTATTTTTCATCTGTACTCTACTGGCTATTATGTTAAAAAAAAAGCAGTAAAAATACATGAATACAGAGATACATGGCACAACAGGTGCAGATTTAATGTTCGCAGCTGTATGTATCAATGAGCCACTGTTTTAAATGTTTGGTGAAAACTTTATAAGTAGTGTGATGGCATAGTGAGCTGCCACACAACCACACAAAGGTCTGGCAACTTTCTTTTTGATTCAATAGTTATTTATGTTATAACTTTAAATAAATTTTATTAAGTTAAGTTTGGCAAGGTGGTTACCTGATTGGGTACACACACATTTAGTTAGCTTATCTTCGTCACCTTATTAATTTGATTTGTTTCATATTAACATATTTTCTTTTTGAGTTGCCAGTTCCCAGAATGTGGAGGTTGCCCAGCCTGCCGGTGAAAAGAGTCCCAGCTGCGCTGGAACTCATTAAATAGGGCTAAGGCCTAATTGTACTAAACCATTTAGAGAATAGATGGGTTTAGGATTTTCTATTGTTTGGTTACTTGTTATTTTGGGTTTTGCTTTATTTGAAGATTTAAGTGTTTTGATTTCCCTTAATAGGTTTTCTGTAACCCAACAGATTAGTTAAGTATTTTTGTCTAGTTAATGTTGTAGTCTACCTCCCCCTTATGTGTCGAAATGGCCTGATCAGCCTGTGTATATATGTGTCATAATGTGTCTCTTCAGAAGGTCAGTTAGTTAGTTTCAGTTTCCTTTGTTCATGTGCATGTTGGAGTTTGTTTTGTTCACCTTATTTATAGGCCCTACACTTACCAATTTTTTTTAAATTAAATTTAAGTATTTTTTTCTACAAAAATACCTGTGCTTCTCTTGTGTCTCTGCTCGGTCCCTCACAATAGGCAACTGTTTAATTTCCTGTGGTATGGAGTTCCATTTTCTGGAGCCTCTCACAGACCAGCCGACTGACTAAAGGCCCATTTACGCAGAGGAATAAACTGGATGTTGAACTATGTGGAGAGAATTCTGATTCAGATTGTCATTTGAAAATTAACACATGATAACTTAGTGAGAGATAGCAGATAAAAAAAGAAGTGGTAAACATTGATGAGCCAGTGCTGTCTTGAAAACTAGTGGCCAATACAATTTAATTGTTTTATTTTTATAGTGCAACTGCATAACAATGCCATTTCAGGGAACTTTAGACATATCAAGTCAATTAAGAATAAATAGGCTAGCTAAGGGAAATTAATAGATTGCATCAAATTTTGATTTTGACCCAATCCCCCATCCTGAGCATGCAGGCAACAGTGGAAAGGAAAACTCCCTTTTAACAGGAAAAAAAGAGAAAACTCTGGCAGAACCCAGGTCAGATAGGACAGCCATGTGCCTCAGCTGGTTGGGGTGGAGAGGACAGGAAAGATATATCAAGATGCACAACATCCAGGAAGACCTGCAGAAAAAGGAGAAATATGTTAATGATTTCAATATTTTCACATTTTATACATGGAGGAAAAGGAGCAGAGAAATGCAAAGTAAGTGCTCAGTGCATCATGGGATTTCCTAAAGCATAACTAATAGATGGATAGACCACCTCTAACTATAAGATTTAGTAAAAGGGAAGGCCTCAAGCTTAATCTTAAAGGTAGACAAGGTATCTGCCTCTTGAACCCACATTTACAAATAGTGGAAAGCTATTTTTTTTAATTGAATAATAATAATGTGTTAGATGAAGAGCCATATAATTACTTGAAAAGAGTGCATAAATTATTTTATGCACTTTTTAATAAAATTCAAATTTTGACTTATTGGGTGATAACTAATTTTCATTAATTACTTTTCTCGCAATTAACTGCTGATTGTAGAGTTATTTACCAACAGAGCCTGTTTTTTCTTAAAATAATGTAGCTCAGATAATTGCTGTAAGTAGGGACAGGCATAGTACAATAGCCAGACACGGAGTATAAGTGAAGGGAACATCTGGAAGGTCTGGAACAGCAGGAGGGGACTACATCTGAATAAATGTTTTGCCATATGGCTTTATTCTTTATTCAATCCATATTCCTCTTTAAACATCTCTACTGTTATTATAGTAAATGTATTATTAGGAAGTAAGGACATTTCATATTTACTATGATGCAATTGTTAATGCAAAATATTTTTTCATACTTCATAACATGTCTTTACTGAATTTGTCAGTACACTGTTCTGATTGAGAAACACACACTGAAGCTGTTGATTAATTAATATCCAAAAGCTCACACCTGAGCCGCCAGCAGTTTTTTGCACCACTGTAGTAATCACCATTACCGTGTATAAGAGGAGGTGCATGTAACATATTGTTGGAAAGCTGAGATTCTTGTAATTCAATTGAGGCTGTGCAAACACTACTCACAACAGGCAAAATAAAACACACCATTTGTTGATGCCAACCAAAACAAAATAAATATAACAGTTTGGACTCTAGCTTTCTCCCACATTTGTGCAGTTGTTGGTATTATTTTGGGGTTTTTACAAGGTGTTAATAGGTCAAGCTTTACTAATATGATGACTCTGCACAAACTGTCAAAATTGCTGTATCAGCTTAAAACAAAATCAATCCATCCATTAATTTTCTACAAAAACCTAAATCCTGATTGCAGAGGCACTGAAGCCTATCCAAGCTTCTCACGTGTACTGGTTGCCAGCCCTTCACAGAAAACAAAATACATATTCATTAACTGATTTTTTTATTTATTCCAAATTAATATCATTTAGTCATGCTATTGCCGATGGCAATTTCTTAATAATGTAAATGAGATTACACAGTTACACCGCATAGTATCGCAAGAAACACAACCATTGATAGAAAGTAAACTATTAAGAGCCCTTTATTCAATTACAGGAATGGCTGTAAAATCCAGTTATGACATATTAAACACCCACATCATAGGTTGCAAAACATCTGGAAATGTTTGTTTATAAAATCCATCCTTATGAAAAAAAATTATATAAACGCATTATGGATAATTACATTGAATGCAGAAAAATAATCAGCTGATGTGAAACAAAAAAGCCTGAAAAGGATAGAACAAACGATAAAGTGAATTACTCTAATTTGTATAAGGAAAGTCAGATTAGCATCATTATAATCCAGAAAATCTATGAATCCATTATATTAATTACCAGCCCTCAGTTTAATTTGATTCAGGTGTGTTGAAATGGAATATGTTGTAAACGCTCACATCTGACAAGAATGAGAAACCTTGCTCTAATTCTTCTATATACGAGGGAATGTGATTGTAAATGGTTGTTTGTTTCTCTGCGTTTGTCATGCCTTGGTCCTTTCACACCCCTGCTCCAGAACTAATCAGCCCCATTGCCTTCACCTGCCACCAGACTGCACCTGTTCATCATTCCCTCACTCCCATATAACACTCAGCTCACCAGTCATTCCTTTTTCAGACATTGTCTACACTACAAGCCTGTTCCCGTCCTCCTCGCCTGTTCCTGTCCTCCTCGCCTGTTCCTGTCGTCCTCGCCTGTTCCCGTCGTCCTCGCCTGTTTCCGTCCTCATCGCCTGTTCCCGTCCTCATCGCCTGTTTCCGTCCTCATCGCCTGTTCCCGTCCTCTTTGCCTGTTCCTGTTTTCCCTTTCCCTGGCTCCGACACACCTGCTACTCTGTGGACCTAATTGGATTGATCTCTCATTGTTGACTCCTGCCTGTTTCCTGGACTCTGTTTCTTGCATGCTCCCTGGATCTTCTGGCACCGACTCCTGTCTGTTTTCCCGACCCCGATTTCAGCCTGTCCCACAACATTCTAATAAACACTGAATCTTCTGTTAAGTCTCCGAGGTCCATTGTTACAGCGTTGGACCTGTGATCGACTGGAGACCTGTCCGTGTCGTACCCTACCTCTCACCTTTTAACTACTGGGATCCAGTAACACCAAACTCGACTATGTGGTACAGAAAATGGATGAATAGTTTTACATGTGTGAATTCATATTATATATCTGGTTTTGCATCGTTTTAAAGTGCAATTTTTGTAACACCAACCAGTCTAGATTAAATTTAACAGAGAAGAAATAACTTTTATTTGTTCAAACACCGAGTTACTCGTATTTACCGAAAACTCCTACAGTGACAAATCTAATCTAATCAGCTGATTCCGATGAGGTCCAGCAAACCGCCACCACAGGTTTTTCCCTTTCATCTGGCTCCTGGCAATCTGCCCGGGAGACGCGACTGCAGAAAGACACGCAGATCTGAGATCTGTACGGAAATACATTATTATTCATGTAGGAACAAATGGCACGTGTCTACACCAGTCAGAGGCAGGGGTGAAAGTAGATTTTTGCTTATGCCGGTACTATAACAAATTATGCCTACATGTATATTTGTTTTATTGAAAAGCAGATACACGCGGTTGAAAAGGAATTTTGACTATATACATGTCTAAATGTCTAT
>JBAMHX010000008.1:15925169-15942400 GCA_037177515.1 Pseudomugil tenellus | reverse complement strand
GTTATGTTATGTTATGTTATGTTATGTTATGTTATGTTATGTTATGTTATGTTATGTTATGTTATGTTATGTTATGTATTATTACACAACAAGCTTTGAGGCTTGTGTTATCTGAAACATGTTGCCCTATGTCCATTTTAATAAATTGGTCTTGAGTAAATTAATCTGGTGAGTTAGTGTCCAGAAACCTCAAGTCAGGTAATCCCTTTCTTTATGACTTGGAACAGATAATTTTCTCTTTGCAGGTTTTCTCTGTAGGACTTGGAAGAGGTATGTCACCTTCTGCAATTTCCACTGGAAGGTCTTCTACAGAAACCTTACCATCTGGAGGATCTGACCCATCTGGAAGACTGGGGGACTCTATCATGTCTCTAAAAGGATTTTTTATCTTCAAGTGAACAGAAGGGGTTGTGGTCCCAAATACTATGTACCTGTGATTGTAGAGATAAAAGGGATCAGAATCATCAGATCAGACTCTTGTGCATTTATGGAATCTAAGCACCCAGTTCACTGACAAATTTGTTGAGAAGTTTTATATTGCATTAATTTGTCTTTAGCAGGGCTTTCAACCCCAACTGGTAGGAACCTACCTATAGTATGTCATCGGGAAGACTTCTAAATGGGCCATCTTTGCTCTCAGGCTGCACGACACAGACAGGATGATCACTTTGTTGGCTTGCTACAACATAGACGTCTGATTCCCGTTAGTTGGCCAATTTATGTTTGCCTCCAATACAAACATTCCTGTCTAAAACACGATTTCTTCTTTCAAGGTGGGTTTAACAATACGTTTGTCAAATCTTGCTTTTATCCCAATCTGCAGTTTGTAACTTTGTAACTTGTTTCAACTGGATATTTTAAGTTTCAAACAAAGTCCAAGTGAAAACGGGATAGTTGGGCAAGTGTTAAACCAATAGCTGAGTTAACTGACAACTGCGGCTGTCCACCAAACATATGTCTGTGGGGAGATAACCCTTTGATTTTGTTCTTTGTACAGTTAAAGGTTTCTGCAGATATTTGATAGATTCATGCCAGTGATGTTTCCTATGGTCTTCCAATTTGCCAAATATGTGGAATAGGGTGTTGTTAAAATGATCAACAGGGTCAGAGTGAACAAGATATTATGGTGTCAGCCTTAATTTTTGGATGCCTGCCAGATCACATGGTTATTTTATGGTTTTAGATTTGAAGTCTGAACCTTGACTGCTAGGAATCCTTTCAGGAATTCTGTAGAGGACAAAAAAGTGGTCCATAAGGCATTTAGCAAGTCAGCGCTTTTTGGTTTGGGTTAAGTATGGCAATTCCATACTTTGTAAAATGGTTTGTGATGACCAGGATATCTTTGGCGTTACTAAGGTCTGGCTCAAAATTGAGGATATTGATGCTTACTAGCGCAAGGAGTCTTAAATTAATGTTCACAAGTGTTGCAGCCTTCTCCAGTGGCATTTTGTCTTGAATGCAAAAATTGCAGGTCTTCCCCTATTTCTCCACATCTACCAACATTCTAGGCCAAAAAAAAAAAACTATCCAGATGAGGTCTAGAGTCTTTTCTATACCCATATAGCCCACGTTGTCATGTCAACTCTTTAAAATCAAAGGTCTCAACTTCTCAGGTAGTAAACGGTGATATTGTGTTTGTGATTCCTCATGTCACTTTCTGAATAGAGCACCATCACAGCCTATGAATCTGTTCAAATCTGCTAGGAGGAGAAAGATTTCAGTTTTTTGCCAGACTCAGCACTGCTCTAATGCAGGGGTGGCCAATACGTCAATCGCAATCTACCAGTCGATCACAAAGGTAGTGTTGGTAAATCATATGACATAAAAAATAGAAGTCAGCCCATCATCCATCCTGTCACTTGATTGTTATACAGTGCAGCCAGTCAGGTGACATCTGAATTTTTCTGACACTTTTGTCACTGCACATGTACAAACAAAAGCGCTAACACTAGGCCCCTCAATACAAAACTTTTTGCAAGCAGTGTGGTAAGGCATGTGGTCTGTGGGAATTGTCTAACAGCTCATCAGCTGCCCATTCATGTGTAACTTCATGACATGGAGAATGTACACATTTTGGCCATCTCCAGCCTCCTAAATAGGGCAGTAACAGGCTAAATTTATTTAGAAGTTTCTACTCCACAGCAGAACCGGCAGAGTGGCATTGCTGATGGTGAAATAAAGAGACACTAGAATAAAACGTGTATATGTGTAAACGTATTATATGTGTAATAAAATGTATGCTGACTTGAACATTGTCTGCGTTATCAGATCTCTACATTAGAATATTATGTTGGTGAAAATTCTGATCTGCTGTAGCACCAGGAAAAAGACCAGACCATGATCCAGACAATGCATCCCTGCCTGATTTAATTCAATCCAAGTCATCTAATTAAACTCAGGTTGGAGCAATTTTGGCTTAATCGGTTATGCAAGGTTCATCAACACACATTGTATATAAAGAATACTCAATAAGTTTATAAATATTGTTATGTATTTTTGTAGTGGGTAGATCATTTTGACTGGCATTTTATAAGTAGCTTGCATGCTAAAAAAGTATCAGCAAACACCTTGTGCTCACACGTATGACCTCACATTATATCAGTATGATACATACTGCCTCGTGTGTGAAAAGCACAGGGTTTAAAACAGTATTGGTTTGCATTAAACTTTTTTATGTTTAAAAAGCAGATCTTGAAGAGTAACAATAGGTGATCATAAACCATCATTTTGAAATAGAGACCTTCTCGATATTTACAAAACATGATATAATGGGGAGGAGGAAAAGGAAGATAGTGGGTCAGTCAGTCATCTAGGGAAACACACAGAAGGGAACCAGTTGCCATGGTTTCAGAGTAGCTGTGGCTGTAGTTTCTGGGCCAAAGAAAGACAAGCAGCTGGTTGCCTAACAGCAGCAGATGGTGTAACTTAGGTTTCCAAGAACACACAAACATTGTCCCTCAACTACATGTGTCATCATGCCCATTACCATTACCCCATCCGCGCATAGACTCCTACACACTTGACTGAACACACAAACTCATTTATACAATGCTAGACACTACTTCCTGGGTATGAATGAGCTCTAACAAATCCTTAAGCCTTTTATGTGGCAGTATTTTCACCACCAGAAAAGCAACAATCATGCAATTAATTAAGCTGTTTTGTACTGAAACCCCCTACAAAAGATGCAGAATATTTTTAAATGAAATGAAAATTTATTTGAACACAAGAAAATTTGATAAAAAAAAAAAAACAAAAAATAAGAAATACTAGTGCTTTGTGCATGGTTTTTAAAAACATAAATACATAAATACGTTTGTTGTAAAAAAATTACCAAAATGCATTTAATAAACAATTACCATAATATTTGAATAATTTAATTGGATCCTGCATCCACATTGGATATTTTTACAGTTAAGAAAGTAGAATTAATGAAACACAAATCAAATAAAATAATTTTAGTTTCCTAAAAGAATACATGTACTAAACAGATTATTATGCAAAAAGAAAAAAAATTAAATGTGCCCACTTACTCATTTATCTTTCTACAGCTGATTCTACTGTTGGAGAAGAGTACTTTTTGCTTTAAATCTTAAAATACATTTGATCATTAGGGCAAGCTCGAATATCTGAGAATGTACATTCATGCTTGAGTGCATCGTCGAGCATGGTGTGATTTTAAAGTTGAGAAAGAAAGATAAGCAGAGGAGGCAGCTGAAAATGCGAAAATGCCGGGGGATCACTGAACTCACGACTGTGAACTTTAATAACTTCACAGACCTGTACTTTCATTCTCAAAAAGTTTATACATGGTTAGGCACTATCAGATCTGAAATACAAAGAAATACTTCCATCATCCTATATTTACTTCTGTTGTTTTCAAAGTGTCATCAGATCTTTATTAGGTGTGAACTCATCTGGTGTTTGTAAGGGTGGGAGAAAGAGAAAAAAACCCACACAATTGGAAACCATGTCTTTATTTTTTAAGTCTTCATGGAAAAATAACGTGTGTGTGTGTGTGTGTGTGCAGTTGCTATAGAAACCATAATTAATGTCTGCAATGATAACATAGTTTCCACTTAGAATTATAGATCTCTGCCATACTGACCAACGCCAAGCTGTTACTAAACTTAATTTTGACTCATGGACTGCATGCAACCTCCAGGTTGGGTGTAGAGGAGGAATTATATCAATGTCAGAACAGTGGCAAGAAAAATCCCCATGATACGGCACTAGAAAGACAGCAACAAAGAAGAAGAATACTAAGGAGAAAGATGTGAGCAAGGGATTGATTTGAACAGTGTGATTGTGGGAATGGAGGACTCATCAAGCATACAGCTTTCTTCATGCTTGAGTAGCACTGCTTTGCTGACGTCATACAGATTAGTCAACTAGGGCCCATTTATGATTAAAATATATATGCAGATGGACTGACAGCTTCGGCCATCTCTAGCATTCATTACACTTGGTCTGTTCACTTGAAGTTGTGAGGGTAGTGTCGAGTCGGCACACAACCAGCAAAATGAAAAACCGGAAAAGACGAAGACAACATAGAAACCACCAAATTAATAGTACCTGAAGATGAAAAGGACACATGAGGTAGCTGAGGAGAACAACAACATCCCCAACTGCGGACAGGTTTGAAGTATTTGTAAAGGGAATGTGTGAGTGTGTACTACAGCCACCACTGGAGTCATGCAAATCAACTCTGAACTCAGCTCTGTGTACTAGTGGGTGAACTGACTTCACACCCACAGCAGCATAAAGGATCCATGGAAGTGGAAGTATGAGGATGTATCCATTTATGTGCAGAGCAGGGATATATATCCATGTCATTGTTCCACACAGTTACACATCTCATCCATCTTTCTTACACTTTGCTAACCTGGAGGAATTAGACAGACAGTGGAATTACACCCATTAGGATAAGTAATTTCCTATGGTGGGCCAAATGAGAATATATCAGCGTTATTAATAATGTGGTAGCAGGATCCAAAAACAGCCCTTCTGTGACAGAGATGAAGGAGGCCAGTCAGATTAAGCTGAGAAACTCATCACTGTTGAACAGCTCTTTGAAAGTTAGCAGGAACACACTCCCATAGATAATGAGTTGGTGTGAAAAACTTACTTAAACAGAATAAATTTGGTTCACACCAACACTAGTATGAACTCAATGTATTGATTCACTACCATGGGATGCAGCAGGCCATTTATCATTTGTATTGAGTCTTTGCATTTTCCAAGCAGCTATAAATCATGTTCTTTAATTGCCCACAGGGTGATTTTTAAATAAGTGCATATCAGCTCACAAATTGTATGTCTCCGTACATATTGAGTAATGCTTGTTTTGTTTGTTTGTTTGTATTTGGTGTTTCTGTCTTTATGTGAGTGTGTGTTTGTGTGTGCCTGTATGTGTGTAACAAAACCAAAATTTGTTTCAGTTTCATAGGGATCATTTAAACAGTCCCATTTTGCTTGTACATTTCAGTGTAGTTTCTAAATGGATAATCAGTTTACATTTTGGACCCTGCAGCTGTGTAGGAAGACAGGAAGTTGTCTGATCCCTGATTAGATAGTTTGATTAGGCTCAATCCTATCAGATAGAGGTATAAAACCTGAAACAAAATTCACAGTTCTTTGCTCAGAATCTATGGGCGTTGTGTTTGCAAAAGTACTTCTTTCCCACAAATGCAATTTTTTTTTTACAAAGATGCTGATTTCTGTACATTGTTGTAAACAAATTATGTTTACAGGATGACAAAACTTGTTTTACAAATGTAAAGTTTGAAAGTATTTGTAAGCATTCATTTACAGCTACTAAATCTTTCTGACTTTATATCGAACCAATACCAACCTCTTCACCACCACTGCAACTACAATACAGTAATATAATGCATGTTATTTTGAGCCATCCACTTACCATTTTACATAGGCCACGTTTACATGTTTTAATTCCTCTTTAATTCTGACATCAGCTGCCACTCTCTGTACCAACCATCATAGCATAACGTTTAAAACAGTGACCCTTTTCTGAGCACACTGTTAATGAGCAGAGATTTAGAATTCAGGTGGCCACCACTAACCTAAGCTAAATGGAAACAGTCTTTTACAAGCTAGTTAATAATTTACTGTCTTTTTGGTTTTAATAAAGCTTCACTTAAGATTGTTTTATGGGAATATCTTTTGTTATATTGTAATGTGTACTTGTTTTTTCCTTTTCATAATATGATGAAGTGAATTCCAGTCAGTTTTGAGGGATTTGGACATAAATCACTGAAGCTGAACATTGCATTGTTGAGATCCTGTCAGTGAATGGGTAAGTCATAGAGTGAATAAATGACAGTTTGTTCTACCACCCAAGCTTTCTGCAGCTGACAGTGATGTTAAGTGAACAGTTCTTTGCTTTTGTCATCTTTGAGCGTTTGTGTACGTACAGTATACAAGTAAGTTTTTTAATTCTTGTGTGTGTATTTTATGTGTGGCTGTCAGGGCTGTACTCTCTCCCAAATGGTTTAATGGGCACCCTGTGGTGCCTTTCAAGCCCCCTGGGGAGGGATACACTCAGCTGGTGGGGGAGCAAAACCGATGAAGCCATGTCTCTGGAGAGGAGTGTCTTTGTAGTGAGGGGCCACTGCTGTGATGACTGGTGCTGGCCTCATGGTGATTACTCCTCCCAGGGGGTATGCATTGTCGGCCATGCAACCCAGAACTTCACCTTTACAACTCCCCTGCTGCGTCTCAACAGGGGGTTGAAACCTACCCCTCTCAGTCATCTGATTTTGGTAAAGCAGTTTGTTTCGTAGTCAATGTTTTTTGTATTTTCCCTACAATCTTTTCTATGATTAAAACTTTGATTTGGGGTTAACCATGCAATCGGCAAATGGCACATCTAAGTCTTGTATTAAAATGTAACAAAATTAGTTAAATATTACAGAGGAAATGTACACAGTCATATGTGGAAATATTGCATATAAACATTTACAAAGATATGTAAACTATTTGGTCTTTGACTTTGTTTCCATGGCTTTAATATAGTGATGGCAGCATTTTTTAAGCACACACTGATTTACTAAATGTATATAGGAAAGCCTATAATTCACATTTTCTCTCACATTGTGACCAACTTATGAACAAATACATGTTTTATATCTAACACATTTTTAGAAACATCATGCTCACACATAGATAGCCATGTACACCATGCAGATCCAGTACCACACATTCTGCCCACTGGCTACTTGTGCCAAGCTTCTTACAAAATTAGCTGAAGAATTATTGTAATATGCTTTAGAATGAGGCCAACCTTCAAGAAAAAGAGCCATAAACTTACAATCTGGCTTCATGGTAAAGATTACACAAAATCCACTGATCAGAATGTGGGGTTCAGTCCCTTTCAAATACTTTTACATCCAATTTTTAAATCTGCTATCATAGGGCTGTTGCTATCTGTAATATTTGTAGTCTTGAGATACTATGACTTCATAATAACGTCTGATAGATACTGATGTTACAAATTGAATATATAAAATAATACAAATTTAAACCTCTTTGCTGTGAGGCCATAGTGCTTACCAAGTGTGTTACCATCTACTGTAAAAAAATATTCTTGGAAAGAAGCGGACAAACTTGAGTCTCACTAGAAACAACAACAAAAGAATAAGTGCCTAATAACCTGGCCTGGCAGTGTGAAGGAGTAGAGAACAGTTTTAATGTATGTATTAAGAGACATTGCTCCTCCCTCTCCCTCACACTTCTCATTTCCTTGGAGGTGGTTGTTCCTCTCTAATTCTGGTAATTAGAGATGTATGTATATTTGTATAGTGTGTGTATAGTACAAATACATCATTCTGCTCTGTTTCTTCTAATTTTTCTTCAAATTTGATTCACTGCTGTTTCACTGATATTCCGCTCATCTGTTACTCCAAAGCCTCTCATTAGCTGTTTATGGCCATTTAATGTTGACAGTAATGGCAGTAAAGGGAGGCAGTGAGTTGTGTTAGAGGAAGAGTTGTAAATTTCCCAATGAACCTCTTCTTTTCAATTAATATATTCAACACCTGAATGCAATCCAGCTTGACAAAAAAGCATTCAACCAAACATTCAAAAATCTCTTGCCAAATGTCTAAAAATGAATGTATTTTGAAGATGAATGAAACTCATGTTTCTTCTTAGTTTCTATGTGATCCCTCTGCAGCATGCGAAGTTTGCTGCCTCCAACAAAATACTTTTATATTCCATCATGTCTTGCTATTATGCATATAATTAAATTTTACACTAAAGTGGGTCATTTTGTTGGGAACAAACATATATTTTTAATTAGGTTTACTGGATAGATAATTTCTTTTCATTGCCTTTCCTGGGCATTCAAACTTAAAAAAGCCGGTATTCCTGGAATCATATTTGGAGTTGCATTACCAAAAAAAGACAGCACTAAAAATCAAACACATGTATTTATACATTTGTCTAAAAGAATCACATTGTATATGCGCATTGTATATGCGCTACATGCGCATATACAATGCGCTGCACATACTGAGAGTATTTATGTATCCTAGAATAAAGCAAATAATTCAATTTGCTTTAGGTAACATTCAAGTACCAAGTTACAGCATCTTGGAAGACAGCACATTTCAGATGCATTATGTAACTCTGGAGGAGTTTCCACTGTAAAGCTAAGCAGCAATTTGGAGGCTGCAAGGTATGCTGCTGCCTTCAGTAACTGCAATGAACTATTCATGGCACTTCCATTACAGCCACAATGTTTTTTCATGCTTTTATATCTTTTTAACAGCGTTGCAACCTTGCCATCTTAGAGGAGTCAGAATGAATTAAGATAAGTTTTTGGCATCAGCCATACCCATTAGAAGAAATAATTCCGGATTTATAAAAAGTTACACTACACAATTTCATCCCCTTTTCCTTTATATATGTAACATATTCATTCAGATGCAGTTACAATATAAAGTTAAACTGTTTTTGCTATAAATTTATTTAGCCTGCTATGATTTAAACAGATAATATTTATAAAATAAACATTTGACTCTGAAATCTACATATAAAAGAACAAGGAAAAGGAACTATTTCCTTTCCCATGTCTTTAATGGCATTTTTTTATTATTGAAATCAGAGGATGACTGCAACAGAACAAGATGAAAAATCTTTTAGTGATTATACAGGACCCTAATTAACCCTGGCCTCATTATTTATCTTTGCCAATCCCAGTTGACATAGGGCGAGAGGCAGGGCACACCCTGGACAGGTCGCCAGTCCGTCACAGGGCCAACACGCTCACACTCACTTCTGGGCAATTTAGAATCTCCAATCAGGTGCATGTCTTTGGACTGTGGGAGGAAGCTGGAGCACCTGGTGAGAACCCACGCTAACACAGGGAGAAAATGCAAACTCTACAAAGAAAGGCCACTGCCCAAGCTGGGGATCGAATCGGCAGCCTGTTTGCTTTTAGGCAACAGCATTAACCACTGAGCCACCGTGGAGCCTGTCTGTAAAGATAATTGAGTTTATTATTGTTTTAAAGGAAGGTGAAAGGAAGGGATGTTAAATCATGTGCTTCCAACTATAGACTTTTGTGTGATATGAATATGAGACCATATGTTTCATCAGGGATATGGAGACAATGCAAAAACAGTAACACATGATGTTTTGACTGAAATTCAACATATTCAGCAAAATTAATAATTCTAGAAAACAAAATAATTTTTTCTCCTTTTTTAGTTTAGTAGGATGTGTTTTAACTCTTTTGTATCTGCAAATCATTTTTCTGATGAGTAACGGCCCATTAAAACACAGAACCACATCTACAGAGGAGTATTGGTGTATCTTGTTTGTTATTTGAAATCTTGAAGGAGATTTAAATGTTTTCTTTATCTGTCGACTTATTGTCAAACAAACAAGAAACAAAGAAACATGCACAGCATGCAGATTTGTTATTCTGAAAGAAGCAAGTTAATATTTCATTAGACTACAGTGCAGAGTGGATTGGATGATTGGAAAAACCCTGTGTGTGCAGAACACTGATGCTGCTTAAAGTCCCACCAATTATGAAACTGCATTTCTGACTCGTTTGATGGCACATTGATATTCATTATCTACATTTCCGGAGTCATCTCTGCAGCACCATCCCAAGGCTTAGAAACCTCACTTCACAACTTTTACTTTTATTTTGTGTGAGGTTGCAGCTTTACACATCACATTACACACTAGTAAGCGGATATCAACACAATTGTTTTAAATGAGTACAGCTGATTCGACAGGAGAAGTTAAAAGGAAGAGAGAAATAAACAAGACAAGAGAAAGTAGCCCTTCCCAGTGATTAAGAGTATAGCCTATGTGGAAATGCCAAAAATTGCAGTTCATCAATTTAGTGGAATCAATTCCAAGTGGCAGCCTCTATTGGAATAACAAAGTCTTTGTGGAAGTGCCCAAATTGCAGTTCCCCCCTTATCCACTAGGGGTGCCAAAACAGCAAATTCCCGTAGACCTCCATGTTAAAAAAGCCAACTTCACAGCTGAAATAAACATGTTTACAGCCTGGTACAAAAACCTATTTTAGGTTTAATAGCTCAAGTTTACCTTCATGACAACTGTGAGATGATTTTCTTTTTGGATTAACTCAACTGTTTAGATGTCATTTGATCTTGAAATTCTATGGGTGTGTTATTTTGATTGACAGGTTATCAATGGCAAAAGGGCAGACTGTAGCATAACTGGGTTTTTTAGCCAGCTAACAGCGTGCCTTACCCAGGTGGCAAACTCTGGTTGCCGATGGTGACGCTAATGCAGAAGTCGTATTAATTGCAGTTCACCCCTCACCGCTAGATGACTGGCACCAATAGCGAGCAATGCCCATAAACTCCCATGTTAAAATGTCAGATTTCACAGCTGAAATAAAAATGTTTAGAGAGTGGCTCGAAAAACTTTTTTTCAGTTTAATAGTTCCAATTTTCCGTCATGTAAACTGTGTGTGTGTGTGTGAGTGTGTGTATGTGTGTCTGTGTGTGTGGGGGGGAATTTTAATCTTAAATTTAGAGCCGTGTCCATTTGATTGATGTTTGTTAGAGCGCTATCACTGGTTACAGATGCATACTTCCTGCTGGCTCCACCGTGACGGGGCCCTCTCAGCTCTACCTTTTTCATCCATTTTTCGGATTTTTCCGATAATGACGAAACAGCAAGATGGCGACGGTAGGACCCGCCTATTGGCTTCATTTTTGGTCTTCAAAAACCTATGGGAAACGTGACGTACGTGCTGTCCTGTAATTTATACTGTCAATGGCCTTACCTTTAGCCCACCTACCTCCGTAAGCTGGTTAGCTCCCATTAGCTCTGGGTTAGCTCAGTTAGCTCTTACCCACTAAAACATTGCAGATTTGCTACAGAAGGGGTCTCCTTAGCTTTTCACCTGGCAACTTATTCCATCAGGAGTAAAATGTGATGTGGACATGTCTGGACATGGTCTTTAACTTGTAAAATGGACTGGATCCACTTTGCATTTCATCAACTGACTTCCTGCCTAAACGATTTGCAGAAAAGAACAGGCGATTTTGAAGAAGCAGAGTGCATCTATGTGACGCTTCAGAAACGCACCACAGTGCACCTAGTGGAACCACTCCTATGGACTAGAGTTGGAGTAATGGCACAAGTGATGCTGCCAGGTGGAACCTCCACCCAGCTCCAATTAAACTCTTCAGAAAGTTATAGATGATGTCATGTCCTTTCATTATTTTACATACAGCCTGTAATCAAAACAGAACTGACTTTCACTGTCGGAAGGTAAACCACAGTACGAGTAAGCTGAAAATAAACGCCAAATTAGCTATTATTTGGAGAAATTACAACATCAGAGAATATGCTAAAGTTCTGTAATGCCTCTTTAATAATAATAATAAATATTTTTAAATAATCGTTATTTAAGTGACAGGTGACACACTTTAAACTTCAAACTTTAGGAGATTTTCTTTGGCATGCTCTTCATATTGGTGGAAATTTAGAATCTATCTTGCATCCAGCCTAGGTAGACTGTACGGTGAACTCTCTCCAGCCAGTAAACGACACTTTTACAGTTAAAGTACCACCTTAACTCTTGTCTTATCCCTTTCTCTGTTCCCCTTTTCCTTTTCTTCTCTTCCTCCAATAATGTCTTTTTTCAGTTTTGTTGCTGAATCGGCCACTGTGCATTCAAAACAGCTGGTGTGTTTATATCTGTGTGCTAGTGTGTGATGTGGTTTCTGCGGCAACAGAAATGCTCATAATAGATGTCACCTTGTCATCAAACTAGTTCAGAACACAGAAGGTTATGTTGTATATATTTAATATAGGCTGATATAAAGCATGGAATTTCAGACAGTGAAATTTTTCTAAGTGGGAATTCTTAATCATTACACACAGCTTATCTTGCAAGTGTTACTAATACTGGTAATACATTTATTATTAGTAAAGGTAAGCAATGTTTTGCAAACTGGTTCCACTTCATGATGAAAAATCCATCTTCTGTTTCAGTTATTCTGGAAAAAACTCAAGGATGGCAAAGAGTCTTTTAGCATATTACTTATAATTTCCTATGTGACTTTAAAATGTGTCCTGTCATGTACTGGCAACCAGTTCAGGTTATATTATGCCTCTCACCTGCAAATTGCTGGGATATGCTCCAGCTTCTCTGTGACCCAGAATTAGACTAAGCAGTATAAAAAGACTCAGACAATCAATCACAACAACTTTATTTTTCCTAATGTCACTTCAGACATGACTTGTTAATTTGCATCCTTCTAAGTATTAATCAATGTGTGCCTTCATTGCTGCATGAATTGCAAGCTCCTTTGACCTGTTTGGGATACTTAAGTTGTTCTAGGAAAAGAGGGAAAATAAAATCAGGTGATCTACTTCCATACTGCAGTGCTCCACTACCCAACTTCTTTGTTAAAAACGAATAACTTCCACCTCATAGGTCAAGGATGAATCCTAGCCATCTGGTTGTATACGCACTGCACCATATGTTGTGTGCAGAGTTAAAGGCAGACATGAGGAAGGGCAATAAAAGGGTCAGGTATAAAATGTGCAGTACAATACTGTGCCATAAGTGTCTGGAGCTGTATAGATCTGCAGGAGACCTGCTTGGGTTATGTAATGGATGAGCCTGGTCTGTGAAGCTTCTGCTGTTATCATTAATTCATGTCACTCAGGACAACATTCACCTCAGCTAAGAAGCCACAGTGGGAGACACTGAGAAGGAAGCTGATCCTGTGGGAGTGTAAATCAACACAGTGGATGATGGGATAAAGAAGACTAAAGTCTGAAGCTTGGGTGTGGTCAGTTTAAAAAAATGAATTGATTTGAAAAAGAAAATAAGGTATATTTCTTAGAGAGCTGTCACAAGAAAGTGTCACTGTAAAAGTTACAATCACGGAATGTATTTATGATGCATACGTTAGTAGTTTGACTAGTTCAGAAATGGCAAGTGTGTACTGCAGCAGTGACTTAACAGTCTGAGTGGCAAAGATGGTAATTTAACTGATCACAAATTTATATAAAAATGCAGCACTAAATATTACCATTTAGTAATTTAGTATTTGCTGGTGCCTCACTGTTTAAGTATGTTATTACCACTACTAAAGCTGTGAAAAGTCACATATGTAAGAATGTCAAAATCTTACACATGTTTGAGTGTTCTGTCAGGTGATGAAGGATACATGCCCGTAATGATGTTTTGCTACTGATGTTGTAAGTTACTGTACAAGCACACCCTCCATGTATTGGGTACAATGCAACTGCTGATAGCTAATATCAATGTGTGAAATCGTTTTTCATGACCTTCAGACTTAAACAGGAGGATTAAGTTGTTGCTGGACTATCCCACACTGTTTATAACATAACACCAAAATAAACTTCCCTGTTAGATTGAATTAAATTACTTGTGCAGCAGAAAGCTCCCTTTCCCTTATGAATTGTCTCTATTGGTAAACGCTGTTTTTATCCAGTTATTATTTTCTTTTCTTTTCTTGGCTACTTTTTCCTCCCTCTCACAGGGCAAAGAGTATGGATGGTCCTCCATTTTAAATAGCAAGCTGAATGATCCACAGTTTCTTACTTGATTTTTACTTTTGGAAAAAAAAAAACAAATAAGTTACACACTGAATACTTGCTTCACATACATTTTTGTATGATGTCATGAGAAAACTATAATTCAAGTGAGTTAAGAGAGAAAATTGGTATAGTGGAGCATTACTCTGGGTTTAAAGGAGTTTTTTTTATGACAACCATCCTGTTAAATTAGTGTAAAAACACTTAATGAAATAATTGCTAAATTAATTTTCCAGAATTTGGTTCTACTCTATTACTGCTATATTATATCTAGTTAATGTTATCCTGATATCATTACTTGTGATGAAAATATGCTCAAGATAAATATTTTTCTTGGAAAGTAAACAAACACTGGACTGTTTATTTATACTTCTGAGACCCTAATGGTCTTACTTGAAATTGGAAAAGATTTGATCAGCTTATTGCAGAAGGTTTACATACACTACAAACCAATTTTAACTTAATTTTGATGTAAAGACAACTTGTTCTATGGGTACTGGGGCTCTCTTGTTACTTTCACAGACATGTCTGAGAAAATGTGAACTATATGAGCACAGAAGCACCACATCACTGACTCTTGTCACATTTACAGATTAATTAATCCATTAATGTTACATAACTTATTTCTGAAAAGAATTAAATGATATCATCTAGACATGTTAAAACCTTTTGGTTTTTTTATTCACTGCATTGTGAAGAAGTTTTAGATTTTTTTTCCTAAATGTATCTTTTAACTAATAAACTTGGCATAATAGAATTCACCATATAAGCAAGACAAGAAAAGAAAAAAGAGAAAAGAAATCTGTTACCTTTGTTCAAGCAAACCTTTAGTCATGAACTTCACTATGGTTTACAGCTTTATGGTTGGAGATTAATGATGCTGTAGCTGACTCCAAGGTCTTTCAAGTTCCACGAGGGACAGACTGAGGATTTGTGTCAGCGTAGCCTACTCTTCAGTGACACATAAGAGGCCAGCACCTCTTTTCTCTGTGTCCATCTGGCCCACTGAGCTGCTGTAACAGCAATAAGCCTTTGGTCACAGTTTTACATGTATCAGAGGGAGTATAAAATCCTGGACTTCACTCTGTCTCATTGCTTCCTTCTTGTGATTTACAAGTTCAGTCACGTCATTCATGGCTTTAACCCCCATCCTAACCTCTGGCAGCACTTAACCCACAACCTTCCCTGTCCCAAGAGGACACCGCATCTTCATCAGGCACTGTTCTGCCCATAAACACAATTCCTTGAGGAATAGAAAGTGTCATAAATTCTGCTTATAAAATTTCAAGGATGAACTGTATCATCTTTCAGCAATATGGTGTAAATATGTTATATTGAATACATATTTTTTGGCATTTTCACAAATAGGAAAGACAAATTCTCTCACATTTTACTGTCTCTCATCACATTGTCTTTTTCCCAAATCACCCAGAT
Source organism: Pseudomugil tenellus (assembly GCA_037177515.1). NCBI lineage: Eukaryota > Metazoa > Chordata > Actinopteri > Atheriniformes > Pseudomugilidae > Pseudomugil > Pseudomugil tenellus. The sequence goes on along the minus strand of JBAMHX010000008.1, from coordinate 15,926,872 downwards.
GGTAGTTCAATGAAAAAAACACACAAAAAAACATATACAGTCATCGATATAGGATTAAAATAAAAATACACCATAGATCCTCAGACATGAATAAACACTTTCATAGAAATCAGAACAGTCTGTTTAGAAAAATTCTAAATACTCTAACTGAATGTTTAGTGATATAAGTCTTTCAGGACATCTGTTCCTCTTTATTTAACAACAATGTCAATTTTGCTAAGCTTTGCACAAATCACATCAGTCTTTTTGTAATCAAACTTTTAATGTCTATAAGAAATGTTTAAATGAGCATATTGCTTATTATCTGAGAACACAATTAGATTACAGAATCATTAGAGAACATGAAACAAATTATCCAGTAATTTTATTTTACTTTGTCAGGGTCTATTTTGGTATTAGTTTCTCAGCCTACAAAGAGATGGCATCAAGTCACCTTTCAAAGAAGCTTAAAATCTGAATTGGAAGCTTGTGTCTGATCTATTGAAGTTAGTGTTATCAGAGGGTGTTACAGCTCTTGGATGGAGTGCTAGATAATTATCATCAGTACGGTATGTCTGTTCCTTCCTGTCTTCTCTCCCATATTCAGATACTGGTTATGTAATTGGAGCATGCCTGGTCTGTGGAGGCTGACAGCGTTGGATGTCAGGCTGCAGATAGAAATCTCTTTTATAAACCTGAATGCCTCTTTGAGCCTTTGAGCAGTCTTCACCTTTTCAATGATGTTGATCTGTTGGATAAACTAATATTTCTAAGATTGCAGATGTGTGGAGAGCGAAGGTGCATCCCACATCTTGTTAAAATTTCTGTTTATGACAGCACCTTAATAAGAGACCAGCATGAATTGAACAGGATAGATGTTATATAGATTAGGAAGAACAGAAGTGGGAAAGATTAGACAAAAGCAATAAAGCATAACAACTTCTGCTAACAATGAAATAAACAGATTGCAACAAAATCATGCTTTTCTTTGTGAAAAAGTGTAAATCATTTTCTATGGTATATTAGGATTTTTAAGACTGTGGAGGTACATTTAATTAACAACAGTCTGCTTCAAGCCACAGTACATACAACTGTGCTGCAGAGTAAATGAAAAGTGACAGAGGAGAAATGAAAATCCAGGGGATTTGTAGACCTTCTGAGTCAATGCTTAATCTCAGATGTGAGATGGACAAAATGCATGCCCTACTGAGATCCAGCAACAACATATATGTGTGTGTGCTTATGTGCACATATGTAGTTCACATATGCATAGATTTAATTGATTGGTTTATTTGTTTAATCATTTATCTATTGTTATAAAACAATCCTGAAATGATCTATAGTTGTACTAATTATTTTTAAAACCCTCACAGAAACATGAGTGTCTTCTCAGTTTCTTGGGAAAATTTGGACAGTGTTGCTGTGAACATTTGATTCAGATAATTTGTTCACCATTTGTTCGTGTTTGTACACAGGAACTTTTGTGAAAACACATGCTCAAAGTTCAAACTTTAAGCTTAAAAGATACATTAAAACAAATTTAGAAGAAAAAGAGACAATAAGCAGGAAAAGGAAGAGCAAAAAAATATATATTGTCTCAACCTGAGAACATTGCAAATGGGGTGGTGGGCGGGGGGGGGGGGGGGGGAGGTGTCCCTTCTGGTTTCAATGGTTTTCTTCCACTCCCCCTTCTGACTGGGACAGGAAATTCTTCTGAAACTGAG
>JBAMHX010000008.1:15901989-15914814 GCA_037177515.1 Pseudomugil tenellus | reverse complement strand
AAACATGTGCATTCTTATTCTTTACCCTTTTAGTAAAAAGCATTAATAAGTAGTTTTATTATTTTCTGCAGATATAGCTGTTCTTTTAAGTACATTCTTGTTTAAGCATTACATTACATTTATATCTAAGGTAATAAATGTTTATTCAATGCATGCTCTCTCATAGCACATCTGAATAATAAAATGATAATATTCTTGTCACAATTCCACATAATAATTTTCACAGTGCATTACAGTCCAGTTGTTTTGAGTGCAAGACTTATTACACATGAAACATGACATCTTTATGTTTCTTTGATGTGAATTAAGACTTTATTTGTTTACACAATAGCTGTAAAATCTTTATATCAAGAAACTCTAGGCTTCGCTTCATACTGAGACTGCATCCTCATTCACCTTCAGGCAAGTTAACTGTGTGCATCCCCCACCACCCTCTAAACCCCCAACTCACCCTTGGTCAATGCTTAGAGAAAACTAGTAGTGCACCACATACAACAAGCTGGCCGAAATAGAGGCGTAGCCATCACCTCCCCACATTCACAAATGCTCCCTTAAATGAGGAGAAGTCAAAGAGAGGAATTCTAATCACTTGCCTTCCCCTCCTTTTTTGTTGAGGGAGATAAATAAGGAATAGAATACAAATTGAACCGAGTCCAAAGGCAGGGGAGGCACTCAAAGTATTGTTGGATGATCTCCACTTAGCGGAGGCAAGGACTGAAAAGGCTGCTGTCTTGTTAGTTGGTGTGTAATGAACAACTTTCACAAGCCATTTGGTCAATGGGAATCACAATGTTCCATTTCTGTCCTCTTAGAAGTTCCAACATCGAAGATGGTTGGCGCTGTACCAACTTGACTTTTTACAAATAATGAACTAATTAATGCTGAAATCATAATGAGCAAAAACATTTTTGTGTTTGTGTCATATTCCTCACCAGAGACTTGAACCTCATTTTTCATGTGGCTGGGTAAAAAGAGTGAGAGTTTAAGGGTACAGAAGCTGAAAGGATCGCCTCTGTTTGGTAATCGTTCTCTCTCTTCATCTTTTCATATGACCAGACCTTTCATTCCGTCCCATTCACCACAAAAGGAAAAAAAAAAGTTTGTCAGTCCCCTGTTCCTTTTGTTATGTGCTTTCTTCTCTATGCTCTTTCTACTTTTATCCTAATCCCAGCCATGCATGAGCGATCAGTTGTGTCCTGTTGTTTCACTGTTCTGCTGGTTCTCAATCAGTAGGGTTCCTCCTTTGTTCCTTTTCTTTGCCAAATATAGGAAAGGTAAGGGGAAGAACGAGTAATGAAATCTCTTCTGCAGGGCTTTGTGCCCCTTATCAGGATTTTTAGATATAACTTTGACAGTAATTAAGAGGGATTGTTGCTGTGATGCTGCTCTCCACTGCCTTTCCTGTTGGTCTTTGGAGAGTCAGAAGAGGACTGCATCAAAGCTTATATTTGGAGTCCAGCAATCACAGAAACTGCACTGTTTTGATGTGTGAATCCAATAAAAAGATGAGTGGACATCAGAACTTGTAAAACAAAAAAACAGTACCTGACAGACCAAGACATGACTGTTTTTGTCTTTGAGATATAGATGTGCTGAAAGTCTTGATAAAATCAAAAACTGAGAAGCCACTCCAGATTACCTTTCAAAAACCTTAGAAGAACTCCTGATCCTTTTGATAATCTAGGTGAAAAAAAAGAATGATATTTGTGTATTTGCTCTTTTATGTCAGTACCACATTGTTATTTTGGCTCTACACATTTGTACAAACAGAGAAACGTACAGATCTACAGAGCATGAAGTCCAGTGTGGAGACCACTGCTGAGGTGATCGTTATTAGCGTGATCATGGCACTATGCTCACCATATGGGCTCAGTGGGGACAGAGGCAGAAGCCCGTTCAAAGGGACAGTCATTGTTACAGACTGATCTCTAATCTTTGTGGTTGTCTGCCCTAATCAAAAGTCTTGTGGATGTATATGGTGCTTGGGCCTCTGCGCTGCAGGAAATTATGATCGCAAACATCTTCCTGTCGAGTCCTGCACTTGGCACTACAAAGTGATGTGGGCCGCCATTACCTGAATGAGCTGGAATCAGAGCAGACAGCCGCATCATCCTAGCTCTTAGTCTATCAGGGCTGTGCACAAGTGGCCATTGTTGACGCCAAAAACGGGATTAAGGAGGGTCTTCAAGGGAATTGATTTTCATGTGAGAACAATAGTGGGGAGAAGAACACTGAGGCCTGAGTCTGAATCACACGGCCAAAGAGCTTTATGAAAAGGGGGGCGCCGCAAGCACTGAGATTAAAGCAATCAGGTTCTTTACCCCTACTCTATTTGGACCCCCACCACCACCACTAACAACACACACACACATACACTCACACCTTCATCTGTTCTCAGTCATTTCAGCCAAAATAGCTCAAACTAAAACAATGTTTAAAAATTGTGGTGCTAGCGACAGAGAAAAAAAACACAAGTGAACAAAATATTCAGACATTATTTTTTTTCTGAGTTATGTTGTGAAATACTTGAGTGAATCTGGACACTCTGCTGCTAAGAAGCAGCCAAAGGCTCATCTGTGTGTATGGAGAAGCTGTACGGAGTGGGTATCTGGGCTGGGAGGCGGTATGTTTCTCTGGCAAGGAACAGTTTTGGGGTGAACATGATGTGTCACTGAAAGGGGATCAGGGGCTATGGATGAAAGGGATGGCCGCCTTGTCCTCTGTCTTTGGCTGACTGCGTGCAGCTGTGAGTGCCATTGTGGGCATTCTCATTTGCATACGTTTGGCAGGAGCTCCAGGAGGCAGCACAGGCCAAGAGGAACAGCCCTGTTTAAAATGGAGGCAAAAGGGCAGGCAAGTAAGCACCCAATGTATGCAGATACATACCCATACATTATCTCAACTACAGCGCACACAATACTAGTGTGGAAGCGGAAAAAAGGCCTCTGTTTTCATTTCATCATGTAAATATAAACCGGTGTGAGGAAAAAGTGTATGTTTTATTTCCATGGGTGATAAGGCCATGACACCATGATGTCATAATGACAGACTGCACGACTGATGACTGAAGGAGTGTGCTGTGTGGGGCTCTTGGCTGGCAGCAAAGAGGTGTGTCCTAGCCTGACTAGAGACAGGTTTATTGGGTCTGATGAGTGCTAAGCTTCTGTGCCTAGCCACAATGGAGCCTGTGATCTTCCTTTGTGGCTCATTGGGAAGCACTGGTGCGCTCTGCAGCCCCCGCTCTGTCATTAGACAGATTGTGAACAGGCTGCACAAGGCCCAGCCAGGGATGACGGAGCTACCAGCCACTTCATTAGGGGCATTATGAAGAGAACTGAAGCTTTCTTCTCTCTGCCTGTGTCCAGAATTCACAGGTCTGTTTAATCACATAATTCTCCTCAAGGGCCCCGAGGAGGCTGCAGCACAGCAAGGGCCCTTTAGACCCATGACAACTTGGAGAGATTAATTATATTCATCTTTTGGAATATCTGCAGAATAAGAGGGAATTTGATATTGGCTTGCTTTTATTTAGTTTTTTCCTCACGTCTTTTTCCAACCCGGTCTTTGATGTCCTCCTGTTATTGTTGGGGGACGTCTGTGCAACTCTCTGCTGCCGAAGCTTTGATTTGCAACAGCAGGGGTTAAGGGTGAACATCCAGAGGTCCGGGGCCAGGACGTCCTAACTTCTGTCTCGGAGAGAGCTGACCTCTGGACCTGAGGGTTGGTCAGAGAGCCTCCAAATTCCGCCTCCCTTTGATGCATGCTCTTTCACTGCGGTTAATTAGCCAGGGTGGCTAAATGTTTAGCCCTATTGTGAAAGCGTCTACGATAGCATGTGTGTCCAAGACATTGCCTGCTTTTTGTGTGTGTCACAAGGTCTTTTGAAACAATGTGGTACTTGGATAACTTCTTTGCAAAGCATAGTGGGCGAATGCTACAGCCTATTCATGAAAGCTCATTCAACATGAGTATTTTAAAGCATGTCTGGCATTGAAGAGAAGTCCTTGACATTTCACTCATTTCAACTTATAAATGACACGATTTCCCTTTTTTTCTGTCTTTGTTTGTTACAGGAGTCTATCCTAAGGAGAAGTGAATTAGGAAAACCTCTTATCTTGCAAGTGGCAGTTGCAGTCTGAATAATTTCAAGCCACTGCAACATATCTTTCCCTCATCTTCATGCAGTCTATGGGGGCATTAATATAAATTTCTGAGGAAATGGCTTTCATCAAGTATCTAGTGTGCAGCCAGGGTTTTAAGCAGGATCCAATTTTCTCTCCTTTCTGTTCCTGTAAGCAGTCATGAGCCAGATCGGTAGCCTCAGCTGTAACATGCTGGATTCATCACTGCTTATATTTCAGTTCTTTATTGCTGCACATAAGAGATAATAATTTCCTTGTGTGACAGTTTGAAAGGGCAAAGCAAGCCTATTTGTTCAATTTTTAGAGATGCAGTAAAACTCCCTTTTACCTCCTGGCCTTCAATGAACAGCCTTACAGTTACAAGGTGTTGAAGCTGAATAGCAACAGAGCTGAATTTAGATCTTATGATATCAGCACTTTTCACAGCATTACTCATAAACACAGTGAATCATTGAGCACAAGTGATCTATGTAAGTTTTCCTTTCCTAACCTAATCCTCTGTAGCCAATCGACGTTCAATAATTTGACCACAGATCATCAAATAAAAATTCGTCTCATGATGTTTCTTCTTGAGATAGCACAAGACAGAACCCATGTTGGGCTTGGTTGACATTGTAAAGATATTAATCTGCTAATAAGACAGTTTTCCTCCCTAAGGACCCCATAACCAAATCACTTTCTCATTGTAAGCTAACTTGCAACTCTGAAAAGCTGCCAGGGCACTCAGTGCAGACAAACTTTGAAGTGAAATAGTCATTCTTCCTGTCTCACTCCCTTTTACTCCACACTTTTCTCCCCAGCTTAGGATCCATCTCAGCATTGTGCCTTATAGGGACTCAAATGTATCATCTGCCACAGTAAACTATGATCTCAAATACATGTTCCCAAACAAGACCCTTTTGTCTTAAGCGGCATGAAAGGATTTTAGAAGATTTACACTCCGCCAGTGATTTAAACATCAAGGCTTAACCTATTTCTTTATGAATAAGCAGTTGCAGGGGAGTTGCAATTCTCACTGGATAAGTTGATGATTCACTCATTTGGGGATACATGGAAAGAAATCGCTTTAACGGCTTTGTTACTTGAATATGTATCTTGCGTGTATGATCAACCACAGTGTTTCTTATTCATGTTGGTGTTGTACTTTGGCCCGTAGAGATGGAAGCGCAATCTCCAATCACAATGTCATCACATCTGTGATTTGAAAAGGGATATTTTCTGAGCATTTATTTACACACTTGCAATTAGAATAAAGCATTGCTGTTCAACATAAATCACAGACTAAACCAAAGATGATCATTTAAAAAAATAATGCAGAAATTGAAAGTAATGAAAGTAAGGTATAGTTTGAAGTAATGTAAAATATTTGAAGAGGGTGGAGACATCAAATGATTGGTAGACTGTCTTCTCCATCCATATATGCTGTTTTGTTTGTGATGTTTACCCTTATATGTCGTTTGCTTGGTAATCCGAACAGGTTTTAGAACTCTCTCTTGCTTGACCACCTGCAGCTGAGGATCAATCAGCGCTCTAGCGCCCCATCCAAGCCTCCTTCACAAGTCAGTCGCCACCTCTACAATCCAATCCCGTCCTTGACTGGATCCCACATCAACAGGGGGCTGCCTGTTTCTTTTTTCATTTTTTTCTGATGAGAGTGAAGTTCATGTTTATACGATGTCATGGCTGAGGCAAGGACGCTGTAATAATAAATAAACCATCTGACAAAAGCTCCTGGTAGTAAAGTAAATTTTACATTTGTGTAGAACATATTAGAAATAAATTACACTCTTGTACTAGAAGTACATTTAGTCTTTCTTTTTGGGTGATTTCCTGTTTGTTTGGTTTTGTTTTTTCATCTGCATCAACCATAAAAGCACTTTGTGAGTAATTAATCATTGGCTGCAATGCAATTGTTCCTTTGGCAGGCAATGAATGACAACATGGAGCATCAGTTTTAAATAACTATATAAAGAGAATCACACTTCCTTTCTTTAAATATTTTTACATATGTAATTATGAAATGCTAAATAATGTCTACTCTTTTTGTATTGCTCCAATGAAAAATGTATTTGTGTAAAATTAAAAAGTAAACACTTACAAACAACACTTGCACAAACTCACAAATATGTGACTTAGACAAGATGTAGGCATGCACATGCAAACTGAGGCACAAGCTATAAATAGCTTATTTACAAATCCATTTACTAAAACTAAAACTATGAAAGAGATTTTAAAGCTGTGCTTACTTAGAGTTCACTTGTTTTATAAGTCATCTCCTTCATCAATCTCATTGTGGCATATTGGTGTTGACAACAACAAGCTCCTGCAAAAGGAGTTGAGTTTGTGCCAGACCCTGATAAGGTACTCCCTGCTGCCCATCCAAAAGAGAGATTGTCTATTATCAGAGACTCTCCCTTAATGATAAAAGTAAACAACATGAACAGGAGTGTTTAATATTTTATAGGCCTCCCACAGGTGTAGTGATGTGCAGGGAATAACACATGCATCTATATACCAATGCAAGGCTGATTAAGATGAGGGTACTGTCCCAGGTGCAGTTGGACAAGTCTCCTGTGTGCGTGTGTGTTAGTAGAGTCTTGAACATATTTGCTGCCTAAGTCTTTTTTTGTCTTCCTCTTCATCCTCTTTAGCTTCTTCTCTCTCTCTCTCTCTCTCTCTCTGGTGATATATGGAACATATGGGAAATTATTGGGAGGTTATAAAGGGCTCCTGACTCCAACAGACATGCGATAAATTACACTGTTTGTGTAGGGGTGGAAAAACACAAGCTCTTTAGGAACACTTAGAGCAGATTTCCTGTACAGACTCTCCCTCTTTCTGTCTTTTTTCTCCCTCCCTCTCATTTTTTCAAACACCCCATCTTACCCTTCACTTAGTTCTCTTGGTCTCCTTCTGACTCACTTGCACTATTGTAATACAGGCCACAGCACAATCTCATTCTGTTCTCCTAGCTGGTGGTAACACAGTGGGGTATATCCACACAAATTATACACATAAAACTCGTAAAGCCTGGAAAATATTTTAATAGTTTCCGCACCCCCTTAGTGACTACAAACTGCATGTGCAGAGCTGGTGAGTTCCACCAACATTATTGGTGCAATTAAATGTGAAACACAAGAGAGAAACATGGGGGAGTGGGAGCCCAAACTGGCTGTAAACAAGGAAAATGACACTTGACAAGTTGTAATTTATGGACGTCGTTTCAAAGGCAAGAGGCTCACCGTTTCTACACAGGCAGAGTAGGAAGAGTAAGGCACAAGGATGCAGGCATTAGAGGAACTATTCACAGAATGTTAGTGCATCAAAGTGAAACAGACAAAAAAAGGGAAAGAGAAAGCTGCAACTTCAAAGTTAAAGCATGATGAGCAACATAGAGAGAAAACAAGCGAGAGACAGGAAGTGTGTGTATATGTGTGACATAAGCAAGAGAATGCTTTGCAGGTTGATACTATCCAAAGCAGGCATGGAATGAGTGACTGAGGAGGGGGAGGCCCCTGGATACAGGCGTAGAATCCTCATCTCAAACAATCCCAAATCATACACACATGCACACACTGCCAAACATATGGGCTGTCTTGGGAAGACACGGCATTAAACAGAATATAATAGAACTTGAGCTCTCGTACGCCAACCACATCTAGAAACAAATCAGCCTCACCATTTACGTGTTTACTCTCTTCACAGAATGAGGACAAACCTGAATCAAAACAATGGTTGAAAATAGACAAGCTAAGAAAACTCAAGGCATTGTCATCCAAGATGAAAACCTTCAATTTATTCGACAACAACATCGGCCCAACCCATATGGGTGTTTTGATAGTTAGACTTTGCACTGTTGCCAGAAGATGTCTAATTTAACAAATTCAATGAACATACAATTCTGCCAATCTTTAATGACCTTGTAGGTCATTTTAGTCCTGAAGTCCGTGAGGACTTTTCTTACATATTGCATCGCATTTAATTTGCATTTAATTTCTTTGGGGATGACAAATTTCATGCATCCACATTGATTCTCTATATAAAGGAGGGGTCTGAGTGAAGCTGTAAGGAACAGCAATGCATATGTCATGTTAAATAAGTGTTGGGGTCATATCTGAGTATTTTATTAGTAAAGATATTTAATGTATATCAATACATTTAAATTTTGTGTACCAGGAAGGCAGGAGAAGAAAAAAGGGAAGACATTGGAAGCTGCTTTTCCTCATGTGAATGTAGTGAGCTAACTTTTCAGTGACAGTCCATTCAATAGCAGAAGAGACATTTCAGATAATTGGCTATGATCTACCAGGTTCTGCAGAATCATGTATCCCTGTATAAGAGCTAGTTAACTTTTGCCCATATGTGTTTGTCTCACTAAATGGCAATTGAGAAGTTCAGGAAAAGAGTGGCTAACAATTGTGTTGTTAATGCTCTCATAAAAGGGGACATATCAAAATGAATTCCTTTTCTTTTTATTCTGACAAAAAGCTTCTTTTTTTTACTTGTTCCTACCAAGTAAAAAGGTGTATGCTGCTGTCAAGAGAAAGACTGTAACCAGTGGGTTTTTTTCAGAGCACTACACTATTCTATTTATCTTTTTTGTGTGTCTGCTTGCAGCACTGAACTTTTGGTGTCATCAGTGTAGCTACCTTTCAGGCAACAATTCATATTAGTAGAAAATATAAAACTCGGTGTAGATGACCGTTATTCCTGTCAAGGACGAGGACACTGGTTTCTTTAGATTGAGAAGAATATAAATTTAACAATGAAGATAAAAGTAGTTGAACATACATTAAACATTGAAACATGAAGGGACAAAACATTAAGACATACAGACATGGTACGAGGTCATAACCCAGGGAGAATATTTCCCAAAGATCTGTGGACCCACAGAAGTCTGGAGTAATTCTGCCCTAGTCATATAGGGGAGCTTTGTTTAAAGACTTTGGTTTACATGTGTCAATCTGTTTCTAAACATTTCCCTGATGGAAGGACGCCGGCCTTGCTTCGGCTACAACAACCAAGGTATTAGCAGATGATTTACTAAAGGTCAGAATGACATCAGTTTAGGAGCCTTATGGTCAGACCTTTCAACTAGACATTAATTAAGAGCAAGGTAATTAAGCTAATAAATGAAATTCTTCTACATCGGTAACCAGGAAAATGGCAAGAAGAGGTTCTGTCAGCAGTGCTGTCTAACCTGAATTGAATTTTCATGGTCTAACAGACCGAAATAGGCAGCAACAAATACAGAAAACCTCGGTTGTAGGAGCAGATCCTCTGGACACTGAATGCAATGAGTGATTGTTCTGCTTTTGTCCATACCAGCTGCAAGCTTGATGTGCATTGTGCTGTCAAAATGGGTATGATTCAGAATATTTTTTGAAAAGGCTCTGAGAGAAAAGGGATGCACCCTACTCTCTGTACTCTCACACTCTTCTTTTTTTTAAAACGATCAGAAGTTAATGAGTTTTCAAATTCATCTCAAATGGATGGATATAAATAATTGCACATGTCTTATTTTCCCAATGAGCATGTTCACATGCACACCGTATATCTGATCAGTTTGCCTGTAGCCACACCAAAAAATTTGATCTTTACCTGATTTGGGGAATCAGATAATTCAAGTGACCATTTTAAGGAGCATAATCTGATCTGTTTTATCAAATAATAGAAGTTATCTTATAATGAGAAAATGGATTAACATACATAGATTTTTCCCCTGTACTGTAAATTTATACATCTCAGTTTTTTATTACTAATGCATGTGTAAAAATATGCACAACATTGATCTATTCAACATCTTTAATTAAACATGGAAGAGAGAAATTACCACAATGGCTTTATTTATAAAGCACCTAAAAGCAACCACAGTTGAAAGAAAGGGCTGTACATAACTGAATATTGAAAAATATGAAACACTATAAAACAACATAAAACCACTAAAAACTTCAGACAAATGTATAAACATGACATAAGAATAAAAAAATAAAAAACAGTAAGACCAATTAAAACAAATAACCTCAAAGAAAGTAATTAATCTTGCTGTGATCAAAAGCCACAGAATAAAAATGGGTTCCTTTAAAAGTGGACAGGGAAGGGCCTCTCTAATGTGTAAAGACATATACAAATGTTGGAGAGCAGAAATAGAGAAGGTCATGTCTCTTCTGAGCTTCCTGCTGGACCTCAGCGTGTGATTCACTGGGTCACAAAGTATAGCATTCACATGTTGATTCACAATTCAACATGTGAGTTCAGTTCTCTGTGTGAGTTCTCTTATATCCTTTTATGTTTCATCATATTTGTTAATAAGAGCTTAAAGGACACATATTTTTTAAAAATTATTCTAACACAGGTTGCTTTCATAAATGGTCCTAAATTGGACACATATCTGATCTGTGTTGAAGCAACCTCTTAATGGCCATCCTGTATTTCATCTGACTTTGAGTTGAAGTCAGATAAACATCACAAACCTTCCAATGTATTTATTTTTCTTTTCTGTTTTCATTTTTACTGTAAGTTTCTTTCTAACTTAAGAAAAATGTTAAACAAAGTCAATATGTGTTACAAGAAAAAAGACAAAACAAAACCACAAAAAAAACCACACCCAAAGGACATGCTTTCGAGGTTGGAAAAGAGTTTTGAAAACATATCTCGTCCAAAACCTCTTCTACAATAACTTCAACACTTTCACAGCATTATGTCCTCTTACAATATCACCCAGATAATGTACACACAATAAATTATAATGTACAATATTTTCAACAAATATTATTAGCTTTGTATCCTCTTTTATCTGTTGTTTACATTTTTTGTATTTATATCTCACTACAGCTGTTTCAGAGTCGTCTTGTGGAAATGCATTTAAGTTTATCGTTTGTTCTCACATTCTCATTTACCATGTATGTTCCTCTCAGGATGAATTTACACTCCCTTAACTGTAATGAAAATGTCACAACACAAGAGCGTCCCTATAAATATTTGAACAAATAAATAAAAGTAGTCCAATTTTAAAAAAGGGCCGGCATGGGTCAGAGCACAGGTTTTTGTTTTCTTAAGCCTAATATCGTACATTGTTTTACTTCAAACTGCAAAGTTCATTCAAATGTTGAATAAGCTATCTTTTTGATTCTCTTAGCACTTATTATTATATTTCAATGGCTGTGAAAGAGCAGCAGCATATTCATGGGATAAGCCACAATTTGATTCAATTAGTCATCTGATCACTAAAGAAATTTGTGACTAGTCAATTAACAAAATAATAATTTGTGACAGCCCTAATGCCAATATGCATGTACAAACTGACTGAAGCCTGAAAATGGTCTTGAAAATTTAGACAAGTATTTTCAAATATCCATTTCAAAAGGGCCTGCATCAGATCTTATTATTATAATTATGCTATTATCCCCATATATTGGATTTTGCTGGTCTTGTAAATAGACTCATTGTCTGATTTCTGGATTTATCACACTATTTAAGTGTTCATTACCTAATTACTTACGGTAGGACCGTTTTTTGTTTTGAATATTATTCTTAATCAACATGTCATAGCCTATGCATTTGGTTTGGTGTCTTAACCTGTAAATGTATGGATTTTACTTGGTTTTACATTACTGTGGGAATTTTAATTGGTTTTATTTTCCTGCTTTGTTTTTATCTGCATTAGTATGGTTATCTCAACATTTTGATTAGGAAAAATTATTTCAATACCACGTCTAAGATGAAAGCACAAAGGCAGCGAAAAGAGGATCTCAAATGTAGAAAGAGGACAGAGAGCTGCAGCACTTGGATCAAAAAAGCTGCATAGATTACTAGCAGAGTACATAAGAAGGTCCAGGTTTAGTCCAAACAGAGAAGAGAATTATGCCAAGCCAGGTAAAAAGTAACTGTACAATTTTTTTTTATTTTATTGTTGATCAAATTTTAGACCCAATTCTGTTTTTGCTTTCATAACAGTTGGACTTTTTTTTTTTTTTTTTTTAGCTAGGATACTAGTCTACTCTGTAACATCAGTTAAGCAGGAAACCAGCTCCACTGTTGAAAAATGGATACACCCTATGGTAAAACTTACCAGTAACACAGTTTGTTTTGTCATGCGTTTTGCGGGCCTTCTAGGATCCCAATATTTGATGGCAATAAAACTAAATTTGTAAAATGGAGGACTCAGGTGCAAGCCATGTCTTGGGCCTAATGCATGCACCAGCAGCAGCAAGCTGATTTTGTTAGATAGGGAGGGTAAGCGAGACAGCAAGACAATTGTGCACACACCTGGGAGCAGACTTTAACCAGCTCTGCGGACAGTGCAGAAAAGCTCAGAAGAAATGATCTTCTACATGAAAATCAGAGACAAATATCACACTTTTTTTTAGTATAACAATAAGTGAAACACTTATTCTTCAACGGGAGTGGTTCCACCAGGTGCACCATGGTGTGTTTCTGAAGTGTCCCAGAAGGGTCTTTGCTCTCCAGTTTTCTAGAATATTCTATTTTTGCCGCTTGCTGCTTTGAAATCACATAATTTTAAGTCGGGCAGATTGTTCACGCTGGAAGTCAGTTGAAGAAAAGCAAATTGAACCTGGTTGATTTTATAAGTAAAAGACCATATGTCCAGACTTGGGATTTTTTTTCTGAAACATCAATATTTCTTCATTGCCAAGTTTGCCGGCACCAAGTCATTAGTTGA
>JBAMHX010000008.1:15877541-15892612 GCA_037177515.1 Pseudomugil tenellus | reverse complement strand
CTTTCTTTCTTTCTTTCTTTCTTTCTTTCTTTCTTTCTTTCTTTCTTTCTTTCTTTCTTTCTTTCTTTCTTTCCATGGAAGTTTCAACTTATACGTCTTTCTAACTTTTCTTCTTTTAAAATGATCCAGAGTTCCACACAGGACCAAGGAAAGTGACGAAGATAAACATAAAAAGTTACATTTGTAATGTTGATATCCTGTAATTTGCAACATGACAAATGCTTGTCTGATGTATGAAGCACCTCCAATTGCCTCTCATTAACTCAGTCAGGGGGAAGAATTCTGCAGGCACAGAGAAAACCTTTAAAATACCTCCATTAACTGGCAAAATAAATATCCCAGTTGCAGCCCAAAGTGTCTTCATTTGGGCTCAAATTTGAGATATGCCGTTGCTATGGTAATGTGGTGATGGCTGTAGCCCTCCTACCAGCTGTTGGTGGGTTTTGTGTGTGAGAGGGCAACGGTAAAAGAAAAAGAGCGAGACTGTGTGACTGTGTGTCTTTGAGCGTGCACACACGCATTGATGCTGCCTCCGTGCTGTGTTCCCCCTTTCAGCCTTCAGAATATGTCTCTACTAATCCGTGAAAGTTGCGGCGCTCTGAACCAGTGGCCAAGGCTTTTCCCACTGAACCAAGGCCCAGTGTCTGTGCTCTGCTTCACACTTGATTGGTCCCTCCTGTGGCAGAACTCCCCTCCCTGCTGGGCATCGGCGCGTCCCCCTCATTGGGCTGCTCAGCACTGCCTAATCGCCTTCTCCCCACCATAATTACCAGTGCTGAACCCAGAATTCACCAACACACCATTAAAGTCTGGCCAGCCTGCCCTCACCAGGCCTCACATATTAGCTCTTATCACCGGCCTAGGGAAAAGCCCAAGACTAGGCCCAACTTGACCAATGGAGCACCTGTTCATGACTGGTATGCCCTGCAGCACTGTGGAGTTGGCTGGTGCTGCTGCAGGCTGGGATAAAAAAGAAGGAGTTGGCAACTGTGGTGTTGTCCTTCTTCCCCTGCAGTGAAGGTGATGTGTTTATTTGGCCTACATTGAGAAGCTGTGAGAGGTAACTATCTCCTTGTTGTGCTGCATAGAGTACCAGAGAATCCACCCTACTGAGACAAAGCCCTTTGATATGTGACCACTTCAAACCTGCACATACAATAGAAGTTGTGGAAACAACCCAAGTTAAAGTTGTTATAGAAAGGTGAGACAAATTTGCCTTGAACCAACACCACACTTTACATTTTCACTCCAACTCACTTTTAACAAACCAGTAGCACTATATATAAAAACACATGACTACAATAATGTAAAATTATTGGTAGAAATGCTCTCATTTTCGCACCTTTTGTTGTACCAAAAAGGTTCCTAAATTTAAGACCAATGGTAAGAGCATATGGGACTATGCAGGTGAAATACAGAAACCTGGCAAACAGTCCAAAAGACTGATGAAAGTCGGGTACACGTCAGAAGCATTGTGTGTTCTGGCACAAACAGTACCCAGAATGTGGACCAGTCAGACACACAGTACTCGTTAGTTTATTGCTCTCTTATTAGGAACATTTTTGCTTTGCATGGATTGGCAGAGTCCTGCTATCCACTCTCTTCACATGGCCCAGGCTCTGTCAGAGCTGATCAAAAGACATTTCTTCACATCTCCAGACGCCAAGGAAAAAAAGAAGAAGAAAAGAGGGAGAAAAGAAAAGAGCCAGAAGGGGGCATACTGCTCTCTCTTTACTCTGGTCTTTTGGTGAATGAGGACTTTTCACAATACCCTCTGCTTTTTCCTTTTTTTCATTTTTTTCCACAAAAAAGGAAACCTAACAAAAGAAAACAAAAAGAAAAATAAAACATAGCATTTCCTGGTACATGTCACCAAATTGTTCTTGCCATATCAAAAACAATTATCCTCAGGTGAAGAATTGCAACCATTCCAGGAGGAAAAAGAGGTCTTCACAAATCTCACTGCCTTCTAGGCAGCCAAGACCCCCTCGAAGTGGTAATGAAAAGTGTAACTTTAGCCTCGCAGCTGTACGTCTCAATCCATAATCCTTCCCCAAAACCTCACCGTAGAGCCTCCTACCACTCCCATGGCGTTCCCAGTCTTTGCCAGGCAGGGCCTGCACTGATTTATGTGGAAGTCCTGTGTCATACTCTCAACCTGAAAAGGATTTTCTCGACTATATGTACCGGGTGGTCAAGGCAGCTGTCTGAAAACCCAGAAAGCCCTGTCTCTGGGCCTCATTCCCAATCTTTCTCCTCAGTCTCAACAACATAGACATTTTGGACCTTCTCTGAGTATGCTGTGACTCCAGTGTTTTTATAACTTTGCATTCAGCAAAGGTAAGTGTTTGTGCGTAAATGTATATATCTATATGTTCACAGGTTTCTAAAGAAAAATACAGAGCTTAATTTAGTTCCAAGTATATTTGTGTCTTGTGTTCAGCGTTGGTGATCCGGCCTGTAAATTGGCAACTGGTCCATGGACATCTAATACACGGAGAAAAATAACACTCTAGCCCGTTTTGTTTGCATAACTGCATTTATTGAGTCTCATAAATATTGCAATGAAACTGACCATCTCAAAGACATACAGTAGGTTTGAATCTATTTTAGGCTCAAAAAAGAATTGGAGTGAAATGTTTTACAGTAATTTCCTGGTAGCCAAAGCCAACAGTTTCTGTGAAGCGTTCAAGTAAAAATTTTATGATTTCCCTTTAATTATTCTGTCAAAGTTGAAAAGGAAGATACTAATTGGTAGAATGATAATTATTTGATGAAGTGAGTGTAAATTAGGCTACAGATTTTCAAAGAGTTAAACGACACTGGAAAAAGCAGGGTTAAGCAGATCTTTCCATTACAGATCCTCTCTTTGGCACAGCGGACTTGGATAAAAAAGTACAGATTGTACTACTTACCCCTTAAAGCCTGTATAAGGTTCCAGTTAGGGTTGTGAACTGAACAGAGGTTGGTAGATGAACTGTGGTGGACTGCAGTGGTCCACTATAGCTCTTTGAATCCACTCCAGTCATGTAAACAAGCCAAGGTGACCTCTGGACAACTGGGTTTATACATCCTGTGGTAGGTTGTCTACGTAGTGTGTCTGTGGGAGCAGCGGGTGGTTGACACAAGCTCTAAGAAAAGGATCAACTCATCTTCTTTATATATGTGTGCGTGTGTGTGCGTGTGCATGCGCATACATACTTGATTTCACTGCACATGAATGCCTTGTACGTATGTGCCTTAGTGTGACAACCATGTGGTTAATACTAAACACCATTTGGCACCGTCTGAGCTGAAAATGAGAGCATCGCTGCTAAGGACATGCACAGCACATGTCTGATGAAGTCCATTTTTTCCAATTGATACCTTGATTAAAGGCTTGAGATCTTTCTGCAATACAATAAAAGAATAGTGACCCGATGTTATAAAAATAATCTAAATGTATCGCACGAACTCAGAAAACCATTTCAACCAGCGTAAATGCAAACAAAATGGCTGCTGTTGCTAAGCTAACAGAGGTGAAGGAAGATGGAGCTGATGCTGCAGCAACAAAACACAAAAAGCATCATGTACATGGTTAACTCTTTAGTAAATTAGGGACATAGAACACACTGAATTCATTATTTTTTCACCATTTTTGAGCTTGTTTTAAAGAATTATTGGTCCGTAGTTCAGTACACGTAGTACGCGAGAGACTCGTTTTTCTTATGCTAAAGCTTGAAACTAACTTTTAATACTGACACTATTTATTACATTACATTTTTAACAATTTGCACTAGCTATACATCAATGGTATTGATTAAATAACAGCTATTTCTTTAAACGATTAGTTGTACAGAGTGACTGCATAAATTTTGTTTGCTAAGATTGTGAGTTTTGAGATGAGTAAAATGCGACAGCTTAATACGCAAGTCTGTTTGAGTCTTTTCAGTTAAAAGCCATCATAGTTTGACACAAGGAAGCCTTCCATTTTTTCCCTTCTTCTTCTTTTCTCTGAGTACATTGGGTTAACTTTGGGAAGTCTTGTGAAAGTATTCTTTGAAATTTAAAGCACAAGATTGGTTAAAAAAAAAGAAGAAAAAAAATCCAGCTTTGCTTTTTCACTGATCAAAGTTTTTAGACTTGAATTGTAGTCAATACATTTTGGATGTTGTACAGTAATGATCATTAAAGTTACAAAATAAAAGAAAGAGGACAAAAAGAGAAGAAAAGAGACAAAGAAAATGCCTTAAAATAATATGGAAATTAGAATTAGAATTAGAATTTTATTACTTCAGTGTTGTAATTACATTTTCTGTCTTGAATTCAGTTCTAAAATAAGTTAGCAGCTTAAATAAAACAACTGATGCGTCTCCACTTTCATCAAAGCACAAAAATGTATTGTTTGCACTTTGACCACAGTTGACCTACTGATGTAAATACAATACAAAAGACTGGTAAAGAATTGAAGACTTGTTTTGTGAGGATGTCTAACATTCTTGATTAGTAGGAGGGAGACTGCTGACAGTTCAATGTCCTCTCTACAGACAACACACCAAAAACAGATGGCGGCCTTTCAGTTTGAGAAAATCAGAGAAGTTTGCATACTTCAGTCTTAGAGAAACATCTGATTCGAATCACAGTTGTTTGATCAAAAACTGCCACTCTTATTTATAACTGCATATTATTTCATTTTGATGAGAGTTCTAAACAATGTCCCTTGAAGACATAAAAAGACTTGGAAATAGAGAATCTTGCCAATTAAATACAACGTTGAAAGAGTGCACGGATAAATTTCCTTGTCTTTTGATGCCACACATTAAGTTTTGCAAATCTACAAATAGTGAGAAAGAATTGCAAAGAACAGTGTGAACAGATGGCTTTCGCAAAAAAATAAATAAAAAAACAGCTAAACTAGAAAAAAAGTATGAAAATTAAAGAACAAAATTATTTTCTGGTTATTTTTGCAGAAACTATTTTTTGACATTCTACAAAATGTATCAATATGTTTGACAAACTTTATCAGGTTGATAAATTTAGGTATAGATTAATTGGGTCTGTGTCTAATGTATCAGCTATTTTTCTCTTCATAGAAATGTTGAAAAGGAATAATTATTTTTACTGAGTTGTTTTGATAAAGATAAAAATATGAACCCTTTGAACTCTTCCTTTTTTACCAGTTTTTTTCGCGAAACAACTGAATTTTCTCTTTATTTTTTATAAATGTACTAAATAAAACTACCTCAAACGTCAATTTTATTTTTCGAATTACAGCATTAACATCTTTTTTTTATTTTCAGATGTTAAATCAATAATTACGTTATATTCAGAAATTGAAAAGTTCTACACTGGCCGATATTTTAACACAGACATTTTAATATTTTTAATCTTAACGAAATACCAAAAACTACATTTTTTCTTAATAATTATTTTTACCATCAATCTGCAGATATAATTGCTCAATAAAATTTGCTTTGCTTTGCAACTAACTTTACTTTGATTTTTTGTTTGTTTCATTCGCATTTGTTTTGTTTTGTTTGTAATTAGCAAATTATTTTTATATCCTGATTACAAAAAAAATGCTGATGGTAATGTTAAATGAGCATCAATATATCTTAACAAAACACTTATTAAAGTCAAAAGATTGTACATAAGGCCTCATTTTTATTTAGTAAAGTTAAATTAATTCACCTCAAACCTCTGGTAGCATATGTAGCTTGAATGTACCTTGATTTAGTCCAGTCATAAAAGAAACATGTTGGAGTCATAGCACTGATGAGAAATAAAAAGGAGAAAAAGGTTCTGTGGATGTTCTTCAAACGAACTCCAATTTCACACCAACAAATTAAACCAGCCTTAAAGGCATATAACTGATAATCCTGCGCTTTGGACATCAGGCTTTATTTTTTACATAGTTAAATTTGAAGACATCAGTATATTTAATAATATTATTTTAGGAGATAATAGGTTTTTAAATTGATATGCGTGTTGCTTTACGATAAATCCACTTTCATAATTTTTTAACTAATTTGTCAGAATTATGCCCAAATTTATTAACTGATCATTTATAAACTAAACATTTTAGCTGTGGCTTATTTCCGCCACATATTTTCAAATTTTTACAAAGTTGGACATATGTTTAATATTGACCTATTTTTAACTAATGAGATATTTTAACTGTATCATCTGTTGACTACCTTATATTCTCTACATTTATTTCAGGGAATATCTGCTTCATGTCAGGTAGTATTTGTACAGATGACATTCACAATATAGGATGTGGACACCTGCTGCTCCCAGAAATGATGTCTACTTGAAGGAATCTCACATGAAAGTTTGATGTGAAGAGATTTTGTAACCTTTAGCTATTTTTAGAATAATACATAACAGGAGTTGAGGCAGAAGATTGACAGCGTCCATCATCTCTGCTGTTAAAAATAATGTAAAATGGTCCAAAAGGACAGTTGAACGTATGGAATAAAATTATTTTAACAATGCTACTATTATTTCTGTTTTGAAAATAACATTAGACTTTTTTAATTAAGATTTTCCAGAACCACACAATCAGGAAGCTGACTGCCAACTTCCTGCAGCTTGTTTATGGTGACAACTCATTGATGGTCAATGGGGTCCTGCCAGAGTGTGTCTTTGTTAGCTTCTATGCACTGTTGGTGTGCACTCCCCGGTAGAAGCAGACAGCCCTCATCCCTCCTCTGTCCCTGTCTTAATAATAAGCCTTAGATTTAAAGGTAAGGTAGTTTGTTACAGAATAAGTGTAACAGAGCAAAAGTGAATGCAAACTGTAAAGCAGAAGGCCATACTCTACAATGTCTTTCTTAAAAAACAACAAGAGCCCACATATACTGATTTAAAAAGCATGTCACAGTGGATGCTTTAACAAGCACACAGACAGGTTTTAGGTTTGAAAAAGTTAAAGTTTAATAACAGTGAGCAAAATGCTTCTCGTCAAGTGTGTAAAGTCTGTTTTTGAGCGAACAACACAAAATTCCAACAATCTAAATCCTCATATGCTGTGCTAAAAGCTCCTAAATAAGTCAAATACACATTCTCTTCAGTAAAGTCATTACAGTTTCACATTTTGTTAAATTATAAACTATAACATAAAACTTAAAAAAATCACTTGCCACAATGGATCATATCTTATTACCTTAAAATCTGAAGACTGCATTCTTATTGCAAAAGCAGAAGTTTCCTCCCGGGCAGCACCAGGAGGTGCTGTAAAGCAGTTAGCCTTTGATAGCATAACAACAGCAAAAACAAACATGGCTGATGAGGAGGCCATAGCCGAAAGTAGTGTAGACTGGTTCAGTGAGTCAATGCAACATTTACACTTGAGGAGATTTTTTGAGCCCTGAGCATGAATATTGGAAAAGCTCCCCCTGCATGACCTCCTGCATGTTGCTCCAACAGGAGATGCACCCTGCCATGACCTCAACTCAGATATTCAAAGTCTTGTTGAAAAGTGGAACATTGTTGCTAGCATGGTAGCTAGGAAGCACCGGGTAGTGCTTAGCACCCCACAACTCAATATGCCGTAATCAATATAAAGCTGCATCTTGTTCTAGCGAGTCAAGCTCGAAGAGACTGGACACTTGTGTTGTTAAATTTATGTCACAACCTCTGTGAATGATATTTTTTTCATTTGAAAAGTCCCACACTTTTTACTCGTAGTTATGTTTTCAAAAAAAGTTTGACCATTTCAAGTATATTTCTTCATCAGAGTTCCGAGCAGTTTCATTCCATTTCAGTATGTCTGACTTTCCATGTCAATACAAAAAAGCTGAGCTATGAAGTGGCAAAATGGGAAAAGATCAGTTTTGTTGTAAAGATCGAACAATGAAAAAATGCTAAAGCCATGGTCCCTTGAGTCCCAGATTAAGCTTGACAGAATGTGATAAACTAAAAGATGGAGTGAAGCGACCTGGTCCTCCTTCGTCCTCATCTGAAGTGTTAAACCTCACCCTGACTTTGTAACGCTGAGACTTGTGAGTCACAACTGTGAAGATATAATGTTATCTAAACCCAATCTGTCACCAAATGGAGCAAAAAAAAGTGCTTGCCAAGTGTACAAGTCTAACATCACTACTCATGAGACACACACTCCCACGCACACCAACACAAGGACACACATACACACACACACACACACAGACTTCCCTATCTCCATGTCATTATACTGGCACAATCAGCAATTAATAAAAAAAATGAATTCATAGAGTTGTCATTAACACGATCACTTTCAAAGGTCAGGTTAGACATTAGGGAGTAATTGACAGACATATCAACACTATTATGTCACTTAATATGACACAATTATGTGAAATAATTAGTCCCGTCACCGTCAGGTAATTTCAGTAATAATGATGATAAAGAAAAATCTGAAAATATTTTGTTAATGTGATAACATAGAGTAATGAGTAATGAGTAATTTCCCAGTGATGAATTTTATGGCCTCATGGGTCTTAGCTGCTGCTCAGCGCGTGACCCATTTTGCGTTTCAAGCGAACCAGAAACATTGCTAATTTCGACAGCTCAATTCACGACTACCCAACCCCTAACAAGTCTGCCACTCTCTGCAGCAATATTGAAGTATGTAGTGACAGACAAGAAGCGCTGGCGTGGCGGTGCCCTGATGGTACCCAGGTGGTGCTTTTGGTTCGGAAAATGCACGCTGCCACGTGTCAACAATACATGGATAGATGTAACGCAGCTGTCCTCCAAAACCTAGTTTTGGCTTTCGTATTGGCATTCAGTTAAATATTCAAATTCATTCCTGAAGTAAAGCCTCACAGTGAATGTACTTTGACTAATGTTCTATTTGCCCCATTTGATTATATTATTAAAACTCTTTCAATTTCAATGTATGGAATATTTGAATGTCCAAAATTGTCAAAGCAGGGATCATTTTTTAATGTTGTGATCAAAATAAAATATGATGTTAAACATCATTTGTTATAAATCATTCAAAAAATAAATTGCTTTTATTATTTTGCTTTTATATGCATAAAATGAGTGTCTGAAAACTGAAAAACTACTGCAATTGTCAGATAAATGAAAACCACAATATTGCAGTCCAAAGAATAAATGGTAGGAATTTATTTTTCAAATATGAAAAAACCCTTCTTCAAATAAGCCTTTAGGTGTTAAAATGAAATATTTTGAATCTATTTAAAGACTCATCAGTGAATTTGCTTCCAACAGATTTTAATATGTGCCGTGGCAGTTTCTTCGTGACAGGATGTAAAACTAGAAAATCCGACTTTAGCCTTAGTTTATACCCTCGGTTATACCCTTAGTTTATTATTGAATAATAATATGGCTCAATAAATTCTATGTTAAAGCATCCACTTCTTTGCATAATAAAATATTATTTTTATCTTTAAAAATAAAAACAGAGTAGAGTCTACCTGCATCGTTTCATTCTGCTTCTATTTAAGTGAAAATATTCCCCCTCCTGAAGGTGAGCACTAAAAGCTGCTCGGGAGCTGTGACTTCATCAGTATAAAGGTCAAAGTCTTCTGGTGAATTTCTTTACACAGCTTTATTTAAATCAGCACGTCTGCGTAATAATAGAATAGGCTAACTTTAATAGCATACATTGAGAATATATCACTCGGGCTTTTGGATGCAAAACTGGTGAAAGAGGTGGTATTTGCAAAGTCAGGCCACAGTAAGTGCCAGCAACATAGCTGCTATAGCCATGAAATGATAATAATAATCTAAAAGAAAAGAAATTACAATTTGCCAAATCAAACTGGCAACAAATGCATGGCATGTATGTAGCATTGGGATGCTTTATAAAGACATCTGCTGATTGCACAGTTTAGAGAGGCCTGCAAGAGAGGACTCTGGCAATAGAATTAGCAAAGAGACTGAGGGACTAGTACAGAAAGAACGAAGGACTTGAACACTCACACTGTTCACTCTGTCCCTTTGTACATGAATCCATAAAGATGTGATATGGAAAGTTGACTTGTCTGTTTTACACAACAAGAGTCATGGGCTGCTCAGAGTGGCAGAATAATATTAGGTTGCCAAAAAGTAGTCAAGGGCTCTCATTTGTTCCAACCTACAGCTTGGCAGGTACATAAAAAAACAGCATAGGCTGAATTGAATTTTTCTCTGCTATCACAAAGTGTTAGCAGAAATGGGATAAGAAAGGCGCTTTCCCGATGGTGCAGTCTGGAACATACATACTTCCTTCATGCGTCAGTACTGCTGTGTCCATTTTCTGACCGTGGAGGGCAAATTGGTGTCTGTCTCGGCTGATTGCGACATACCTGTAGACAGGTCTGACCACATGCATCCCAGCATGTTGTTGTGCCAGTGCGCTGTGTGGAAGACGGAGAGAGAGAGAGACTTGTTTCAGGCATTCCCGACACTGAGGGTATCTTCCTCCACATGATATCAAGGCCAGCGCTGAAACCAATGACACACAACGTTAAGAGCCTCACACCTAACGGGGCTAGATCAGTGTAAACAGACAACACCTACATCCTTCTGCTATGCTACTTTTAGATTTAATTTTGATTCAGCAGTGCATCTGCCATCTATGTAATTTGCTTGTCAAGCCTCTCGCGCTGAAATATATCTTCAAGATTTATTTCAATGTAAGTAGACACCTTTTCCAACTATGATTGAAAATATAAATGAAGAACTATTACTAAATTATATAATATTGAATAGAATGAGTACCATTGTTTGAACTATTTTTTTTTTTAATTGGCTCAAATTAAAGTGAAAGGCATTTGTAATGCAGTCATATTTTCAGTGCACCTGCACGAGAGAAAACGTTTCAATACAGAGTTGTTTGGATTATGTTGCTCTCATTAGTTACACATAGGGCCAGTAAATGACGACTCAGAGAAGAAACATACGGACTGGAGAGACTCAGCTATCTGTTCTTTCATCTTTTTTTCTTTTATCACATGTCTATAAATATTGGCTGGAACAACCTTTCCTCAGCGGGCTGCAGGTACTTTTGTTCAGCATAAGTGTTCATTACAATTAAGCTGAGAGTTATTTTGAGAGACAGCTATTTGAAATGGGTCCCAGTTAAAGTGTAACTGGGCAGATGTAAGTGTTTTTTATCAGTAGATAATCAAATAAACAGTATAATTAAGTCTTAATTGAAGCATGCCTTAAAATAGTCTACAACTTAGCACTATCAGTGGTGAGCAGATATGTTTACATTGAGCTTGGGTTTCATCTGAACATCTGAGGGCATCTGGTTCTGCCTCTGCAGAGCCATATGCGTCCCTATGATCATGTTTAGCCAGTGTGTCCTGTGTGTTTTCCCTAAGCCTTCTTGCTCTCCATGACCTCTCACCCAGGCTCTCTCTTTTCGTTTGTTGTTCAGGTCAGAGTCCACACACTCCTGTCTCACAACCACATGGTCAGATTTTGGTATGCAGATACACAGACACAGGTAAGTCTGGTTCAGGTGCACCCCACAGTGATCCTGACCCATTCTGGTTCACCCCACAGCTCTTGGGGCCCAGCAGGTTTCCAGCTCAGGTCATAAGAGGCCTCAACATCCCAGGGATGAGACTCCACACTGGCATGAAGAAGAACGTTTGATGTGGCCCAGTGCTGGGCTATGTTACCATCTTACTGTGCTTTTAATTAGCTCCAGCAGCTGCTACTTCCTGATTGTCAGGCCATGATACACTCCACTGTCTCTGTAATTTCTTACAGGTGACTGTCAGTTGAATGTCAGCTATGTTGGTAGCGGCACAATGTGTGTTCTCCTTTGAGTCAGGTGTTAGAACTTTAGAGTGCAGTATCCTTGTTTACCAAGTTAATTAACTGTAATGGGACTAAAAAAGATCTGAATGAAAAACAAAAATGCTCACAGTGCCATAAAGTCCACAGCATGTTTCCAAATACGTTATGCAAATATGTCTCCAAGTGCTAATCCCTGCCCATTATTACCAGCCGTGATTGCCGAGCTGGTATTGTTTTTCACCTTGTGGCTGTGCTTGTGTGTCGTCATGGTATAATGCAGGCTTTTAGACCCCCACTGTAGTGGGTAACTACCACAAAGGCAGCTTTAAGCTCTTCGGCAGGTGTTTATATAGCAGGTCTGCAAGTGGATAGATTTTTTTTCTCTCCATTATAACATCACAGCATTGCAAGACATATTTAGAGAACTTTAAAGGTATGTAACTGGTAAACAGAGGCCAGGTTCAAAGACAGCGATGGTCTGAGTTATTATTAATGTAGTAACACCTACATGTGTATCAGAATATCACTATCAGATATGTGTGCGTGTGTGTTTTCTTGGTTTTGTTTAGTTTTATGAATTAGATGTCTGTTTGCTAACTGAAATCATAATATATAGGCACCAAACTTCCCTGGGAAACTGTTGAAAGTCCTACCCTTCAATCTTATTACTGTTCTCCAACTTGCACAAAGACTAAGCTCTAGAAATTGCCCTCTCAGGACAGACTGCTAGAAACGGATCTCTGATTCAGTGTGCGCACCTTGTTTCCTGATCCCTTTTGTCATTCCTGAGTTGGTGGACCTTAAAAGTTCACCAAAGATTTAAGAAAAACGCAGCCTTCGCAGCTTGCTATGGCATACTAATACCCTGGACTCATTAAATTAATGGGGTCCAGATTTCTCTTACAGAATGTGCGTTGATGCCCTTTGAGTTTGCCGGGGCTAGAGGGTGTGCAGCACTTTGAAAGCCCTGACCGGCATATTGAACATGCTTTAATAGAACCCTTTTGAGACTCCTAGTAGGATGCTCAGTAACTCTTTGCCTTCAAGTTCCCGCACGTCTCTGTGTGATCTTGTCAGATAGCCACTCTATCCTCAGATTCAGCTGGAGAGGGGGAGGGGACCATTTGCGTTAAATGGGGCCAGAGGTGTCTGTGTCTCAGCAGAGGCCATTCTTTCCTGAAGATGTGTATCTTTGAGACATGGTGCTGAGCAAGCTTTGATGTAGAAAGGTGCTCAGTGTAAAACTCTGAAACAGACAGCTTACAGGCTAGCATTCAGTTAGATTCCCTTCAGGGACAAGAGTCCGATCTCTGTTGGACTGCCCATACAGGATTGAATTAATTTTCCATTCATCCAACCACTGACAGGGGAAGAAAATCCAGCCCATCAAATAGCCATTATAAATGCTACTGCCCATTTAATGTGAAGACACTACTATGAAGCACTTTATGATGGAGGTAAGCTGCTGGAATTTAGAAAATCCACTTTTATAGCCAAAGGTAGCAATAGCTGAATTTCAAGGAGTAAAGGGCAAATGGAAAGGTTCTGTTTTATAGGCAGTGTATTATAAAGGATAAGACTTAATATAATGGCAGAAATGGAATATTAATATATGATTTTAGCATATTTGCCCAACAGCAAAAAGATGACCTGATAAGAAGAAAAAAAGCTGGGGAACCTTCATTTGCATGACAAAAAAGTCTCTTTAGAGTACTAATACATCACCCTCACACTTGCCACCATTAGAAGTTCCTGACATTAAGATAGAGACCAATTATCCTCAGTAAATTTGAGATTATAAGATAGGAATGTTTTCATTTTTAGACATTTTTAGATTGTAACAATCAAATGAAATTATTTTTTTCAGCCATTTTGATGTAATCAATCTTTCTTTCAGTAGAGCTCTGATATCTTGACTTCATGCTGTTGAACTCATGAAAAACCTTAAAAACATGATTTGAATTATATTATCTATTCCTTATATATCCTATTTAAAGAAGGAAAACTCAAACTATAGGACTGAAATAGTTTTTTTTAACCCACACAAGTGGTTGACAGGGAGATGCAGTGCCTGAGCTACACAATAAAGCTCTAGCTGTGGAACATAAAGAATAAACGGAAAACCTGTCGAGCACAAAGTGGCTGACTCAGGTAGCATTTCGTCACTCAACTGAGACTATCAATCTCTCACTCCCTCTTTATCTGTGTTTGTGCATGTGATAAAACAGCAAACAGAAATCTGTGTTGGGCAATCATTTGATATACCGATCTGGTTTTGACAGTAATAATTTCATAAAACCTTTGATTTTAGCTGGATCACAACTGCTGGATATTGCTGCTCAGAGAGATGCGCTGGTTTAATGGCTGATACTTACATGCCTGAGACTCTAAAGTGTGCCAGTAATTTATTCTCTTCCCAGTGCTCATCATCCTGATGCAACTCACACAGTGAAAAGAATTTATATCTGCTGTACCTGCGGCAACACAGTCATGGGGGGAGGGGGGTTATCACATATTTTGTGATCAAAATCAGAATGCACATTATGATTTTTAAGTAGATGGAGTGCCATTTTACCATAAGAGATCCTGTGAGAATGAAAAATTGTTAGATTGTATCACTTTTAAAATATGCACAGATACCCCAAGCATTCAACAAGTCTCCTGAGTTTAACTAATTTCAAGAGGAAAGTAAAAACAGTTTGACTCACTGATTTGATCCTTATATAAGCTGCCTACTCCTGCCAAAAGTCTTTCTCAGAGTATGGCTTAAGCACTTCAAAGTTAGGTACTACATAGAGAGCATGATTCATTTGGCAGTTCTTATTGTCCGGCCTCAAAAACCCAAAGCAACCTAGAGACTCACTTCAGAAAAGAGAAAGAATTTGGCTTGAGCTTAGGCCGCCCATCCCCATCCCCATCTAGAGATGGGCTCTTTTTCATCTTATCGTAGTCTTAGTGCATTGGTGTGGTGACTATGTGCTTCACAGGTGGGGTTCTCCCTCTGTCAAATAAGTGAGCTCACTAAGGATGGGATTTGCCGCTGTTATTTTTCTATTAAGGGAGAATTATGCTAAGCCTTCAGAGGCCATCTTTGTGTTGCCATGGCAGCCTATATTTCCTACCGGGTTGCGACCTTGAATGACTACAGTGTAAAGCCAAGTAGGCCTAAAACCCTTTGAGGATTAGATCTAGCGCCTCATAGTTATGCAAAATATCTCAGATATGATTGAACCTTGAGCAGACGAGTGACAAAGTTTATTAAGATGGCTCCAGCTTTCTTCTGATCATAATCATTTGAATATTATCAATCACTTGGCTTCAAATGCAACTTTATATTGTACACA
>JBAMHX010000008.1:15769532-15803959 GCA_037177515.1 Pseudomugil tenellus | reverse complement strand
CACACACACACACACACACACACACACACACACACACACACACACACACACACACACACACACACACACACACAGGGGCCACAGGGAACTCCAAGTTTCCATTCATGCTTCTCATTATCAGGGCATGTCGGTATTTTATGAGGCCATGTAAACCACTGAATTACTGCACTTTAAAATGCATCCTGACACTATTACGTGACCATGCTGATGGAGAGACCTTTCATTGCTGGAACAAGGACCTAAAATCTTGGACGACAAAAGAGCATGACTTGTTAATTATTTTTAACTGCCGGATAAAAATGATTATGAAGTAAGACAGGATACACAAATGGCAGAGGCCACATCATAAAGTGACTCTTTGTCTCTGGAGAAAAAATAACATTTGTTTTACTGGGGAAATGGGAACATGGAGAAGAAAGACAGTCTTGTCCACTTCTAAAACATACTTTACTTTGTTTAAGTAAAAAAAAAAAAAACACTACAGTATTAAACAAACATTTATTATTACATAAAAAACATAAAAAATCTAACACTTGCATTTGTTAATTGCATCTATTAAAAGTTAACTTGCAAAACATCCATGATGGCAAATTAATTATAACAGTATGCAACACATCAAGATTTTAGCATTTATAATTTATTCTGACGTGTTAAACTAATTACAGCAAAGAGTGAGCGTGTTAATCCCAACTGGCATTATATTTTAATAAGTCAGCACTATATTCAGTCATTCTTAAATGCACACATATATAAATTACTGTAGAGAAATTCTGCTGACTTTGTATGTATAATCTTAAAAAACCTGTCAGGTGAGGTATATGTGTTTTTTGTCTTGTTCTTACACATCCAGGGGTTTAAAATAATGTTACAAACTTTCAAAAAAATAGTAAAAAAGAAAAAGTTAATTAATTCTGTCAGTTTTTCTAAATGAAAAATATCAATTCAGATCTATAAATTGTATATTTATAATCACATCCTTTTATGCAGTGGATCCCAGTTTTTCTATATATTTGCATATGTATTGATTATTTAGACTTATATATTATATAGACTATCATTATTAGATTACAGACTTTAATAGATAAAGGGGAAATGTGGTTTAACGCCAGATCATTTACACATAATGTATTGTATTTGATCATTGTTTTATCTAAACTAACTCCTTAATGTCTGGTCTGTACATTCTTTTATTCACATATAAATTGTTATGTTTGTTCACAAGTATATATTTAGCAAGTGTATCTCAGGGAGCCACGGTAGCAGCACAGCTGAGGCAGTACCAAGCTGTTGGTCGGCAGAGAAGTGACAATAAATGTGGCAGGCCAGTCAAAACATGCTCTGTTCTTCCAAGATGGGCCAATGTGCTGCTGAAGAGGGCCTTCTGAGGCACCTTTTAATGTGGTAAAGTGATCTGTACAATTGGGACACTCCAAGAGGCAATCCCTGACAACCAAGGCAAAGCAACTCATTTCATTTTCACTCAGCCTTGTCATCATCTGTCCAACCCATTTCCCCTGGATTATGTCAAAAACATGGGAGAATTCTGGCTATGTTTACATACCAAAAGTTAGTTTGTTTATGTTCCC
The DNA here is from genome assembly GCA_037177515.1 of Pseudomugil tenellus. NCBI lineage: Eukaryota > Metazoa > Chordata > Actinopteri > Atheriniformes > Pseudomugilidae > Pseudomugil > Pseudomugil tenellus. The sequence goes on along the minus strand of JBAMHX010000008.1, from coordinate 15,802,373 downwards.
ATACTAACTTCATATGGTAGGCTACTTCAAATCTTCCTTGGTAACGGATATTCTTACAGAATCTGAATTGATTTTGGGGCAAACATTACACATTTCTCTTTATCTTCTATCCTTTCATTATATACCTATTACTTTTCCCCTTTAATTCATTTGTAGATGTGGTGGTGACTTTGTGACTCAGCTGGTTTACCACGGTAACCCTTGTTGGCAACATGAAAAACTTTAGACTTTGTAGAGAATCATGCTGAATGAAGCAGACTTGAGAAAAAGCCAGACAGTGCCCAGAACACGACAGCAGAGCCCAGTTGGCCTCCTGACAATCTGGCCGACAATACCAGTAGACTTAGCACTCACTTTTTACAAGGGCTGCCTCAAATTACTTCTCTTTTTCTCTCTCTGCAGCTCCCACAAAAGAGAGAGTGGCAAATTGAAACTGAACTTTATTTGAAGCTGTAGCCAGACATAGTCCATAGCAAGTATTGTTGCCCTGATCTAAATAAATAATCGTCATCAAAGGAAACTGTCTGAAACACAGATCTGACCATTCTGGCTAACTCGCCGTAAAGCTTCCAAAGCGGAATAGAACTTTGGGCTCAGCTTAAATGAAAAGGGATTTCTTTTCTTCTTTGCTCCCCATTCTAACTCTTCCTTTTTTCTCTCTTTACTCCTTCTTCTTGTCTGTTGAAACATGTGGTCAGCTGTTATGCTTCCATGTGGTCAGATGATCAAAGCCGGGGAGCAGCAGTAATTGTCTCCCGCTGAAGCCCTGCCCCGGCTGGGATCAGGATCCCAGCAGGTGGGGGGGACAGCCATGAGAACGGAGGGAGAGGGTGGAGGAACGCAAGAGGCCCTGCTTGGCAGAAATAAAGACTTCCTAAGGGCTGCTCTCTGACAACAGAGCCCCAAAGGGAGAGTGAAAAATGAAGCCTCCACACATTCGAAGGGGTTTTTACTCAGGGAAAAGGGGCCGCGATTGGGGTGAATGTTAGTGAGAGAGGGCAAGATGGAAAGCATAAGAGAATAGGATTATAATATTTGCTCTGAGCAGAAAGGGACAATTGAGCACCCCTTTCAAAGTGTCTTACGATTGTGCCTATGTCGAATTCATGCCTTTCTTTTCTTTCTTCTTTTTTTTCTTTTTTTTTAGTTTCATGAAATATATATGCTGTTTGTTTCACCTGCTGACCCTTCTTCTCTGCTCAAACACCTTCTAACCTGTCACTTCTGAAAAAAAGGGAAAAACTCCAGAAATAAAATTGGCAAACTTTCTTGTAAAACACACAAAAACATGAGCAACTGACATGGAGGTAAACATAAGAAAGTCCACTCTTTCCTCTCACAAGCAAGCCAACAAACACATTATTATCATACACAAACAAAATCACACACACAGAGGTGGGGAAAGACCATGCATACCTTGGCCTGTTAGTGTTTACATGAAGACCAGAGGGAGCTGTGAATGCTCACAAGTCTGGTTACTTTGCATGTATGCGAGAGCTCGCAAAACACTTCTCACTGCTGTCCGTCATTTTGATTGCCCAGCAGGACTCCACAGCCCCAAACCTCCAAACACCTCGACTCGTAGCACCCCCCACAAACTCCTCAGCCAGATGGCTTTTTTTTTTAACTGTCTGTAGGCTCCTGCACCTCTGCTCTACCACACTAAATCCCCGAGATGGCTGGGTGGAGTGGAGGGTTAGGAGCTCTGCGTGGACAAATGGTTCGGAGGTAGCAGAGCAAATAAAACGGATTAAGAAGAGTCTTTTCACAGATACTTCAAAACTATTTTGGCGCAGAGCCATGGATCCCTCCCTCCTCCTCCTCCACCACCACCATCAACCGCCCTGTAGAGGGAAAGATCAGACACTCACAAAGAAATGTCCAAAGCACACAGACCTCGTCTTTGGCCAATCCAAGATGTAAAAACTATTAATGTGCGTAGGTATACAGCAATTAATTCATGATTATATTTAAAGCTTTAACTGTAAAGTTAGATGCAATTTTTATTTTTTTCTTTTAAGAGAAAATGTGTCAAAACATTAGTGCATCAATCTAACTGTCGGTCTGCTTCAAGAATATTGTTCAGTATATTCAGTAGTAGTATATTCGTACTACAGAAGTCTATCAGCATATTAGATCTAATCAGTGTAACATCATGAAAATAACTAGCATCTTTCACACTAATAATGTGTGAGTTGAGATATAAAGTCAGTGAAAATATCTACAATGAAAAATGATTCATTCACCCCTCACACATGTATATGAACTGTCATTTTCATAAAAGCTCTCTATTCAAGCTGACTGACATTGATTGAGTGCTTTTGATATGCCCATAGAAGTTTTAACTGTTTGGCTTTCTGACTTTTATAAAACAAGAGAGTTGCTTTAAAACACACACGGAACAATTTGAAGTAAAATGCAGCCCATCTTAGAGCACAGGGCATCAATAGAAGGTGATATGAAGGAAATCCAAATGTCACCCCTTGGCTCTACCCAGCCAAAGGTTAGATTCTTGATTCCCTGCTGTGTCATTAGGTTGCTTAGCAACGGGCTACAGGCTATAATTAGTTTAGCAAAATTAAGATTTCCATTTTGCTAACACAAAAACACTTATCTGAAAAGTGTCACATGTTCACTGAAAGAAATTCCAAAGGCAGGCATTGAAATATGAGTGATGAGTTTTTTAGTTTTTTTTTTTTCCTCTTCATTTTTGGCAAGCTACGGTTGTCACCACTGAGTGAGATATACAAGTGCAGCTGTTACAGCACACTTAATGAAAAATCATAAGATGAAGCATGATATCATCCTGCGAGCATCTGTCAAGTGTTATTCTCATATGTTTGTAGCATACTAATTTTCAAAACTGGAACTGTCCTTCAATCTCCCAACTTCTCTGCAACAAGAACATTTAGAAACATCAACCACTTTTATCATACAACACCCCTTCTTTGTATCCTTCAACACTCATGTAAAGTCAGAAAGCAAGACATCTTTATTTAAGGTATATTAAACTACCATTATTTGAGGAAATCTACCTTCACATATTCTGTAAACAGTAAAGGAAGAAACACCAACAACATCAGAGCAGAGTCACTAAATTGCACTAAACTCTGCATCAAGATCAACGAATAACCAGAACATCCACCTGTCATGCGACTATTCATCATTTTAACCACAAATACATGGTTGCATTCCAAAACCACAACCACCCATAATACAGCCTGACATCTAGTTATGACTAAAAGTGGAAGGCAGGGACACCAGCTCCTGCTGACATGTTACTCTGCAGCGACGACAAGGTCACCAGAATCACATAATTAGCAGGGGTGACAAAAGACCCAGCAGGATCCAGCCCAGCCTCCCCTAAGGGAGATGTCAGAACATCAGCCACCACAAGTAGAGGCCTCCGTGGTCCTGCCAACCTCTGCATATGCATCTCATATACAAATAATGCCACTCGTTCCCAAGATTTAGTTTTTGAAAAACTGCTGAATTTAGCAAAAACATTCAACAAAATTCAGCAGGTTAAGCTGCTGTGGATGTTTAAAAAGTAATAATAACAAAATATCACCAATGTGTGCAGTCCCTATTGAGTTGATGATTATGTGTCTGAAACTGTGGAAGCTGAGGAGTTATTTTCAGAGATAGATGATGGTTAGATTGCTAGTATTATTAATCAGACTGTATATGTGATAGGGCTACAGCCTCACCAGGACAGCAATAGTGATTGTAGAGGGATATGCATACACTCACATAAACAAAAGAACACCATACGAAAAGCATCAAGGCAATGGCAAGATTCGGAGACCTAAAAAAAAAACTCATGAGTCTTGAGTCAAAGGCTTATGTGTGCGAGTGTGTGGATGTGTGTATGGAGGGTTCTTAAATCAACAAGTTCTTGTGTTGAGCTTCTTACACCCCAGTGATCACTGGATACAAGTCACTTTTTTCCATCTTTTCAGACCAAACTGTTCATTCTTTAGAAAATTCAAACAGTAATAACAACAGCAATCACAACAACTATGTAATCACGCAGGAGAGAAAAAGATTAAAGAATGTCAGCTGCCTGTTGCCAGGAAAAACAGATTGTGGATGACCAATATTTCGCCCTCTTCCTTGTGTTTCTTCTTTTCCAAAATGGCAGAAAAAGAGGATGAGCAGAGAAACAACGAAGTTAGCTGAATAATTCACGGGCCAGTGACACAGCTGCATTGTTACACAGCTAACGTAAGATGCAGTAAAACAGGGAAGGAACAGATTATTCAGTTTAGAAAAAAATGTAAAAAGATAATAAATAAATTATACAAATATTGAATCCATCAAAATGACTGAACATAAGAGGTTTTAACATGTCTTTATTTTATTATTCATTATATTTTTAAGAAATTATTAGGTATTATTAACATGCTTAACATATTATTATCATCATATTTGTTTATCATTAATAAATAAAATAAATAAGAGTTTATCAAATTTTATTGTGGCAACAGTATTGATATATTTCCTTACTAGAATGAATTTCACCTTAATGAAATAGCTGGTCAAAACAGTGCACCAACTGGCCCCAGCAAAAAGCAGCTGTTGGCATTTAGCAGATAAATACAGGCATCAAAATAAACATTCCTCTAAGACCAACAAACTTAATGTGTTGATTTATTGCATTTGCATAATGCAATTTAAATTCCAAGTTTGCTTATCTTCTAGGGTCTCCTCCTCTGAGTAACCATCTCTCACTACTGAAGTTTACATTTCTCTAATGGTTCCCTTTTGGTGTCTACTAATTAATCTCCACACTCTGCAGTCACACACTATTTCATGCCACAACAAATTAGTCAATAAAAGGCGGCTGGTCAAAGAAAAGAAAAACACCTTGATCTAACTCATCAGTATAATAAATTAATAAATATGAGAGTGTAAAATAACAAGCATGCAGAATAGTTATTTATTGTGAAAATGTAAATAATAAACCTGTGGTCAACTATTGCATATTTAACCCTTTAACATCTATGTTAAGTAAAAAGGCAAGAGAAAATGTTTCTCTCCATTTTTCTGTTTGTTTTGGACAAAAATAATCAAAAGAAATGTGTTGTAGCAAAAGGTTGAGATAACAACATTTAGCTAATAACAACATTAAGACAGTGAAGTGGTGAAAATGTGAAACAGTGGTGAGAGAACAGTTTGGGTTTTACATACCAAGCAGGGTGGTAGAGATGGATCAGGTATTGGTTTATTTCCACAATTTTGTTAAAATCATTTTAATAACTGCACATTTCCCTCTACCAAATGGTAGACCAGAAGTTAAAAGGGTTAAATGCAAAGAAAACAAAGCAGTTTTTCTTAAATGTAAGATAGAAAATTGTCTTATGTGTAAAATTGAGATTCAGTTCATATGCACATAACTGGAGGAGATTGCAGAACGAGCTGCAGAAGTATTTGTTTACTATCTGTTAATCATAGCTGTTGAGGTTCCCTAAATATCTATAATAATTATGTTTTTGTGTTAAAAAACAGCTGAGCCTGTTGTTGGACATACCATCATAATCAGTGAACATTAGCAAAGCATCAGTGAACAGCAGCATGAAGCAGCTAATATTCATTTTCAAAGAGCCTTTTATATCCATGTATTGTAATAATGATGGATTCCACTTTTCAAGGCAATCAAAGCACTTTACGTATCGATTATTCATCCTCAATCATATTTGGTGTTTGTAAGCTACCTGCAAGTAGACTGATGGTAAAGTGGCAGCCAGTCCAACCATCACTGGAATGGTGGCAAGGAGGGTGAAGTATCTTGCTCAAGAATGCAACAACTCTACTGTGAGACCGGGATTCGCACCTCTAACCCTTCAGTCATTGGAGAACTTGCTTTATAACCTGATACACTGTCACTCTTCTCACTTTCAGTGTTATTCCTTGGCATCAATTTTAATAATGTTGGCACCACAGAATATTTAAACACTGCACATTTTTATCAGCCTTGGGTTTGCAATGCATAAGCAATATGGGCTACTCTTTGCATGGCTGTATCAAACAGTCACTACCCAGAAAAGAATTTTAAGAAGGCAAGCAAAAGTATTAAGCTTGTTTCATACTCCACAAGAAGCGAGAACTGAGTTGTTGTTCTTGAGGTCGCAAGAACCATAAAAAAGTTCATGTTCGGCCCACCCACTCTAGCATGCTTTATGTGCACGTCCAGCCACTGCAGAGACAGATAAAGGGCCGGTACTAATTTAAATGTTGTCCAGCTCTCGGTAGAGGTAGGTCATCTTGAAGGAGCTCACAAAGAGCGGTAGTTTAAAAAGTTAGCACTAGCAGGGCTACAGACAGACCCTTACCTTATGCCTCCTACATCATTTACTGATTAAACTAAATCTCCGTCTCTGCCCAACTTCAGTCCGCACGATCTTTATCACTATGTGGTAAATGGAGTATCTCCATACACTGGTGCTGATTTAAAAGCCTTCAAAAGTATAGACACCTAGCAGTTCTTTGTCTCTGACTGGGTTACTGCTACACGCTGCTACTCCTATGGTGGAGGAATGTACCTCATAACTGCAAAGGTAAGACATTGTATGCCGGTCCTCTGCAATCTAAATGTTATTTTTCATTGTTGTTGATATAGGTCTGGGCGATTATTTGTGTTTTTTTTTTCTTTTGCATTTCGACCAAATAGCCCGTTCGCAGATGTAAGTAACAAGCTACAAGTCCAGACTCCTGCGCTCAGCCAAAGAAACAGAGCTAGGATAAAATCTGCTAACTGTAAGATACCTAATAACCTCTAGAACTCCTCTCGGCCAACAGCGTTGGCACTTTTTAGAATAACTCGAAGAACCTCACAGGAAAACCTGAAGCGCTACATTGCTGACTGTAGTTTACTGTCTGGGCGAACTAAGCTAAACTATGAGCATTTTGAGTCTTTCCAGGAGGTTTTTAATCCAGCCGTGCTGCGGTTTTTCCGGGAACTTTTGCATGTGAATTCCAACGTGACTCATTCAATATTTATTACATTTTGTGATTAAAATGTGTAAATTATGTTAGCGGACTTCGATACTGAAGCTTGATGTAAACAACTGCAACTTTCAGTCGCAGTTGTCGGTGTCTCGACCAATCACAAGCTTGGATTTTCTTTTTCTTTGCTTTTTATGACGGTGAAATCGAAGAAGAAATCGAAGCATGTGATTGGTTGAGAAGCCGACTGCAAGTCGCCATTGTTTACATGGAAGTCCGCTAACATAATTTACACATTTTATACACAAAAGGAGAAGAATAATGAATGTATTATGGTGAAATTACCTGTTGAAGTACCCCGAAAAACATATCGCACCCAAGGGTTGGAATTAAAACCTTTTGGAAAGGCTAGAATTTCACCAAACTCAAAATTGATCACCCAAAGAGTGTGCTACAGTTAGCAACTAGCATTTAGCGTTGTGTGGTTCCTGAAATATTTGACAAAATACCAACGCTAGATAATTATGTTAGTAATTATAATTAGCTGTCTACATCATTACATTATTAGGTGTAAGTGTGAGCGTGATGTTATCTTGTAGAAAACGCACGCTGCAAATCTGTGAATACTTGTTGGGCTGCCAGTCTTTACAATTTATTGCTGCAATCCACCTTCATCTTTTTTCAGTATCTACAGGTATGCGATAAAAAGCGACGCCAGGCTCATACCCTTGCCTGTTTGTGCACCCCAACGCCCAACAAGATGTTACCATTTTTGCAAAAACAGATAAAAAGGTTTAAAGGTCAGGTTTTCTTTGGTCAGGATTATATACTTCCGTCCCCCGTCATGGCAATGAGGGCGCGTCTCTGTATAGTGTTACGCGGCGTGCAAAGGGTCCATATGTTGTCTTCCGGCTTTTCCTGGTTACACCTCCTTCAAGTTTCAGACCTATCACAGAATACTTCTCGCAGCCCCTCGAGAAAAAAGGTCTGCCAGCCCGGTGTGTCGAGAAACTGTCTTCAAATACGTTCGCAAGAACAAAATGACGTCATTTTTTTCTTGGAGCCCACCGAGAACAAGAACAAATTTCTCGCTTCTCGTGGAGTATGTTGCAGCCTTTAGGTGGGCTAAAAAGAGTTAAGATTAGTTTTACTTGTCAGCTAGTATTGGTCATGTTTGTGCTTGAAAACCGGAAACGGTTAATCATACATGTTATCAGGAGCTTAAAACAATAAAGTTTCAAAAGTTGTTTCCATCCTCTTATATACAAGTATTGTTTGCGTATATAAGAGCGCATCTTATTTGTCTTTTTTTTAATAAAAAGTAAATCTACCAATAGCAAATATAACTTTGTATAATTTTTTACAAGATTTTGAACTTCTGTTGAAATTGGTCCAACTCTCAACTTCAAACTACATACAAGATTAAACAATTATTTTAACATGTAAAATGACTGTCACCAGTCCTGTTATTTTCTACTGAAATTAAGTCTTTCGTTGCTTGAAATCAAAGTCTAAACATTTAATATTTGTTCCTTGAGTGGGCTACAAACTATGAATCACATCTTTGAGTAGTTTTACTGAAGCTTTAGCCCAACTCTAAAAAAAAATATAGTCATTACTGGTAGAGAACATTAGAGTTAGAAGATAAAGTCAGGGTAAAGCTGTAAAGAAACAAGACAAAGGCAGATGATCAAGAACTATGCCACCTTTCTGTTGATTGTATATGTGTGGAATCCTTATTTAGCTTTACAACTTCTTGTTAAGAGAGATGCTAATGATTAATATAAATAAGCTTATAAGACTATTAAAAGACTATTAAGACTATTATTAAAAGCTAAAGATGCTGCCTACAGGAAGACAAACTCATGACCTTACTGACACACTGAGCATCAATCCTCTCCTCGAGTGTAACTTCACCTCTGGGAGCTGCTTCATGTTTATTTGTTGGATCTAAGAAAGAGTTTTAAGTGGTTATTAAAGCAGAAAATAAGAAGCAGAATACAGAGAGAAAGGGAGGATTGAAGGATAAAAGAATAAAAGAGAACTGAAATGCTGGATCAGTTAAAAAGACAGTTTTGCTCATAAAAAACTATCTAATCTTATTTCACTTTTATCGTATCTTGCCTAGGGGTGTCATTAAGGTAAGTTTTCTGAAAAAATGTTTTTTTCAAGGCAGATAAAAAGAAAAGCATGGACAAGCATCCATTTTTAACTGGAGGTCCACCACACACAACGAACATTGTGTTACCAGGGTATTATGATAGCTCTCTCTCTCATCAAAGCCTCTGTTTCAAAATCACCCATGAGCCAAAGGTGTCAGCTTGTAAAGGCTCTTTCTCCAAAGCTCATCCAATCAAACTGATATCATCGTCCAAGCTTTCTATCCTACAAATGAATGAAATTCTGTATATACATAATTTTGAACAATTGGTCTAAGGGGTACAACAGTTGGTTGATGCAGAAGGCACAGGCTTTTTTTAAGGAATAAATAAAACTAAGCGGTCAAAAAAAGACTGATTGGAAGACAGAAAACCATGGAAACAGCCTCCTTAGTAAACAGTTTATGGAAACCCAGCGTTCGGTTAAAGACAGCCTTGCACTAATCAGTGCATACCAACACCTCCACAACACAAACCTTCATGAATTTCTCAGGAACAGATGCGTAAGACTCTGTTCTGAGCTGCTGTACTGCCTAAACCAGTCAGGATTTTTAACCTCCAAGAGATTTTCTGCATAAATAACTTTTTTTAACTGGACAAATGTGAAATTTGTTAAAATCTAATCCAAAACATATTGTCCTTTATAATGTATGTTAATACAAACAGGACAACTCCCTTCTACACATAGACTTATGGGTTTCTCCTGTTTTTGTCCACAGCTGTCAACCCAAGACAAAAGAGGTCCAATGAAGTGTAAGCTCTGGTACAGGTGCTGAACTTTAACCTTACAGTTAAATTAAGGCTGACCCTTTTATCCCAACACATATGAATCCACATATGCTCATCCAGACACAGATGTGCAGTTACATGCACTCGCTCACACAGTCACTCCTTTCCAAGCATCTTTTAGCCTCTCCTTCCTCACAGGCTGTTCATCCCTCGGTGCAACATAATGCTTGGTTCAGTGCCATCATTTATCAAAATAATCATCCAGTGGGTGAAGTAACACATCTGAGGTCACGAGGAGTCATCTTTCAGCAACTGTGCTTCATTATGGGCTATTGCCAAGTTGTGGCACTGGCTAGAGAGGTAGTCGTGGCAATGATGAAGAAGGGGGTGGGTTGGGGGGGCTGCCAGTGCAGATGCCCACAGACAGATCGCCTTGCCTGAGAGCTGCTGGAGCCTCAGACAGCTCTCTCCATCACCCCCTCCAACTCTCCCTCCCCTCCCATTGCCATCTGTGAAGCACACACACGCATAGAATCACAGCACCCACTAACTAAGAGGCAGAGGGACACTTAGCAACGTTAGCAGCCTCACTAAGACCGCTGTGGTGGGTAACTGCTGACATGCTTTAAAAAGGCTGAAGAGAGAGTGAGAGTTAAAGAAGGAAAGAGAGAGAGTGAGGGAGGTAAGCAGAGCTGCTGAGCCAGATGGCTAGTATAAGCTAAGCCCTGAAGAAGATTGAGACACAAGCCAGGTGAATTTTCCTTTTTTCTTTTTTTTTTTTTTTGACAGGTGGGCAAAGGAGAGCCGTCTGTGTTTGACAGAGCTGCCATGTTCTCAATGAGCAGCTACTGTGTAGCATGTTTAGACGTACTGATGGTGCAACTGCTTTTTTATATTAATATGTATGCATGTCTGTTGTTCTGTCTCTGCAGGTCCATATGGACAGTATGTAGAAGTACAATCACAATCTATGTGTTTTCTAATCCATGTGAGTGCTGTGTACTGTAAGCCTTAGTGGCTTAGCCCCACACTTGCATCAATTACAGTGGTGTTGACAACTGTAATAACAGAGTTGGGACCTCATATAGACTACAGTTTCACAAAGTAAGCTACTGTTTCAACATGTTCTTAAGGTCTATTTCCTTCTCTTTTTCTTGACTTTTTCATTTTCCCCTTTCTAATCAAATGTCAAGTAAAAAAGGTCAAGGACAATTTTAATGATCCTACTGAAACTGAACTTAACTTAAGATTTGCTAAAGGTAAAGCCAAACTCATGCTTTTTAAAGTCCAAATAAAGAATACAGATGAAAGGCAGAAACGGAAATGTTAGGCATCTCAGGTTTTTTATCTTTATTCAGATGGCAATTATGTGATAACCTAGCTAGTGATAAATCTTTTCCTGTGTCTGCTTGACTGCCACTACTTTCCAGAAAGCATGTAACATCATTCATTTACTTCTCATCACAAACACAGAAGAAGAACATTTGCTAGAACAACTTCTGCTAAAGGAGCAAGACATTGCAGCCAGTTGTAACAGTTTTGCGTTAACCATATTTCATTGCGAATATTTACCTGTTTTTTTATTTTACATCTGACCAAAGGCCATTTCTCCCTGTTAGAGCCACCTATCGTCTTACACGCGCATATGTTGAGGTTGTGTTTACCCACAATGCTTTTTACATTGTAGTTTACTTCCTTTATTTGGTTCACATAAAGCAAACTTGAAGCTCTGTAGTTAGACCAGAGTTCACATTCAAATCTCCTCAAACAAACCAGACTTTTCAAGCAAAAATGCAACCAGTAGGAGCCAAAGTACTTCCACTTGATAGCTTTTAATGCAGAGGGTTGAATTTCAAATACAGACTATCTGGGTACCGCACGGCCACTGTTCTTTTTTTGGCCTTTTACATTCGTCTGCAGTGTGTTATTTGCAGTATGTTATTAGTTAACATTTAGATTAATCTATTTCTTAGAATTTGCACATCGATTCTAAATCTTCCTTGACTGCAGTATAATGCATCAATTTTCCCCCATCCCAAGTAAAATGTACTGCAACATTTTGTGCTGTGCTAAAGCAGTTTGTCAGCAGCCCTTTATCACACTTATCAGTAGAAAAACTATCAGTATCTATAAAAAAACTGCTGCTGTTTGTCCTTGGTAATAAAACAGAAGAACCTAACCCTCACGTCGATGTTTGCTGTGTAAGAGTGCCAAGTTTTGTATTGCTGATCTGCAGTTACATGTGCTAGTCAATTAATCTCTCAAATGTAATGTAACAGCAATGATTATAAATGGCCACTTTATTATAATTTTCTATCTTTAAATGGTTGGTTTTAGAGAAAAATCACATGATCAGGTGTCTGTGACTTAATATTAATAGCATGAAATGGCACACTAACATAAAAAGCATGATAATATCATACAAAAATATTTGGCGGGCAATTACTACAGCTTTTTATGATGGTATGTACTACCGTTGCTAGTTCAGAGGCACATTAATGGTTACTCGACTTTGAGTCCACCATGGTGCCTCTGTGCTTTCACACCAAACCAGTGCATAATTAAGGCACATCAGTACCAGCTTAAAATGCACAATGGTTGTAATCAGCAACTTTGTGTTGGCCAATCTCTGTGAAGCGCCTTGACACGACATTGTCGTGAAATGGCGCAATACAAATAGAGCTGAATTGAATTGAATCTGTCTCTGTAAGCATACCCCTGACATTTTTTTGGATACCATCTTGAAATGGAGATTCTAGAAAAGTCAAATTTCAGGTATCTAATCAATTCTGAAAATGAATTTATGTTAAGACTTTTATTTTGTTTTAATTTGTCAAATTCAGTATATCATTAATTTGAAACTTGAAAAGTCGGCCTCAAGTCCAATCAAATTATTTGAGTCCTTAATTGTGGTGGCATGCTGGGCCCAGACAATTTGTGGGCCACTGTTCAGTGTTTGTGCACTGACACAAATAAAAGAAGTCCCAGCTATCTCATACACCAAATGTCTGCTCAGATCCAGTGATGAAAGCAGTGTTTACCAATCTAAACCACATAGTGGACACCAACACATCCGTGTTGTATCAATGCCAAGCAACGGCACAAAAGTCAGTGACTGTACTGAATATATTTTACTTTGTACTTTGTACCAACGTGAAAATGATGAGTGTTCTATTTTTACTTTTGGCACATTATTTTATCAACAATTATTGAAGATTCTTAGGCTCTCCGACAAATTGCCACGTTTCTGATGTGACATCTCCTCCTGGCAGCAAATGTTTTTTACTCTATTAACAAAGACAAAGTTTTTCTGTGCTGCTCATCAGCACTTCTAGCCAATTCAAACACCAGCAACAGTATAAGGAGCAGATCTTTTGAAGAAAAGCTTGAGAAGCAGCAGTAGCACAAGCAGTAGCAAAATATGAATTTGCTTTTATTACATTGACTTCTAAATTGATCACACAAAGAATAATAAATTATGGGTGGATTTCATAGTGTAATTATGTTGAAAATGATTGCTTAGCTACATTTGCACTTGATGAGCTGCAATAAATTTTGCAGTAACTGCAAATTGTCATCTTAAAGAATCTTTTATAAATCCTCACATTTTTATAATGTAAAAAGGATCTAATATAAGTCTTAACCATCTACCAGTGGATAGTTACAGTATCGACCTGGGATGGCGAGTCAAATCCGCGTGAATAATTAATGATTAGTCTGGAAGAGTCAAATGCATTTTGTGATCACAGAGATTTGTTCATAGAGGATAAAAGTGCTCTTGCTCAAATGGGCTGTGTAGACACACAAACTCCTTCGTAAATGCACACATACACACTCAGACACACACATTCATGTGAACACAGTTGCAATGGCTCTAATCTGTAATGCATCCAAGATGAGGAGCTATTGGCCAGCGCATTAGGAGGCAAAGCAACATGGCACACAGAAACCTGCACGCTAGTCTACATCCAGCTATCCAATCAGCATCTTGTCTGGCTCCAGTGCCAGTGGGCCAATCAAATGTCCCAGATGCAACCCACTCCCCAACCCCCAATACACATTTCCACAGGATACACACCAATCCAGCTGTGATTGTTGGACATAATTCAAGTTGCCTGTGTGGTGTGTGGTACAAAATTGCATCAATGTGTGCCCGTGTATCAAAGAGACAATTTTTTGCCATAAAAATATGCCAGCATTATATCAAAGATCACAATCCCCACCATATAAAGCAAAAAGAAGGTGAACACTGAAAGAGCACTAATTACAGGCCAAAGACAGGGGCATAACAACAGACAAACAAGAGAGAATTAGAGAATAGGAAAAAAAAGAGGAAACGTGACTAAGAGCTAGAGACAAGCAGGCAGTCATTCACACACAACCAGATCAGCCAGAGAGATAAAGAAAGAGGATTATTCTCTAGCTGAAAGACTTAGAAGCACCCTGAGTCCTTTTGACTCTCTGCCACTTCAACAATGTCACCCTGGACAATGGAGCTATCTGTTAGCACAGAGATTAAAAAACATACAAGTACAATTGTGGCATATCCTGAAGAGATGTAGAGGGGTTTTATTCAAACAGCATAACAAAGAGAAAGGTCAATGTTTTCAGAAAAGCAAAAAAGAGGTGGGGAAAGTTAAGTCTAAGATTAGCAATGTTGTTCTGTTTACAGTGTTTTCAGACTAAATGAGACTTACCGGTGATCACAGTTTAAGACCACAGGTGCTAGTCAGCTTCAGTCAGACCAACTGGCCATTTGGGAGGCAACCAGCATCTGTGAACATTAAGTACACAAGAAGACATGCAATAATATTATATAAAGAAACATTCTTTTTGAGACAAAGACCAAGAAAAGCAGATGTTCACTTAGATTGTATACATATACATCTTACTTCTTATTTTCCTTGCAGGTCTTCCTGGATAGAAGCTGTAATGTATATTAATCTGCCTTTTCTGTCCTCTCTGACCTCAGTGAATCAAGGCAGAGGGCTGCCTTGCCTGAGCCGGGTTCTGCCGGAAAACCCTGTTACACAGGAGTTTTCCTTCCCACTGTCGCCCCATGCTTGCTCAGGATGGGAGATTGCATTGAATCTTGATCAAAGTCAAGATTCGATACAATCTAGCTGGTTCCCTATGTAAGGCTATTTTTTAATTGGCCGATCTCTGTGAAGTGCCATGAGACAACATTGTCATGAAATGGCGCTATACAAATAAAGTTTAATTGAATTGTATATACATTGAATAGTTAAAAATTAAATACCACCACTTCTATCAAACTAAGCATACAGATAAGAGCACATTACAGAAGTTATTTACTGTATATACCTCAATAATAAACAAGGGATTTATTCTTAAATGCTGCAGGCAGTGGTTTCTCATTACATAAGCAGCCATTAAGTTGGTTCAAGTTATTGGTCTGTACCTAATAAAAATCAGGCTGAAGACTGTTGCGGGTATTGTTAAAACCTCAAAGGATAGTGACAAAGCATCATCATCAAGAAAGAAAATTGAGCAGTGAATACATTTTGAAAGACTGCTATCAAAGTAATCTCAGTGGTAAAATCTGCTAAAATACCTATTTCAAAATAATGCTAGAGGCGTGAATATTGAATTCAGGAGCAATAATGGCCTTGTGGTCTGATGTGATGGACATCGGGTAAGAAGGGTAGCAGAGGAACCCATCAACTTTGTACCTACTATACAACCGTGTGGAGGCAGTATTATGATCGGGTTTTCTCCAGTTGGAAAGGTATTGAATGGCTTGTAATTTCCATCATTGGTTAGCAGTGTTGTTACACAGCTTAACTCTTTGTGTGTAATATGGCTTGTTCAAGCACTGAACAAAACAATGGACACCACACCAGGGATAAGATTTACAAATATTTATTATTATTAATATAAAAGAAAAAAACAAAAGGAAACCAAAAAGGGTTTTTACTAAATGTAGTACTGCTGCTGGATGAAGGCAGGAGAAGAAAGCAGTTAGTCAGGGTCCTGAGTCAGACTGTAGATCACAGGTCCTCATCATTCAGCTAAATCACTGAAATTAGATGCAGGAACGCCACAATAAAACAGGAAGTATTACATAAAGAAGTTTCACATAAAAACAGATGTAGCAGAATGTAATGCTCCACTACCGCTTCATCTCTACAAGGTTAAAGTTGAACAGAAGATTTTGTCAGGAAACTGTGTCAGACATCTTCCACAGCTTTCATTTATTTTGTGCAAAAGGCGTTTGTTGTCCTAATTTGAACAACAAGCCCATCCCATCTCTTCCTAGAAGAACTGCTCCTCAAACATTTTTGGATCTACTGTTTGTACTGCTAGATAGGCTCAAGCTACCTGCGAGCCTGAATTGGATGAACCGGTTAAGAAAATAGATAGCTGGATGTTTGTACTGTGTCACATGAAAAACAGTTAATACTCTACTGAAGCTTTTTCATGGTTCCGACTTGTAAATGAGTTTGGATAAAGGCCTCTAATTAACACCTACATGTAAACATAACCATAAGTTTCCATATTATACATAACTTAGAAAAAAGAAAAAAAAAACGCCTACCTGCTGCTCTGCAGTTTGACTGAAACATGCACTGTTCACAGCTGCCTGTTTTCAGGACATATGTTTGATCTTAATGAGTCTGAACAATGAAATTATGATTTGGCAAAAACGCTATTTCTTGGTTTCTTAAAAAGGAGTAACATATTAAATATGGCTATCTTTGCATCTTTAATGGGAAAAATGATTTTTTTTTTTTTTGTTATGCGTGCCAAGAGTGTGGCAGCCATTCAAAACTCTTGCCATGAATTTCTTTATTCTTTCACTTTTTTTTCTTTAACGAAAATTAATGTTATGATTCTAATAGACAGACATCACTAATATGACTTGTCAGTATTTCCTGAATAAGTGGAGTGCCCTCTCTTAAAGTTACATCACAAAATCCCTTAAACAAAAGGTGCATTCAGCTTGATGTAGCCCTGTGTAGTAACACATCATCATAGATGACAGCCCTAAAACAATTACAGCGAGAAAAAAAAAACTTAATGGGCAGCTGTATCTCAGGAGGAAGAGCAGTCGTCTTTCAGTCAAAAGGTTGGGAGTTAATTCCAGGCTTCCCTTGATGTGTCGAAGCGTCGAAAACCCCAAGTTGTCCCCTGATGTGCCTTTCAGGGGTATGAGTGTGGTGTGAAGGTCAACATGGCTGGAAAAGCGCCATACACAAGCCTATTTACAATGGCCTGCATTAAGGCAAAGTCAGGTGCTCATATTGGAAAAAAAACCACTGTACACTGCACAACCACTGTGCTTGATTGGCTAAAGGTGTCTGATATGCGTGTAGCATGATATATTTTCATTCAGTCTAATTCTAATCCTTCTAACTGTCACAAAGGGCATGCATTTTATATGATTCATCTTCTAGGAGCTCATCTTACACATATGAGTGAAAAATGATTATAATTTCCAGCAGGAAGGCTTCAAAAACAATTCGGTTTAATAAGCAATACCTAGGTCACAGATTTAGGCTGGTTTTCATGCCCATAGTAACAGATTTGAAAGAATGTCAAAGTTTTAAGTGAAACACAGTGAAATAAAAACCTACAGTAACTGCTTGAAACTTGTTGATATAAGAAATATTCATGTGAGACCAGCCTTTTTTGTGAATGCAGACTTGCCAGTAAAACTCTGTGCAGCCTGAATACAGTGTATTTATTTTTCATGCAGTATTTAGTCAGAGGTAGTTCATGTTGACTAGCAGCTGCAATCAGCCAAAGTCAACACATCTAAGGCTATATTCTCATTACAAGCCACATTGTTCAGTTCTAGTACAGTAAGCATTAGAGTTGATGGTTCACATTTAAAACTCCAATTGCTTTGCATATTACTTTTTATGTGAATACCAATGGCCACTGGAACAGTACAAAATTGCACAAATTTTCTTTTTTTCCTTTCTTTTTTGTAATACATCAATAGCAGCAAGAGAAAATTTGATATTCCTAAGACCAGTATGGACATTAGCATAAGATTCATGAACGATTATGAAATAAAAGCAGTTGTAACAAATTTATGGATTTAGCACTATTTTGCCATGTTATGCATGAAACTATTGGGAGGGCAAGAAAACCTAGGCTGCTTGCTTTGTGAGTGGCTACTGGAGCTGCATGTGGAAAACAGTGTGAATAAGCAAATCATCAAATGAAATCTCATTTGTGTCCTAAATTATTCTGCAGATATATTAAATTCAAGTCAAAGTGTATTTCCATAGCACATTTAAAGCAAACATTGTTTACCAAAGTGCCACACATTCTAAATGAAAATAAAATCACTAATACAGTAAGACAAGAGACATCAAATATATACATTTAAAAAATGGAAAAACAGTGGTGGCTTAATTAGTACCAAGATATTCCCATTCAACCACATTTAAAAGCCAATGAGAAAAGAAAATAGTTTTCAGCAAAGCTTTAAAATGTATGATTGTGATATAATGGCATAAGGATGGGGTCCAAAATGGAATCATAAGGTACCCCAACTAAAAGTGCACACAGTTGAGAAATATTAAGTTAAACTACCAGAAAATTTCCTATTGTAGAGATAAGACTAGAAACTATTTAGTTGTACATTTAATGCTAAAATACAAGTCAAGACATGACAAAAAATATGGTGTATTATTTGATTTGAAAGTAATAGTTGAGTCCAAAAGCACCAAAGCAGCACAGTCAACTGTTAAAAGCAGATAATTAAAAAAATCTTCATCGGGTGCTTACTATGCTATGACACAATGTGAAACTTTCCCCAAATCTTGTATTTAAGTCCAGATATTCCTGAAATTGATAAAAGACTACTTTTTTTAAGATACTGGAAATGGGTTTCAAAATGTATATCTAATCCATGACCACACAGGAAAGCGACCAATAAAATTTGCAGATTGAAACTGATGGCATGATTACTCTGTCCACATAGCTGTGAAAAAAACAGATATGAGTTACATCAATGAGGACTATTAAATCTGACTGATTCAAATATGGTTGTATATCTATAGCATATCACAAACATTTTTATAAGTGGAAAAAAAGTCTAACCTGGCTTTAAAGCTGGAGGACCAATAGCTTCACTGCAATGAAGGCATAATGATGTACACACTCTAGCAGCGGGCTGATCATTGTTGTCTTGCATGTCACTTTATAAAGAGACCAAACAAAAGAAGAACGTTTATCTCAGCTTGTATTATTTTTGGGGGGGAAAATATAAAAAATTTGCAGTTAAATCACATATAAAATAATGCAAGGTACGAGTTAGGATCTTTTCTAGTCATGTGAAATGGTAGTGAGGGCTGGAGTGCTTGCTGATGCTTGCTGGGTTCTTTCTGATGACCTAAAATAGCTTATTGATCTCTTTAAGAGCAAAAATGTGTAGACTGCCATTTTTCCCCTTGCCCACCTTCTTTTGTATTTTTCCTCTTAGAAGCCATTGGAATTATTAGGCCCAGCTTTATTGTAGTATAAATAATTGCTGTTTACTCACTCTGACTTTGGCTGAAAATAATAACAAGAACAGACACAAACACAACCGCATAAAAACCATTGCTGTGCCTGCTACATATTGCAGAGCAAGTGAAGCCACCAAGAAATTTTTCCAAGAGGGTCAAAGGCGTAATGGGTTATAATCTCCTCATGGACAACCTTCCCAGCCCACAACGCCACTACAACTAACAAAGACCTTGGTTTCAGCCCTCAGCTGCCACATCCCCTCATTGGCTTCCACCAGCAGACCCAGCAGACCTCCAACTTCAACTAGCCTATCGACTTGCGAGATGAATTCAAACTACACATGTCAATTAAATGAGTGTTGCCCTGGTGATTAGCAGATCCCACTAATTGTTGCTCCCTCCTCCTCTTTCCTCCATTTTTCATCATTCCCCTCCTCCTCTTCTTTTCCTGCCATTTTCCACATGGGGGAGCATGAAATAAGGGCTTTGTGCTGTTGGGCCCCATACCCCACGTCAAAAGTGGCTCCTTAGCCTTTTCCCCCAGCCACACTATCAATATATATATATATATGTAAGTGTGTGTGTGTGTGTGTGTGTGTGTGTCTATATGTGTGTATGTGCTTGTTTCAGAAGGCACATGGAGATCCATTTACGTAAAGAATGAGTTGAGCGGATATGCATTTCCTCCCATTTGGGGCTGACACACCAACGCATGGCAATGGATGCTTGCAAACAATTCCTTGTTCACCTTGCAGACACAAACAGGGAAACACACTTGTTCTGACAAACACACTCCAACATGTGCACCCTGGCAGATAATTACCCCGACGGCCCCTGGAGAGCAGAATGCTCATGTGGGCCCCATAACTGCTTTAGACAAGGGCGATGGCACACCCAAGACCTTCCTTCTTTGTCAATCTTCAAGCCATATGTTTGTTTTACTTGACTTAATGAACTCGATCTGTGGATGTTAACGGTATTTGGTTTCCCATGCATCTAAGGGGAGTCTGATTTTAATTTAGTGAATTGTTGAAAATGACAAATAATTGCAATTTACTGGTTTTTTTTTGGTTTTTTTTTTACAATTTACAACCATCCACATATCTGAGCTCAACCAAAGCCATTTTGATGACTGAACAGTTAAGTGGCCTAATTTGATGTCAGTTCTTGCAAAGACACCACAAGTTAATCACCTCTGAGAATTGTATGAAAATATCATTTTTTGCTCCTAGCTTAGCTTGCTCAAATTCTGTAAAACCTCCATGAAATTATTGCGTATTCTGTCAGTCACCCCTTTCATTTCCAACCTAAGTACTGCAGCTGTTGGAAGAATTCATTAAAGTAAAAACTTGAATATTTCCCAAAGGCACATAAATACACCCACAGACTATGTACACCAAGCTCTGATCACTGTGACAAGTGTGTCATGCTGTCGTTGTCTAGAAACTTCTACAGTCAAGGGATTCTGAATCCCTCCAAAACAAGTAAAACAAAAATCTCTCCTTCAGCCTTAAGTGAGATTTTAATCACCCTTCATCACAATTAAGCACGGTGGACAGCAGCTCCAAACACTAGGTGACATCTTAAAACTCCAATAATGGGCCTATACTCCCCCACAACCACTGCAACAACCACCCTCAATCACTTAATGTTCAACACTAACTAAGCATCACATAGACCTACATTCATAGGACAAACTACAATGGAAAACACAGCAACCCAGACGGTTTCGTTTGCACTTTATCAGAGTCTACAAAACAGCAACGCCTCATTGAGCCACAATTTGCTGCTGGTTTCCTACAAGAAACAAAACAAAGAACAGGGCGGCTTGGTCGTCCTTTTTGTGCCAAAGCAGCAGAGCAGAGAGCACACACACACAGCAAGATTAGAGGACATAAAGACCATAAAGACAGAGGAAGAAAAAAACTGAAAACAGCAGAACACACTTAGGAGAACTTCTGTCATTTCTTTCAAAGCCTAACTTGAGTAACTTGTACAACCAAAAAAAAGAGAAAAAGGAGAATACATGTAGAAAGAAGAAAAATTATTTCTGCCCAAATTTATCAAACTTTGTCCTTTTTGTGAATGCTTTAGCAGGTAGAGGACAGAGCAATGGCTTGTCCTTATGACTGGGTCACAACAAGGTAAGGTGTAGAGAAAATCTTTCTCTCCCTTCCTCCATCCCTCCCTCCCTCCCTCTCTCTCTCTCTCTCTCTCTCTCTCTCTCTCTCTCTTTCTTTCTCTCTTCCTCTGGTTTTACTACCATGATAATTCTTGAGTGAGTAATTGAGTGCGTTTTGTGTTCGTGAGCCAGTTGGGGCCGAAGTCCTGTTTGTGCATTTGTGTAGTCATGCGAAAGCGCGTGTGAATGAGTGTGTTGCTCATGGATGAGTGCCGTGGTAGTGAGTGCGCTGAGGGAGGCAGTCTGCAAAGCGAGAGAGGCTTACTTAGGCAAATACAACACACTAAAATAAAATAATGAAAAAAAATTCTTACAACTGCTGCAGTTATCTTTAGAATTAGAATAATGCAAATAACACAATAATATATAAAAGATAAAAGGGTCATTAGAATAGAAATAATTATAAGAATAATCTAAATACACAAAGGCAAAGAGCTGCTTCACAATATGTAAACATGAACCAGATTCATTAGCACATAAACAAGATTAAAACATTTTCTCAAGTTCAATATTACTTAAAAAAATTCCTTTTCAGAGTAGAGTGTACTCGGCCAACCCCCTTCGCTTCAGTCTGCTCTGATATTTCAGTGCAGTTTGAAACAGAGAAGAACAGCCCCTCTGGCAGAGTAAATTACATTGCCATGACAACCTGGAAAGGTACAACTCCTCACAAGAAGGTGCAGATGATGTGCCTGGAGAGCAAAAGCTTGCATTAGGTGAGGCGTTCTGATGTTCTCGCTGTTCTCCACATTACCCTACCTTTAACTGTGCCATATGGTCCTGCTACAGAATAGGCGAATGCTCTTTAGCTCTGTGTGAATGAATAAATGATGAGAGTTGGACCTTTGGGACAGGTCCAAGATGCTGGTCAAGCCCAGTGTACCTTCTCTGTCTTTCTAGTCTGGTGAAAAGGGTCCGAAATGGGCACTAATTGGAAGTGGCACAGCGATCTGATGACACTGTGGGGATCCTCTGGTTTGTCACAACGTGTAAAGGCCTTCACATATCAAGGGTGGCTGCACTCAGTGAGGAATTAATCAATGCACAGCTTAACACAGACCACTCAGGACAGAGTGCCGTTGCTGATCCTGGGACGGAGGTTAAACTTAGCGAGACATCTCAAGAAGGCACTTTTTTTCCCCAGCTGACTTTGAAGATACTTCAGCAGAGGGAATGTATCTTCAGCAATATATCACATAAGAAACTACTGGGATAATTTGTCAAGACTGTCACCTAGCACAGAAGGAGAAGTAAACGAGCATGATTTCAGTGACTTGCCTCAGTCATACGCTGACAACATACAGCATCCTTTTCAGCAGACAGCCATGATATAGACCCTGTAAGAGTAAAGATAAAGCCGCATCAGCTCTGAGTATTACACAAGCCAGAAAATAGTGATTTCATACAGACATTTTCCATGGTGTCTTCACTTCCCATACACTACTATTTCTCCTCTCTTTTCTTTACGATCACAACTGAAATAGTTAGCTTGTGCCTTATTTGGTTTCCTATGTTTCCTATCCCCAGCCCTACCATCTTTATTCACAGCAATTAACCACTAATTAACCAAACCGGTTTTACCAGTCCCTCCCTCTGTACAAGCAGGAATGGCAACTGTCTGCAAACCTGTCTTCAGCTAGAACCCTTCATTCTTCATCTGATCTGATCTGGACCTGACCTTATCTGACCTGACCATGATCTCTTCCTCTGGCCCACATCCCTCCTGGTATTGTGAGTTCTAATATCTGACCCTTGAACATTTTTAAGTGATTAATTGTGGATTTTAGTATTCTGACTGCTCATCATTAAGGCCCAGTGATGTACTGACGACCTGTCCAGGATGTACCTTGCCTCTTACCTGCAAATTGCTGGGAGAGGCATCAGCTTCCCCGTAACCCTGAATAGGATTCGGTGGTATAGAAAATGAATAAATGACTGTTATCAATATTGTTATCCTTTTGGGAAATCTAGCTCTGATCCCAGACTTGCTAATAGTTTATTATTTGGATAATCTTTTTCTGTCTGCTCTGTGTACCGGAATTGTTTAAGTTTAACAGGTTGTATTTCTGGAACTTGTCTTGAATTCAGACCTCTCTTCTCACCGTTTGGACAGTGTTACCTTTTTATTTTTTGCCCATTATCCTAACTTCAGTCATTACTTTCTTTAATCTCCAAGCTGGTATCCTTTAGGCCATCTGACTGAACTTTACCCATTATTTTCCAAGCCTGGTTGCATCCGTGCTTCGAATATGCTTGTGAATATGCTTGTGACAAGCTAGTACCTCAAAAATGTAATCAAAATTGAAACGAAAATGTTTTTTTATTAGGTTGTTTTCCACAAAGCTGATTAAACTAGAATCAGGAAGTGGTTTATATACTTCCGGTACACCCAAGTGTGACACACTTGCCGTCACGTTGGAAATAACCCCTTAATGTCTGAAATGTGAACAATTGCTCAGAAAGTCTTTTTATTGCCCTTTAAAAATCTGGGAAAATTTTTTTTTTTTTTGCATTTTTACCATTTATTACCACATACAAGTCAAAATCTTACAACATATAGTCTCTGCTTTCTTTTGTTTAATAATTTGGAATTAATAAAAATCATGTAACCATAGCCATTTTTTATGAACTTCCGAATGGTGGTTTTTCAGATGACATATCAAATTAGTGGTGGTTGAATGATTTGACACAGCATCCTGACATTACTTCAACTTTGTACATATTTCGTACTGCTTTTAATTTTTTTTTTTTTTTTTTTTTTTTTTGGTACAGTGTTCTGCTGCATTACTGTCATGTCATGTGCTCAAATACTTCA
Source organism: Pseudomugil tenellus (assembly GCA_037177515.1). Lineage (NCBI taxonomy): Eukaryota > Metazoa > Chordata > Actinopteri > Atheriniformes > Pseudomugilidae > Pseudomugil > Pseudomugil tenellus. The sequence goes on along the minus strand of JBAMHX010000008.1, from coordinate 15,778,055 downwards.
TAGCCCCCTCCATCTCCTGACAAATACTCAAACCTCAAGAACATCCACCATCCATTTTCTGAACTGCTTCATCCAGTTCAGGGTCACGGGCAGCTGGAGCCTTTCCCAGCAGCCATCATGCGAGACAGCAAGAAAAAAAAGCTACAAATAAATATTGGTTTTTACTATTAGCTTAGTTTTACTTATTGGGCCCATTAAAAAAGAAATCTGATGATATCAATATTAATTCCAATATTAATAGCAACCACAGTGCCCTACACTCACAGCTTGCAACAGACATATTTAAAATTGCAAATGCAGAAGTCTTCCGTGCAAGTTAATATGAGGAGGCTTTCTCAATTCTTTAACTGCCTACTCTGTCCTTTACTGGAGCACCTTTTAATTTAAAAAAAGGTCTGTGTCATCTTTACCACTTGGTTTGGGTATGAAGTATTTTTTTTCTTTTTTAATCAAAGTTTCTTATTTTCACTATTTCTTTATTTTCTAATATGCTATTGAATCTTATCTCAAACATTTGTATAAACATAAGAATGTCCAAAGGAAATGCAAATAAATATTTTACTATTGATTTTTACTTCATGTGAACATTAGATGGTGATGGTGAGACAAAAACTAGCAAAAAATAAACTTGAATACCAGGGTTTTGTTTGTGCAAAAGTTGAACTTGCTAAACGTCAACTACAAAGTGAAATGTCAGAGTTCTTCAAACTTCTGTCATGTGTGTGATCCAAGACCCCCTTTAGTGTTTTCTCAAAGTAAAATCAAGATCTTTGCACATCAATTTCCTTTGCAAACACAATGTAGATCTTGTTTCCAGTGTTGGGAGTCTGCAGGAACTGTGGATGGTTGCAGGACCAAAGACAGAGAGGGTGTCTCCTAAAAAGACAAGCTACTAAACTCTACATCTACTGACTTTTGTCACCCACAAAAACCCCCACATGCACCACCCCGGAGGGGAGCGCCCATCGCCTGACCTCCTCTAACAGGGGGTCAAAGGGAATTTAACACAAGGGTCCTACATTCCTTCAAGGTGATAATTGCTGTAGCTGCTGGCAGGAGGGTCATCAAGCACAGAGTAAACAAGCAATGACTCTATGCACCCCCTTTTTCCCACCGAGGCAAACTGAATGCATGGCTGTGACCTGTGTAAATTATGCCATTAAGTCAAGGCTGACAGCATGTCATCAGTGCAGAGAGTCTGTTTGGGGCCTGAGCACCCAGGTGATTCAGTTAACTGTAACTAAACCATCAGCTAGACAAGCCACTTCACACATCCTGTCAGCAGCAAGCCTGAAACTAAAAGGCTAGCTGAATTAAATAGTCTTAGCCAAGACCTAAGCTTAGCTGAGGAAGCACTCCGAAGAAGAGCTCGACAACAAATCTCTTCAGCTCAATCACACCTTTTCATCTCTGTTCTTGCTCCACTCACCTGGGAGCAGGTAATAAGAGAGGATGGAAGGAGTTCCAGAAACACCAAGGACTATTCTGTCCCACCTTCCTCTCAAGGGCAATTTCCGCTGTGCTGAATTCCATTGGACTTCACCTTTATTAAATAGTCAACATAGAGATTTTTTTTTTTTTTTTTTTTGGTCAATAAAACAGACTCCTGCTGTTTGGAGACTTTTGCAACATAATCACATTTTGCTTGTATAGCTGGTAAAAAATGACATAACACCAAACCCAACAATGGTTTGATCCAAACAAATATCCGTGTAGACATATTTCTGATACACTTACAAAAATCTATGTATTAAGAAAATGACTAGCAGGAGTTGTAGACAAATGCCTTTTGTGGAATCTGTCAACGAAACAAAAACTATCCCTTAAAATCATGAATATTCAAAGGATTATTGTCCCAGTTAAAAACAAAATGCATGTGCCCAGTTGTCATTTCTTACAAGATTATTTTTGTCTGTGTAAAATCTCTTGGACACTGGGAAAAATGGTATGAAAAAAAATTAGAAAATTAGCTGAGACAGGAGCATAATTCTGCTATAAAGCAGTCTGCTCCCAGTGGCTGAGCTACACCAACAAAGAAATCATGTAAGGAGAATTCATTGTGATACTGTCAAATGTAGATAATGGAGATGCTTGGAGGGTGGCTCCAAAGAAAAACAAAGACAGATTTATTTATATTTGTATGTTTGCAGTCCCGAAAGAGGACAAAAGGGAATGATATTGTGCTTTTGGATCACCTATTCAAAGCAAATTATATAAAACTCTATTCTTCATTTAATGCTAGTAGTACCTTAGATGTATTCAACAGAAGCATAATTGTATCTACTGTAAAATGTATTATTTTTTCCATTCTTTAAGTGAAATATAACAAATACTAATAATTATCAGGTCAAATTTTTTTTTATATTTGTGTTTTCTTCTTCCACTCATTTAAAAAATGTGACTTTTAGTAAACACAAGCCCTTCTCTTTGCCCACATGTGGTCCCCCTAGCCACACACTGAGGCATGGGGAGGTTATAAAAACCGAAGGGGTGATTAAAAAGCAGAAATAATGGCCTCCACAAAACTAGGAATGCATTTAACTGCTACAGCGGCTCCAGAATTGTACAAAAATCAGACTGCCATTAATATTGGGAATTATTCTGCCTTCTCTTGGGCTGTCCACATTATAGAGGGTTCCAGTTTTTGTTTTTAGGACATTTCTTTCAAAGGAACTTGCCCTGGGAAACATGAGAAGAGTGGGCATAATGTGCTGTAGGTTTATGATCTGTCATAGGATGACCCCAGAGAATTTAAGTTGTGTGCATCAAGAGCTGTACTGACCTACCGACATTGTATTGTTGGACATTGGTGAATACTTCTAAATCCAAGCTTTAAACCATCAAATATATAAACAACTTCACCTCTGCTTTCTTTGTCACATGCTCCAGAAGGGTTCAAAGAATAACCATTGGCTGTTCTGCGCCTGCTAAGCATGCCCAAACCCCAAACCCCATCACTTTCCTCATTATTAGAGCTTCATGGCTTTTTAGGGGCTCTGGGCTTTATCTGGGATTTCACATTTTCCAGCCTGCCACTTGACATAGCTTACCTACATCCCACCAATCAAGTAACAGAGGCCAATAGTGACTGCTGTGGCACCTTGATTTCAAAATTGCCCACTAGCCCCTCTAAGCTTCGGTAATTACTGGTCACACATCTCACACTGTCTCTAACTTCATGCCCCACATCATACATTTACTAGGCATAATAGATGGAGGGGAATGGGGTTCGCACAGAGAGACAAAGATGGCCACGGGTGGATTCTCAGGACATGGATATACAACTCAAAAGGCATTATGTGTGAAGCAAAGTTGGGAAAAAAAGAAATCATGGAGTCTTTGCATATGGAACATCCTATTAAGTTTTTATACATGTCTGTGTGCTTATATTTGTGGGTGTTTGCTCCTACAGTGTATGCACTGTATGTGTGTGTGCCTAATTGAGACGTAAGCAAAAAAGTTGCCTTTAAAGTTGCCAATAAATATCCTGCCAGTAATGTTAAACACCTGCCCATAAAGCTCAGAGGAATGCTAAATGAAACCAAGTTGCAGAGCCTGTCTCCTGTCTGGGGTCTAAAGTCAAGACAGCAGGATTTGTAATGGCTGTAACCAGGATTATGGAGTTCAAGCAGAACAGCCAGGAAGCAAGAAAAAACATTACATGGTCAGCACCACTGCTTTTCCCTCTAATAGCCAGTACAATAAGTTGTGTCCTCTTTACAGAATATATTCCTTTTCTTAGACTTAGTTGCACAGCAGCCTTTTGGCACTAAATTCATGTCAAAACACATCACAGCATTTTTTTTCTCTTCTTTTTTATTACTATCATTACAGCTGAATGATCAAAGCTTCTGCAGGAGAGTTGTATAATACCAGTGGACACATGGATGTTTAACCAAAAAGTGTTCCCAATTTTGTTCTGTGAGTGTAAGTGCATAAAGTGGGACAGCTGATTACTTCAACTCAAAACATGCCCTGTGATCTTCCCACTCCCGGTCTCACACACCAGTAATCAACTAACACACACGAGCTGCCCATACACATATAAAGATTTATGTATTAATTCGCTTTCTATTACAGTCCGGAAGAGGCTGTGTTTTGGAGCCTACAGGGGTGAAAGAGAGCACTTGACCCCATAAGCCAGAGATACTGTCATTTACCCTGAGCTCTGGTTTCCACTCCCTAAACATGTGATGCTTTCTTCACGCTGCACCTGTTGAGCACCTAAAGACCCCCTGCCAAGACCTTTTCACCACTAAAAATATATGGCCCTTCTTCCAGGTCCAGTATGGCTAATTACGACTGGCTTCAAATTTTCCCCAAATGCCACAACAGGACAGGGGGCATTTAGCTGTTGTTGCCACCATGAGGCTTTCCCTGACAGCTGTCTTTCTTTCTATTGCTGTTCCATTCCTCAACGAGGGCCAGAACAGGCTGATCGTGCAGAAGCATTTACCTCCAGAGTCACAGGCTACCCTATTCAACCAAGAGATTAAGCACTGCTGTCTACACGCAACCATGAATAATGAAGCTATCTCTCCAGACAGGCAGGCAACAGCAGTATGAGTTATATACACCAGTAATCCCACAAGCTGCTGCACGCACGAGCCAAATGTATACAGTTGTAACACTACTGTACAACTGCTTATGCATTATTTCACACTGGAGAAGAGTCTATTGCAGCCAGTTCAAGATCTTAAGAAGTCTGGAATTTTTCTATAAGATATTTAACTCAAGCTTTCCTATCTCAATGGGTCAATTCACTAATGTGACAGGCAAAGGAGCCCAGGTGTATAGAAGTGTTGTATTGCACACTCCTTTATCTCAAGTGTTTTTGGAAGTAGTACTTTTGCCATAGTGGACCAGTTTCCATTTAGTCTGGAGAAAGCTGTAAAGTGGGGTAAATAAAAGGAAGCAAGTTTGTATTAGCTTACATTAAAATAGTGAAAACAATTAAATGTACGCATGTTTCAGCTAAACTGTTACTTTTATTACCATAGCTTGAAAATGTGAGTAATAGGGACCATCATTTCGCCTATAAAATTATAAAGACTTTATAGTGAGATTATCCTTGTAACTGTTCTGTAAAGTGCCAAATAATACGTGTTGCTGTGCATTACCATAGAGTATTTTATTTTTCTGTGCAGATATTTAGAAGAAATCTCAAAGTGCATCACTGTTATTGCATTGGATATTTATATAAAATATACATATAATATATATAGAATATACATATAATTCTGTATCATATTCTTTTTGTTAGAATTTTTATTCACATTTCCTTTTTATCCACCCTATTTTATAATAGTACGACTGCTCTTTCTTCTTCAGCTGTGAAACGTGGAATTCCGTGACAGGGCAAACACGCAACGGCTGTACCTGACGTGAGTGTGGATAATAACAAACACCACGTGACTGTAGCGCGCTGTCTGGACTCACGGCAGGGTCTGTCAGAGCTTCCCAGGCGAGGACAACACACACAAGCACCGGGGCGGGTAAAAATAGACGCCATTCATGTATGAAGGAAACGCTTACAAAGCTACGCGACACACATCCAACTTGTCAAACTATCCATGAGCTGCTTTTGCTTCTTGCTGTCATTGTCGTCAAATTGCAAACAGTCAATTCAGTGCACTGTATCTAAATCACCGACTAAAACCACTCTTCTGTACGTGCTCTTGTCATTCAAACAAAATATGGTTTCAGTGGAACCCACGCAACACCACTCCTGTGTTTTTAAGAGCGACTTAACTCATTTTAACACAGCAGTCTTATCGCCTCTGTTACGCGCTGCGTCACCGGCTCAGACAGGAGCATAGTATGGCACCATATCTGAACTTGCATGAATGAAAGTGACGGCATCAAAGCACACAGTCAGCAGGCGACTCACTCAACCTCGCGCACGTCTGTCTGTCTGCGTGCCACTCTTCTGTATCCCATCACAGAGCATCACTTTGTGGAACGATGTGCGAGGCATTCCATTTTTTAACCAACACTGGACATTTCCTGGACATCTCCAGCACGTCCTGCGATATATTTTTAGTTTAGACCCGTTGATGTCACTTCCTGCTTGGGGTAAGCTTCTACAAATAAGTCCAGGGATGTGGAGGGGTGTTCAAAAAGTCATAACAAGGAATTCTCAAGACGAGTTCACAAGGTCACACGGAAACGCTGTCCAAATGTCCAACCGCAGACATGAAGCAATTTAATGTTTAAAATGCCAGCTATCGTCTCATTGGACTCTCACAAACAGTGTTCTTTACTTTTACATAATCATTCACAACCACATCCTCCAACCGAGCCCCCCCCCCTCCCCGCGAGATGCGCGAACGAGGTTTATTTCCTGGCATTCACGGATACAATTATGCAATGAAGACAATGAATCAAATCTGTGAAATTATTTAACATCTAATTTTACAAAAACCACTGTTTGGCAATTCATAAAAAAAAACCTGGTAATAAAAAATAAATAATTAGATCAATCAATATGTAGGACTAAATTCACATTCCCTGATCTTCCTGAGCTACTGTAAGAGCAGTTGTCTGCCAACCTGCAGGTTGGTGGTTCATTCCAGGCTTCCCCTGATTACGTGCTGAAGTGTCCTTGGGCAAGACACTGAACCCTAAGACCCAAAATAATGTAAGTCACTTTGGAGAAAAGCGTCTGCTAAATGACTAATGTAATCTAATTTAATCTAAAACAAACTAGATCCTGGCCTGTTTGGCCTTTCCTCCTCATTGCTGTTTAAGCTTTCAAACCAGCCACAGCTTCCAGATGTTTCCGTGTCCACCGACACCTATTTAAGATGAATATTCAGAAGAAGGGCACAATAAGAAAAAGATTTTTCAGTGTGGCAGGCTCACTGAAGTGAAATGTGAAACGGGTGATAGAGAGTGAGCCCTGCTAAGAGTGCTATCTTCTTTCTTTTACCCGGGTCTCTAATTTTTTACCTTTGAACCCAGGCCCAGCAGCCCATCTCTGATCTACAGAGGCTGACTTCTTACCCTCATCTCCTTGTAGGCCTCAGTGATAGATGACCACCAGCATGCCAATACCTCACAATACTTCAATTTCCTGCATAGGAAGAGGAATTTGAGGTTGTGCAAAGTTCATAGAAACAGCGTGGTGCCATAGTGCTCAAAGTCAGGCTCATGTCGAGAGGTCAAGGTGCAAAAATTAAGATGAAAACATTCCACACACCGTGGTCCTCATATGTCAATTAAACAGCTCTGATTACTCTGAATTTTGTGGTAACGGTGACTTATGTTATAACGTTATTCAGCTTAACTAAAAAATGTTTTTAAAAGGCAGATAAATGTTCAATACTAACACTTTAAAGTTACATTTTCTTTCCAATTTTATCAAAAGTCTAGACAAAAAGTATACATAAAGCATTAAAAGGGAAATATTGAAGACATGTTTGACTTTTTCTTATGGATTCAATATATTCAGAGAACAGGATCATGTTCACTGCATAAATGTAAACAAGACAGTTTTCCAACATGCATAGGCTTTTCAGAGTATAAATCCTTGAGTTTAGAGTAGTATTTTTTGATAGGATGATGTTCTCATGTGGTTCTGTTATGCTTTTGCTATTGGTTGGGTGAATAAAATGACTGGTGCATGCAGGAAGAGAAGCTCCGAGGCAGGCAGTGCAACCTAGTGGTGGAAGAAGTGTGTGAGGTGGAGAAAGATGTGCATCATGACTCAAACAGACCCACAGAAAATACACAAAGAAAATACACTATCACATTCATAAGCACACAGGGATGCACTGAGACATACAGTCAAACCCTTAAAAGGCGTGTTAAGCCCACTGTATGGTTATTTATCTTCTTGAAACACATGTTCTTAACCTCTAACCCACTTTTAATCAAATGTAATAAATACTCAACATAGTAATTTCAGTTTTTAAAATAAAATAATTCCCCACAACCCACCCACAGATGTGACTTAATGCTTTGTAACCAGGTTTTTAAAGGGCTCAGAGCAACAGCCCATCATCCAAACCCCTACACCCTCCTCAAACCCATGCCTCTTGCCTCCGCACACCCATAACTAAGCTCTAGTCTTAAGGTATAATGCACTAGTGGAAATGTCAAAGTCAAAAGCTGTGTGACTACCTAGTCAACCAACTTCAACTTAGCCAGGATGTCTCTGGACATGACCAGCCTTAGATTGCAATTTCACCCCGTTAAACTCACAAGGATATTGCAGATTACTACAGCACCCAGATGTGATGCAGCAGTGATTGAGAAGACAAAAGGAGGAGCTTGAGAAGGAGAAGGTTGGAAAGTGTTGGGTGGACAGAGTTGGTTGCCAAATTTGTGAAAAAGAGAGCCACGATGCAGACAAGGTTTAGCAGAGGGCTAGCAGCCACAGCCTATTTTGCCTTGACAGGGATTAATAATGAATTAAGGCATTGAACAAGGAGGGGGAGGGGGGAGAGGAGGAGGGGGGGGGGGGGGGGGGGGGGGGGGGGGGGGGGGGGGGGGGGGGGGGGGGGGGGGGGGGGGGGGGGG
>JBAMHX010000008.1:15736980-15769432 GCA_037177515.1 Pseudomugil tenellus | reverse complement strand
TTTTCGGGTTTCGCAACCCTTTTTGTTGGTTTCCAGTGAAAAAACCCCCCTCACACCCCCCCCCCCCCCCCCCCCCCCCCCCGCTCTAAACGATATCCATGCATCCTAATGCATCCATTATTTATAGTTTGCATGGAGGCTAGCTAGTGTTAGCCACATGCAAGGGGTGGGATGTAAAGAAGAAATGGGGGCCTCCCCCCCCCCCACATGAAGCTCTGGGGCTCTGGAAGCAACATCCGCCCGTTGTAACTGTGCTGGAGCTGGATGGGAATGGCAATGGGTGTGGATATGGAATAGTAGGGGGAGGTGGGGGATGCCAGACAGGCAGATCGTGCATAGGGAGAGGGCCCCCAAGTGTTGTGGGGGGAGGGGTGGATTAAACAAATAAATACATGATAAGAAATAATCGTGCCAGGGAGGGTGTGCATGATGGAGACAAAGAAGCTAAGCGGGACGAAAAGGGGGTGTTAGTTAAGTCAGACAGGATTTACTGTCTGGACTGACCCCTGCTTGATCAAAAGCCCATGTGGAAGGCAACTTTGCTGTATGCACGTCAGATTTGAGTGATGCATTGCGACAGCTCACACTGATTATGCTCTCACCATGGAGCAAACTTAACTCTTTTCATTCAAAATAAACTTAATTCATCAGATTTTGTTCTTGAAATTTCAATGCTACATCCAGCAAGTAATATTAGCTGGAACTAGCTGATGATTTAATAAAGTCTTACAGAAGATGATGCAATCAAAGGACAAGATGAAAGGCAGAAATGTGAAATAGAGGAAAAGTGAGAAGGTGAGCTAAAGATGAAGAGTAAGAGGAGGCTGCATTTCTTTAATGTGCACAGCATGCCAGGTATGTGGTGATGTTGTGCAGACAGGAGCAGGGCGAGTAGAGTGATAAGATAAGGCAAAAAGCAGCAGTCAGATGAGCTTTCTACCCGACTGATCCCCATATTAGCATAGATACAGAATTATAAGCATTACTGGGAACTGGTGTTGTGAAGGTGACACCAGGACCATGACAACCCAGCTCATCTACATAGATATCGCTGGGGCCATGCAGGTAAATCATACATCCGGCTTATCTAAGCAATGTCTGTAGTGCATGACTCTCTGCCAACAAGCTGCCACCTTAAACTCCAGTAATCCTTGTAAGTGATTAATTCTTAATGCGGTTTCAGTTGTCTCTAAAATGAAGAAATGAAGCTGCTTACAATTTTTTTTCTGTCTCAGTGATTGCTGCGAGTGGTTTGCAGAGTCTGTACCATGGTTGCTTCCACAAACAGTACCATTTCTGGGCATGATTGTTTCTTATATTAATATTTAAAAGAGAAGATTTATTTTAAATATACACATCTAGTTTAGGTGGCTACCGACTTGGCTGTGGCCATGGGACTGCCATCTGTTTAGAAAATGCAGCCTGGTATATTTCAAATTTCAGCTGATGGGATACAGATCCTTTGGTGCCAGAGAGTTATTAATCTTTGTGCTATAATTGGGAAAAAATTAAGAACATGTTTCAGGAACAATCCAGGTAAATCCCACATATCCATTAATGGCAAACATGCAGCATGTTTCTAAGCAAGTAGCACCAGGGGGAAGACCTCCCAGAAGGGACCGTTTACATTGTACAAACATTACAACCATTGTTTCCCCAACAAACACAAGGTGAGACACTTACTACCAAAACCTCAACCACACACAGGAAAATCCATAAACATTGGAATGATGTCAAAACAACAGTGTGAGGTTTGACGGTTTTAATTTTCCGCTGCTCAAAGTAAAAATGGCTCCTGCAACATTTCCTGCACCCCTGGGGATTTTTATGACAAATACAACAGCAGCTTAATTATACATGTGGCCACCACCATAAAAGCAGAACCATTAACTAGCATCTTGTTAACACACAGGACCTGCCTTGAAAGTGCAACAGTCGCATTTTAAAATCTTTTCACTCTGTGCCTGTCTGTCGTGGTAGATTGGCACCAATTAGCTAGCTAAAATGTGAAAATGAAAGTGGCAGTGCATACATGGTCATGCATTTCCGTCTCCTGTGAATAATCTGTCCAATAAAGGTCATTTTAATGGGCTGTTCTTGATGTTTAGGCTGAAATATTTTAAAAAAGAGACGCATGCTACAGATACCATCAAAACTAAAAAATAGACACTTTTTTTGCTGCAGGAAGCAAACTAGCTTCCGATGTCTCTGACCTCTCTCAGTGTGTCCAAAGGGAAACCTTTGGAGTGCCTAAATAAGAGTGAACTTCCAACCCTTTAGCGAAGAGGCTTTGGTTAAATTTCAAAGGCTTCCTGGTTTTACTTTACTGACCAAACATGCCCCAGCTGTACACAAAGTAGTCAGTCTCAATGAGACCCTATGCAGGCAGAGAGAGATCAGACACCCCTTGACGTGACCAAACATCCCAGTTAAAAGCAAAGTTGAACTGAGGGGATGCCATCAAATGTTATTGCTTGTTTAAATGGGTTAGTCTTCACTTGCAGCACGTGTGATATTACAGAATGTAATCTCATACTTGGGTACGTGTGAGCACTGGTTCAAGCCTATATGCCTCCACAGGGACAATTCAGTGTGTGTCGTTGTTTTATAATATATCAGCAATGCAAATTTTAATTATGCGTCCTTTAACTTGGTTTATCTTTAAATGTCCATATGGACTTCATAGAATGTGTCAGTCTCATGAGTGGTAATAAGGGAAACCGAAAATACGCCTCAAACAGTCCTATCAACAATATTCTATCCAAGATGTATAGTTAAGCAAAGGGAAGATAAATGGTGTCCAACTGAATTCATTATTTCTCTTTCTATATATATCCATTGTCTCAAAGTCTTCTTTATGTGTGGAAAGTTCCTTTAAATACATGTTTAAGAGACAAGAGCTCACTGCTTTGGAATGACTAACTTAATTATCATAGCAACTGGCAGAACTCTTTAACATGTCAATAGTACTTTTCCTGCATGCATAATTTTGGTGTGTTATTGTGATGCTCTCTGCATTTCTCACTGACAAAAACCCCAAACCACAGGCACGGGGGCCTATTGTCATGGGCGCATCCATCTGGATCGAGGCCATTAGAGGATATTTGCACTTCCTCTGTGGCTCTTAGCTCTTTTTGACATGCAGCAGAAGGAGAAGGCATCACCCACCAGTGCAGGACCAATTGAGGTGTAGATTGACCAGAGGGACAGTGAAGAAGGCCAGCCAGCAGGGTAGAACTCCTGTCAAATCTAATGATGGACATCCGTGTAGCAGCTGCTTGTTGGCCCGCGGCTTCCGAGTGCCTAGCAATTGATGCCACATGATGAGATGGACACCCCAGTTTAATTCTTCTGTCACTGGGAATGCTTTGAGGGTATATCAGAATGTCACTACAGCACACTTCTGGTGTCAACTGCCCAAGGTATGCAACTGCCCCTTACTTGTCCACACGTCAATTTAGAAAAAGAACTTAGCTATCAATTAAATACAAGTTTCCCAGCTTTTTAGAATAAAGAAGCAAGTGACTTCCTTTCTTTTCTTTTGTTTTGTTGATCTGAGTATTATAAAAACTGCAAAAACCATATACAAAACCCTACTTCCTTTAAAGCGGCTGATCAAGATAGACATGACAGTTGTAAGCCAAGTTAGATTCCAGGGCTTTGAATGGTTGAATTGTGTGTACTCATATGTGTCTGCACAGGTGGGGAGACAATTAATGGTGAAATACTAGATATATACACCCTATACTGAAAACACAGCTCTGAGAGAGATATCAAACAAAACCAATTCAGCTCCAACGTATAAACACTTTAGCTGTCAATCCACATCTCCCCACATGAAACTTATATGCTTGTCACTGTGCACACAGCCTCTCTGAGCTGTGTTGGAATGCTGACAGCATCAAGATGTGAATCTTGATTTGATTATGAGTCAAAGTTGGGGTCTGAGCACTGGAGCCAATATTGGTTCAAGCAGGTGGGCAAGGCAACTGTTGCAAAGAAGGTGAGGTGTAGAGGGAAGGGGCAAAGTGTGATGGCAATGGAGAAGGGGTGGATATTGGGGGGGGGGGGGTGGTTACCTGTGGCCCTGTCTCCAACTGGGAGTAATTTGGAACAGACTGCTCCCAATGTGTTCATTAGGTTATGATTGGGCTGAACGCAGGTGGGGAGGGCCTGCCCAGCCTGACGCTGAATAGTCCTGATTGTGCCCGGTATAAAACACCATCTGTTTCGATGAGCCAATGAAGGAGAGAGAGCATGTAGAGCAGGAGGAAAGAGGAGGGGGCTACTGGTAAAAAGTCATATTTTATTATATCTGGGCAATTTTTAATCCTGGAAGAGTGAATGAGGCAGAAGAAAATGTCCGTAGTGGGGACATTGTCCTCATAAAAGTACAGTAAGCAAACTGATGCATGTAATAGATAAATAAATGAATGTAAATAAAAGGATGAGTATAAAAAGCACACAAAATATTTTTTTTCCAAAAAGGACATTTCTGCAACAATATCATTGAAGATAAAATTGAGCTCTTTTACCAGCCCATATACCAAACTTCATTTTAGTTGTGACTTGCAACTGTAAACCAGTGGCTGAAAAGACAGGGATTGGAGATTGGGGGTGGGGGGTGGACAGTTTATTTATGGGCTGCCTGCTTCAAAGCTGGGATGTTTTTGGTTAATCCTGTGCTCATACTAGCAGACATACAAACGTTAATCTAGGTGTTTACACGCATATTTTGCTGTCTGCCTGCTGTAGACACAATATTGCCCAAAAATCACATTTCAAGGACTCCTAAGGGTAAAAGTGGAAAAGACAAAAATATCTTTTTACTCAGTCAACTTCTCTTTCACTTTCTTTTTTTTTCACTGCAAGGCCCTGGGAAGAAAAAGAAGAGCAGAGAAGAAGGCCACTGTTCGCTGCTCGACTTTTGAAGCGTCTTTATCGGGCTTGGCAGCGTGGTCTTGCGTGTCCAAGCCTCATCGTGCTTTTCATCCTTTGTGCTGTCCAAGGTGTGTCCAATGCACTGGGGCTTTGTGTGGTGAAGGAGACGACACATCACATTCTGTCTTCTGTCTCAAGCTGGGGGATGGGAAGATTGAAGGGATAGTGTGTGTGTGGATGTGTGTATGGGTGGGGGGTGGCTGTACAACTGAGGAGTTGGGGGGGGGTTGCAAAAAGAAAACTTATAGAAGGCTGCGGCTCTTCAAAGCCACAATGCACAAAGGCTTATAAAGCGTTACTTCATGCAGAGTTGTGCCAGATGTAATTGCAGGGTTCCTGGAGATAGAGAATTACATGAAAAAGTCTTAGCTCCGCCCCTGCTACCATGAAAAGGCCGTGGCTAAGAAGCTGCAACTGCAAAAAGGTGTGAGCAAAAAAGTTTTCTTCGCTTTTATGCACAATAAATAAATAAATAGTCAAGTAACTAGGTTATCTTAAAGGTTCAAGAACAAACTTGCTGCCTCGAAAAGGGTAATGTGATGCGCGAAGCTTGATATATGGAGGAGGACTGGTTGTCACAACTATAAATCACGATGGCAGGAAACTGCACTGAGCGACAAGTGATAACCCTCCCTTTTCTTGCTTTGCCATCGGCTTCATGATATAGACTCTTTCAAGTCTATCTTACCCTTTCCACAAAAAAATTACATTGACTCACTCTTAATAAGCCCCGACGTTGGCAGAGTGTGCACTGTATATTCTAAGTATAGGTTGGCTGTAGTTTTCCTGATCAACTTGACTAGTCTTCATCTGTTTCCTGTGGCCTCCTGCTGAGATGGGACTGGTGTCAAGTGTGCATTGTTAAATATGTTCTCCGGCACAAATGCTGCCACTGTCAGCCACATTAGCACAGGGTGCTCCCATATTTTGTGTATATATGTACAGGTGGGTAGGTGAATGTGTGCTGTTGACAGTAATGGTTGTGGAGGAAAGGGTGGTGCAGTCATTTTAGACCTGTCAATTGGAGTCCCATGGGAGAGACACGCCCTAGAGTTTTTATGTTTTGTTTTTTTAACAAAAAAATTAAAGCAAGCATGGCGGCAGATCTGTCTAATTCTTAAAGGTTCAGTAAACTCTTTTGAAGCCAAAGAACAGTAACTCCTTGTCAACTCTTAATATTTTGTAAGCAAAGGCCTCCTCCTAGTGTGGAAGATATGCTGTCTTTTTCTGCAAGGTCAAGGCTTAGATGTTTTCCATAAAATATTTAAAATGTGATACAGAAAATTTAAATCGTAGCGGTGACAATAGAAGCATGCAAATGTACCTTAAATGTGAACAAAATTACCTAATTTTGTGTGGTATTACAATAATATATGTAACACTAATTATGTGTGTGTGTATGTGCATATATATATATATAATTACAGCTTGTAATTTACATATTACTTATTTATTTATTATTATTTATGTTACTTTTATCTGCTCTGTCTAAATTACACATTTGGACTTTGTAATATTTTCTCTACCCACATATACACACCATGCAGGGGTCATAGAACAAAGTGCAAGGGTCAGCAAGCAGGTGTCAGGGATCATGATATCCCAAGGGTGGCTTGAGTCTCATCCTAAAACCTCTAACATTTTTCAAAGGCCTCCTACAGCCAAGGCCCTCATCAGCACACAACCCCGATGGCCTCTCGCACATACATCCTTAACCACAGTCCTCTCTAGTGGATGAAGGGAGAACCTGCGTGCATCTCCTGGAGCTCCCATTACATGCCAAATAGGCTTGGTGTGTCCAAAACTAGCCCGAAACCCAGCAGGTGGGGGCAGTAATGATGCTGAAAGGGTACAAATGTGTACAGAGGCCAGAAGACTTTCCCTTTTTACTTTTAAAAATATTTTTAAACATTCTCTTTGGACTGTGCTCAGAGGGTTTTGTTGCATGAGACATAATTCCTTCGAACCCACGCGGCCCTATTAGCTCATATATGCACTTCGCCAAGTTTCGACTATTCTATCACCTCAGTTTTATTAAAGCAGAGGCCAAATAAAACATTGCAGTTTACATGAATACAAAGATCGCTTTTCCATCAACTTCAAAGTCATACTTTTATCATCACTTCCTCAGAAATCAAGATTAATGAAGGTTGATCATTTTTGGAAATATAAAAGAACATTGCCACAGTTCTTTTATATTTGCAAGCATTTGATACATGAAAGTGCCCATTGGACCTTCTCAAAGTGATGTGGTTAAAACCACTGATGCAGCAGATCCAAACCTTCATCTCCTTGTCTATACAATCAGCCATCAATAAAATCAATCCTCTTTACTACGGCTGGCAGTCATAACAGAACCCAAGACCTGCCTCACATTCAGGAGCATGGCTCGCAAAGGAAGAAGCTGAGAAAATTTAAGGTGATCTTTCAGCAGATTACTCTTTATCCAAGATGAAGGGCTGAAAAAGAACGAGTGTAGTTCAGTCAAACTAGCTAAATGGGTGAGAATTAAGATGTTGCAGCGTGGGATGAGGCATTTATGCATACATAACATGTTGAGCCTGGGACCCCCTACTGGGGAGAGGCACGACAAAGCCTCTCTAACAGCAATACCTCTGGGACAGCTAATGATTAATTAGCTTGTGTCATTAAGTGAGGCAAATGTCACCAGAGCTTCCTGGGGAAGCTGTCACACCATGTGTAGGCCACTCACAAGTTTCCCCCTCAGGTATCAGTGGAGGGGAAGTGGGCGGAAATACACAGTTATTAGTCAAACCCTGACATCTAGTGGTCAAATTTAAAACTGCAGAACTCTTTGCCAGGAACACATGAAAAAAAGAATATTTATCTAGAGATATTTCTTTTTCTAATGTGATATAAATAAGTATATTTTAGGAAATGTATACATACATATACCTTCTGACCATCACTTCTGACAAAAGGCTTAAAACAAAGCTCTCCAGATTTGGTTTTGGGATTTGCTCTGATCCCTGATCACTAAATTAGCTGAGATGCCCTCTGACCTTTAGCATTTACTCAACTCATTGACCATGCCATTGACATCAAAATTGAAGAGCTCATGCTTTTGTCTCCCAAGTATTTAAGTCAACATGAGCTGGTGCATGGACATGCTTAAACAGGCTTTCTTTTTAAGACTTGCCATAGCAAAAACATTTTAAATGTAGCTTCCATGATATTTTCTGAAAATTTGTACATTTAAAATAATAACACAACTCTAGACAAATTAAGTATACAAATTAAATTTTCTTACCAGATAGCTGAGCTGCAAGCTGGGTTTAATAACGTTCTTGTGGAGTTTGGAACTATTCCAGAAAGAGGAAGCAGCAAAATGGCATTTGGGATCATTTGAGCTTCTTCCTTTGCTCATTGGATTTTTTCCCCCTGCACACGTTATCACACTTATTCTCTGCCTTGTTTTTCAGCTTGGTATCAGTGAGACTAAGCCTTGTGAAGGTGAACGCTGAATCCTGGTCTGCTATAAGATCAGACCAAGAAGAAGTGAGAAGGCCCCTCTCGTCACCACAGAGTGGAGACACATCGTGGAAAGGCTTAACACACCCACAAATCTGCACACTAACACACCTCATGTCTGCGTTTATTCACATTTGTAAACCATGTGCACAAACACACACACACAGACGCACACACACACATACATACATACACACACAATCTGCTTCACTCTTACATAGACATACACATACAAAAGCACACCTGTCAGGGCCTTTCCACTGTGTGAGCAAAAGCAAAGAGGTCTGCCCCCCCCTCCCTGTTTCTCTGTATGTGGTATTCCATGTCTGTTATATTAAAGCAAATACATTCAGTTCCCACTTTCTCATCTGCAATAATGGCATGAGCAATTTTCACATTTAGGCAAGGACACATGCAGTCTCTCCCTCTCTGTTTAATGAATGGAATCAGGCCTGGGCCCCTGTGGCTGTGGTCTAATCTGCCTTTGAAGATTTCCACAATTTACAGACTAATAAAAATAAACCTAAGCCTTTCTTACAGTTTTAGTCTTCTCTCAAATGCATCACTAAAAAAGACATTTGTTCAAATCTATTTCTAAATTCACCTGTATTTTCTTGTTTGATATATTTTTTGTGTTATTGACCATGGCCCCATAGGGCAACAGCCAGGAGCCTCTTGATTGTGCCAGTCCACTGGGATTCTGTCAAATAGAGAGAATGAATTAAAGCACACTTTGGTGCAGGGAGCTTTCGCTTTGCCACTTTCGCACCATAACATGTCTTGTCCTAAAATAATTAGATTGAGGCCTTGGGTGGTGGAGTGGCCGGATCCTCAGTGGTCAAAAGAAGGAACGAACTAGCATTGAATGAAAGCTTCCAATCTTAAAAAAGCACTTTATTTCTTTGCACTTGAGGTTTGTTGTCTTTTGTGACCATTATCCCCATTCATCAATTGCTTTCATGCAGCTGTGCCCCTCTTAAAAAGTCTTTGTGCCAGGACCATGAATACAGGGAATGTGTCCATGGCAGGTAGCCCTTATTGCAAGTTAATCTCCTGAAAGAGCCTCATACAAGTACTTTTAAATTCTCCCTAAGCCACAGAAGGCTCATCATCAATCGAGCACTTCTCCCCTTTGTAGGACTGATGAGTGTGGTGCATGGCCAGTGACAATGGTTGCCAAGTGTGGCAAAGTAATCACCTTCTGGGGAAAACACTTGTAATTACTTCTAAACTGTTTGGGCTTTGGAGACAACTGCTATTGTGCAATAAAATGAAAGGCTCCTTTTAGAGAGCAGTGCTCTCAATCTGTTTGTCATCTGTTTGTTTACAGATATTTTTCTTTTTGCACTTGCTCACTACAACCAATGCTTTTTCTTATTCATGTGTGTGGATGTGTTTTGAGGGTATCCCCTCGGCAAGGAGACGTGCTGAATTCTTTACATCATAATAGCACACAAAAAAAGACTTCATTACATATGATTTAGCTCTTGGAAGTCTATTAGAGGGAAAAATCAAACTAGCCGTCCAGTTCAATCTCATTAATAATAATAATCTTTAAGACTTAATTGGGTTAAATGAGTATTTTTTTTGTTCAGATTACATTTTTCTTCATGTTATTGAAATTTTGTTGCCATCCTGTCATTTTTCTTTAAATTAAACCAGGTAGGAACTGATCCATTGTGACTTTTACATATCAAAGTAGAGTTGAAAGTGTTTTAACACAACGTGTCAACTTTTAAAAATAATTCTCATTGAAAAGGGATCCACTGACAAAATGATTTGATTTACTACAAACGTGTGGTTATGAAATCACATAGAAAAATTACTCAAGCATCTTAGAGTTGCAATCTTTTAATCTCTGCAATAATTCCTACAACAACAAAGAGATAACTGTCATCTGTTTTAAATGTCCTTGTAATCTCCTTAATATCAAATATCAAACATTAATTCCCTTCATCTACTTTCTCATATTCATGTTTTTATGTTCATGAAAGTAAAAAAGGGATTCTTGGTTGATACATGAAGACTAAAAATGGCATACATAATAAAAAGAAAGAAAGAATTGAAAATTTCCATTTCACAATTAGAAAAAACAATGCAGTACTATCTGTATAATAATCAGGGCAGCAGCGCAGTTAAAGCAGTGACTGACAGCCTGTCATGCCTGCGTCTTCTCCACCGATGCGCTCAGCGGCACATTCCTACTGATTACCAGGCCCTACATTACATCTCCCAGGATTCTTTTGATTATGCCATCATGGGCTGTACCTATGTTCCTGTCATTCCTCTCATATCTTACACTTGTGTGTGCTGCTATTTAATCCCTTTGTTTGTACAATTTTCCTGCATAGTCTTTCTATTCTTATGCCACGTTTGTACCAGTTCACCATTGTGTTTTGTGTGCATCTTTGCACAAAGTTTGCTCTGGTGACCTAAAACCCTTGCATACTCACTGTGTTGGTGCCTGCCTTCACCTGACTCAGTCTGATTTTCTCAGCAATTACATATGCAATACAAATGCAATCATGGAACTCAAAATTCATCTTTGTGAGCTTTTATACAACTGGTAGAAAAGAATGTTAGATACAGACATTTCTGGAAAAGGTACCAAAAGATGAAGCACATCTATTTTAAAATGTGAGGACTCTTGTCTTCATCCTAAAACTAAAGACAAGAACAGCAGAATTCTGTATTTGCTATACTCTAGTCTATAGAAACGCATGAGTGAAACAATTGTATTTTGACTGCACCACAAATTCAGAACAAAAATGATCTGTATGTGTCTGTATATATAAACTATTTTTAAAGTTGTAATGCTGTGTATATTTTAGGGGAAGAAAATGGAAAAAAACAATGGAATGTTAGAAAAAAAAACAATGCAAAACATTTACAGCACTCTGCCAAAGATATACAAACACAAAATGCCAAATGTACAAAGTAAAAAATATAACTGTTTTTGAATCACTTTTCAATTTTCATGTCAGCAACACATTTTTAGAAAACAGGCATGGGTGCATGTTTACCACTGCGTTACATCACCTTTGCACACCATCAAGGCATTTAAGGACAGTCTTTCACATCACTCCAGTTCAAGCCCAGAGGAGTCTACAGCACTTCTGGATCTTATTTGTATGTGGCTTTTCTTTGCACGACAGAGTATAAATATGCATTTAAATGTAGGACAAGATGTTCTAACTGAAAATTGTTTTTAGAAATATTTTTAAGCCCATCATGTATTTTTCACAATGTAAGTTTCATGTTTTGATGCACATTTAGCAACATTGTTTGCAATCTTGAACTAAATGCATACACAGTCTTTCAGTGGATATTGAAGTCACTGAATTTCAGCCCTAAAGACTAATTTCTGTTTTCATTTAACCTTGTTACTCTAGGTGTGAAGCATGTTCTATTAGGGGTTGTTTTTCCCCATAATGACAATACTAAAAAAGCGCTTAATGATCTTCTTAATGATCTCAAAGTTAACACATTCTGTTTTTATTCATATTTAACACTGTATGACAAAGTTTTTTGTTAGTTTTCTTATTTTACACAGCATGTGAGTCAGGTTTGTTTCATAGGAATATATCAAATTTCTCCATGATCATTGTGATCAAAAGCGTTCATAATAATAACATTAACTTAAATTAATTTATATCAAACTGGAATGTATCACCTTTTTACCACATTAACATATATACATGTACATAACATGTACAAAATGAGTTATATGAGTTTGCATCAATAGATAGACAGACAGACAGACAGAAAGACTGACAGACCGAAGGACGGACAGACAGACCGACAAAACCCCACATAAGTGTATATTTCCTGTTATATTCTTGCAATGCTAAGATCTGTCGGCATCTTTAATGAGTGTTAGTAGCATGTTTATAAGCTTGTATTGCAGCTTTTCTGCCCCCTAGTGAATAAGTGTGTATTTTAGTGAAGCAAACAGCAATCAGAAATCAATTGGTTTTATGCACAGCTCCACTACTTCCTTAAGTTATGACAGCTCTTCATTTCCTGTCTTTCTTTACTGGATGAACTGATTAGTCCAGCTGTGTCTGGCCATTGCAGTTGTGGTTACTGAGGTCGGACACACCTGGATTAATCAGTTATCCAGTAAAAAAAAAAAACAGGGAACAAGAAGCTGTTTTACGTTCAGGAAGTAGTGGAGCTGTGAATAAAGCCCATTGCTTGAAATAAATTAGTAAATAAAGAAAAGTAAAGTAAATTAAATTAAGTAAAGTAAATTAAAATCTACTTAACTTTTAAATCAAATTTGAAATACAGACAGTTATTACAATTAGCCTGCTGTTTTCTTTTGATTATTGTCATTAATCAAAACACAAGATTTTCCACAATTTTGCTTGTACAGTTTTAGTCTAAAAATTTAATTTAAAGCCAATTTGGTGCTGTGTCCATCAAATTTGCAGGGCCGGTAGTTGGTATCTACTGTGTTTTCCACTTTTTCAGCTCATATGTGTTCATGAATGAAAGGGAAGCTGAATGACAAACCCAGAGGCAACAGCACTGCAGGCCACTGCGAGCATTCATACAGTATTGCATGTCTAATAATCCCATGAGACAGAAGGCCTGTGGGTCTCCCTTTGAACCATGGGCCATTCATAAGAACAGTGAAACATCTCCCCACCCCTTTGTGGTCACCAGCATTTCATTTGCAATCTAAATCTAAAACACAGGGTGTTCGAGTCACATCAAAGGCCTTTTGATAGCCAGGATGGAGCAAAGACTTGAAATAAAATGGCTAATTACGAGTGTTGATTAGTGGGCCATGTAAGCCACAGACTAATTGGATTGCACAATGCAGAGCTGCTTTTGTTTTCTGTGCATCTTAATGAACTCTCTCTCCCTCTCTCCCTCTCTCTCTCTGTCTTTCTCTCTTTCACTCTATCGCTCTCTCCCTGTTTCTTCCTCTTGCTTTCCCGCCCTATCTTTGTCCATAAACGTTTAAACGTTTAAGTAATTGTAGTACTTACAGCAGTAAAAATAGTGGCCTATACAAATCTCAACCACCACTTAAAGTTTTTTTAAACTAATTTATTAAATCCAGTCTTATAAGGTTATCATTAAAACTAAATGTGTGACTATATCGTGTCAAGAGAGCCATCAGTTCCTCTTACATATCAAATGACTAAAAATTTTTAAATAATTTTACATTTGTAAATACAATTAGAATCAATGGATTGTTTGGTTATCAAATTCAATGCTGAGTCATATTCTCCTTTTTTTCATATGTCTGGTAATTGACAAGTTTTATTTATAAAAAATTACAGACAGATGTGGAATTCCAGCCAGGATAATAGACTTGTCTGGTTATGTTTACCTTTAATTTCTGTCTGACTCGTGGAAACAAAACACATTCGCATACTTTTTGGCATAGCACCAAAATATCTGCTCACAAGTTATTATTTCATTTATGCTTTTAGGACCATGTCAACCTGGTCATGAAATATGCATGCAGGAAGAGTTACATCTCAGTGGATTGAGTAGATAAACTGATTGAAAATATATGTGATAAAGTTGCCTTGTCCTTAATTCCTTATTTAAAATACCAGGCATAAAACATGGCTCAGTTTTTGTATTAGAATATCAGTGACAACTTTGAAAACTACATATGCACTGAAGTAGAGAGTAGTAGCACCTTTATGCTCTATACATTAGTGTCTCTATAGAACTATATGTAGCTTTATATGCTTCCTCTTCAGTAGCTACACACACGAGGATTCAGTAGTTATAATTTAATGGTAGCACTGTTATAAAACTTTAACAGTTTGTTTGTCTCCTACCATTTTTCCATTTTTTTAACCAAAGTAGTAGCCTATTTGGATACTTGGATACTCTTGGATACTTTTATGGTGAAATCAGCCCTTATAAAGGCTGAAATTATTACTTTTAGAAACTCTTTGTATTTTAAAGAAATCATAGGCTAAGTAATGTTGAGACATTATTGTTGAAGCTTGACAGTGTCATTGTTTGTAATAATGAAAAATAAAAGCATTTTATCTCTTACATTGTTGGGGGGGGAGTTGTTCGTTAGCTATTCAGTGGCATTTGTGCATAGAATCATTGTCAGGATGGTGATATTATCTTTCACATAGCAGAAAAGAAAAGCTGAGGAAAGAAAATGCACAATGCAATTTACTCAAGTGTAGTATGATGGGTGTACCTGTTATGATACTGAGAATACATTTTCTGAAGTCCCTAAAGAATGTTGAACATTAGCCAGAGCTATTAAGAAGTTTGGGTAGACAAGGGTTTTTTTAAGCAAAAAAAATTAAAAGAAACAAGACCTTGAGTTATCATATTAACAGATAATTGTTGCATTCAATGTTTTAGTTTAACCCAGTTTGCTTATGAGGTGAGGAAGATTTGTATCATGGAAAAGGCAGTTAAGCAACTCAGCAACTCTCAGTTTCAGTGTATATCAGGACCAAAATCAGCAGTTTGTGCAACACTTCTTGATTTTTTTAAAGAGACTTCATTTGCAAGAGCTATACACATATTTCAGCACTGACAGCTTGGATACTAAGATAACCTTCTAACTCTCTTAACACATCAGTATCCATAGAGTTTGGTGCTCTAAAGAAATGTCTTACCATATAGCCTTCACTTTTGTTTTCTGCCTCGGTGACTGTGGAAGCAGTAGCATAAAATGATTGAAAGACTTGTTACCAAGGAGATCTGATTTCACTGTGACCCTGAAAGCTGTGGCGAAAAAGACAGAAAAACTTAAGAAAAAAAATATCATAAGAGACATCTCCAAAACACTAAACGGTAAAAGTTAGTAAACATTAAGATAATGGTCGTTTTTATTGTGATTACTGACATGTTTCGCGCAATTTACGTTCTTTATTCCACCATATATAAAACAGTGATGTGCAGGGAAGGACGCTGGCACATTCAGTAGCTATAACAGGGGCAAAACGGATGGGAGGGGGTCTGTTATGGGATGGGAGCTCCATAAGCGGGAGGGCGGAGGGGATTTTTGTGCAGGTGTCCTTTTTTAAATGATTTATTTTTCCTTTCTCTGACACCTCGTAGACAAGAGCCGTCCGTAAGTCGCCTAAGACAGCTAAGGAGGAATCAAAGCTGATAAAATAATACCTATTTCATCCGCTCTGAAATCTTAAAAGCGCAGCAAACGGGAAGAACGTGCTTGTCTGGATGAGAGACCCCCGCTGGGTGAAGACACGCTGCGTTCTCTGAGCTGTTAAAGCCCGCTGGAGCTGATGCTGAAATGGAAGCGAGCGCAGGGGAGGGGAGCATCAGCAAGCAAATGATTGCATCGCTGATCATTTGAAGGTATTATACATCAATTACAGATTAGCAATCCGTGATATTTGTCACTGTGCGGACATCCGCTGTCGACGCCGGTGGCATACGCTGTCGCCAAACTCCATTTTTCATTCTGCAGATGTGCGCTGCGAGAAGATGGCCTGTTTCGGTGGGTGAAGCCTTCAGGGATTAATCACTGATCACGATGAACTGCGAAACGATGTTGGACATCTTCTGCAGTTTGTGGAAGATGCTTGTGAGCAGTGTGTACATATTATGGATGATGTGTCAAGTTAGATGAACTGCTTCTGAGAACAATGTGAGACGCCTGCTTCATTTTGCACCTGAAATGCACACAACGGCTTTTGGTTCACTCACCTACAAGATAAAATGGATTCGTTTTCGCTCCTGATTAGAATGGGACTAACCTGACTTTCTGTTCAGGCTCTGCTGGATGTCAAAAATTCCATGTCAAGTTTACAGACACCAAGCATGGCCACAAATTTTACTGGTGTTTCCCCAGAGATTGGTTTCACCAGCTCCAGTCCGGAGCCAGTCTGGTCCTCTACAGTAAACAGTGTGGTGAAGATGGTGCTCATATCTCTGATTGTATGCTTATCCTTGTTTGGGAATGTGGTTGTTCTGCTGGTGTTTCAGAGAAAACCTCAACTCCTTCATGTTGCCAATCGATTTGTCCTGAACCTCCTCCTGGCGGACCTACTCCAGACCATATTAGTCATGCCCTTTGCCATTGCAGCTACTGTTCCAGCTGTGTGGCCCCTGGATGCTCGAATGTGCCAGGCCTTAGTGGTGCTCATGCACCTTTTCGCTTTTGCCGGGGTGAACACCATCATAGTTGTGTCTGTGGATCGCTATCTCGCCATCATTCATCCCCTATCTTATCCCACCCGCATGACTCCTCATTTAGGCACCAACCTGATCATCTGCACATGGGTGCTGGGTTTTCTGCAGAGCACACCTCCCCTCTACAGCTGGGGGACCATTGACTTTGACCGACATCACATGGTCTGTACAGTGGTGTGGTCCTCTAGTTTGTCCTATTCAGCTGTGGTGTCCACCTTTTCTTTCTGGCTGCCTGTGCTCATTATGCTGGGATGCTACTGGATGGTATTTAGAGCAGCAAGAAGGCAGAATGCTCTTGTGCACCCTATACAAACACAATCCTACTCCCAGCCCTGCCAGCAGGACTTCCATGGACCAAGCAGTCCCCAGCGACAGCCCAGCCTCCAGCAAACCAGTCTGCCAGAAGGCCCCTACACAGCCAGACGATACCCTGTTCGTGTTAGACACAGACGTTTCCACTATCACTGCAAAGCCGCCCGAGTGGTTTTTGTGATCATGGCTTCATATATCTTCAGCATGGGTCCTTACACCATTCTGAATATTATATCTATGAGTACCAAAGCAGCTGTGCCTCCATGGTTATCCTCCGTTGCCCTTGTGCTCTTCTTTTTACAGTGCTGCCTACACCCGTACATTTATGGTTACATGCATCGTAGTGTTAGGAAAGAATTCCTGGCTTTGCTCTGCGGCCTGCTCTGCAAGCAGGGTCACCCCAACCAAAGCTCTGCAGTGGAAAGCTGCTTCACTACAACTGAGAGACGTTCCGGCACTCACCCGCACCTGCCCAGTCTGGCTGCACGAGTTTTCCCTCTGCAGACTTGGGAAGAGTGCACAACATCTTCCTCTCCAACTTTTGAGAGGAAATCAAAGGACAGCCGAAGGGAGACCACCTCTACCAGCCTCAGCTCGGAGAGGGAGCTCCCCATCCACAGCAAACAAAGCACATGAGCGGCCTTGAGCGTTGATCAGATTGAACAAATTTTCTTTTACTTACACATTAACGTAGCTGCAGGATTTTGGATTGTAAAGATACCTGTCAACATAGTGATCTTGTACTGATGATCCAATGTAACCTAACTTTTGGGAAAAGTTAGTGTTGCATTATTTGTATTTAGCAGAGTCGGGTGTGTAAGGAGAAAAGAAAAGAACAACAAAGAGAAACAGGAAAAAATGTTTTAATGTGGCTGTGAACACCCTTTTAAGCAGCTCTTATGTTCTGCGTGTAAGATGATTATTAGTATTTATTGTATGCAATATTATGCTTTCTACTGTTACAGAAAAATGGGCCTTTGAACATTATAAACTGTAATTAAGCAATCTGAAACTAAACATGAAAAGATAAAGCACTGCCGCTTCACCCTTACCACAGGCCATAGATGTCTGATTATGTATTAATCTTCAGTATCCGCACAACTACTGAATCTCCCTTAAACCTTTTTGTTATATTCTTATCTGACATACTGGAGGGCGTGTGTGTGTGTGTGTTCTTTGTTTTTGCAAGTGAGCTTTGCTTGCAACTCAGGGTATTGTTTGTAGAGAAAAAAATAGTGCCCATCTCCGTTCCTGGACTTGTAAATAAATGTACGTTCCGTGTTGCAGTGACTCTTCTTAGTCTTGAAGCGCCTTTTCAATAAATAAGGTGATATTTATTGATTCATTGTGCCTATCAGTTACACAACTTACAAGTATTAGTCCGCCTTCCTTGTAGACCGGATGAGCAAATGTAAACATTTGTCTTAGTACTATGTTACATACTACTAAAGCTCAAATGTGGAAATTGTATCTCCTCTGAGTGTGCCAAATTTTAATTCAGTATTTACTGCTGTGTAACATCAGCATTTATTTAAGAGCACAGAGTGCTTTTTCTGTTTAAATGCAACAACGGAAAGAGCAAGGTGTGATGCAAATCTAACAGTGGATTTTGCTCCAGTGAATTGTGGGCTGCATGTCAGAAGAGCTGCTGTTTTCCTACATTCCATTACACACGTGTAGATTTGTAAAGATACCTAATAATACAGTATTTTTATCAGACATCTGAAAAGAAATAGCTGAATAAAAAAAAATATATATATAGAAAAGTCCTGCTGGAGTTTACAGACAGGATCTTTATGTAAGGGTTGTTTTGACTGTTAGAGAAAGCAAATGCAATGTCTTGTGTGCATTATTTTCAGTGCAATTTGTTTATGTCAAAATTTGTATTGTGGGAGAGAGAATCGTTTGGCAGACTTGAGTCTGGGTGCTTCTTCTGCACACTTCTTTATATTCAGTTGTAGACAACTTATAATACTTGCCTTAGTTAGGAAAACCTGTTTATTCACTGGAGAAATATAAACCACAGTACTATAGCAGACAATCAAACTGGTTTATGTTAGTCAAATTCTGGTTTCAAGTGTGTATTATAGCAGAGAAAAAAATACGTTTTAATATAATGAACTATTTTTGTGACTAAATTCTGTGATTTTGCATTATTTTCAGGTGTAATGATGTTTGTTGTTTGATAAAAAATAAATGTATTATGTGTAAAAGTGTACGTTCGTGCTTTACACAATTTTGTTTTCTTAAAGAAAATGCAATTCCGAGTACATTACGGCTATTTCATATCCATCAGCAAGTGTTTCCTTTTTTTGTTAGGAGCAATTTTGTAAACTTCAGTGTAGAAAGGCATGATTCTGAGCAATTTATAACAGCTAAGACCGAATTAAATCTGTATTAAATGTTTCAATGAGTTAAAGTTCTCACTTAATTCAAAACATGATTTGAAACGTGAAAATGAGGAAAAGGATGCAAATTTGTGGTTTAATAAAAACATGCCCCATTTTGAAAGCAACCCATTAAACTGTGTGAAAGCAACATAATACACTGCATTAGATTAATACAAGTCAGAAAATTTCGCAATGACCACATCTTCATTCTTTAAAGGAACACCGCCATTAAATCGGCTAAGGTTTAATGTTTTGGTAACAGCCATGAATCCGAACTGCATTTGTATGTGGACTCATTTTGTCCAGAACAGCGAGCAATGTTGTGAACTGCAGGTAGGCGCTCAAAGATAGAAGCATGGATTCCGCTTTTAATCTATTACATTTATTTTTTAAATGATCACTTTTGATGTCTCACTGCTTGAAGCAAACAGCAGTTTTTATTTCCTACTGCAGTTCAACAAACTACTCGGTGAGCTGTAAAAGGGAGCATCTTCAATGGAGCATGTTCTTCAGCAGTAAATTCGCAGAGTGTATTTACTAGCTAATAATATTTTCGTGTGTCATCACGAGATAATCCATAATATAGAAGAGTGTAGAAGCTGTACAATGCAGACGTGCCCCTTAACCAGGTGTATTTTTCTAGTCTATGCAAACTTTAATACAAGGAGATGGGCATAATCATTAAGGTCAGCGTTTTATGTTTCTACTTCAATAGGCGCTGATATTTAAGGAATTTTAGCAAAGTTGTTCACCTTTAAACAAGAAAAAAGAAATGATAAAAAAAAGATTCCTTTTTCTTTCCCCCTCTATACAATATATGTACACACTTTCTTTAATCATTACAGAATAGGCAATGAAAAAACAGAACATATAGCCATGACAGATCAGAAAAGCAAAATATTGAATATTTTACTTTCTTTAGAAAATTTTAAGTAAACCATTTCTTCAAACAACCTGCTCACCGGAACATCCTGATCATAGGAACCCACACTGATTTTCAAGGCGCCACTCAAAATATTACTGGTCAACAGTGAACACAAACTGATATAGATTAAAAAAAAAAAAAAAAAAGAATATAGCAACAGATGTTTAAAGCCCAAAGGAGGACGGACTCTGCTCTGTGGGATTTTTCTATCATATGTGATGGTTTCAGTTCAGGTCTTCTTAGACCATTTTATGACACAGCCAGCACTGGGAGCCCAGTGCTGCACCAGTAAGGAGTTAGTCCTTCTTCCAGTTTCTTAATCCACTTTGACCACACTGTAGATCTTATTTACAAACCAGAAGCAAGCGAAGAAGCCAATAGTGCCTGAGAACAAAAGACGAGACAGATTACAAAAAGACAAAACCATAAAAACATATATTGATAAAAACAAAGAAAAGAAATAAAACTGATAATTCCACATCTCATTGTGTTGCTGCAAAGCTAAAATAATTCCTCTAAAAAACATGAATAAAATAAAAGAAACACTCGATAGAACCAGCTCTTCCTTTCGATAGAAAATAACCTATAAGCTTGAGCTCTGCTGTGTTGATAAGTACTGGAGGTCAAAATTCTTTTCAGTTCATCTGGGTATACAAGTGGGGCCACAAGCAAAGCCCCAACCCGAATTACGTTGAGATCAAAGTTGGGATGAAGTGAAAAAGATAATAAAATAAAAAGTTAAAAAAGGGAAACTGGATGGGATTAGGATCATTCAGACCCAAACTTGAAGCAAAGAGGGGAAACTAATAATCTTTTGCTTGAATCCTTGGATTACTTCACGGTGATAATCTTTTGACATCTGATCCTCTTGCTACTTTAAGCTGTTTCTTAAGATACTGTCAGTTCTGCTGTGACAAGCAGTGCTACAGGCTAACATTTATCTAGCCTGAGGACAGTGTAACAGTATTTAAAGTATTTAATAATCTGAAAACATGTTGACTAAAATATACAACATACAGACTATTTGCAGCTAAACATCATAGTTTTGCACACACCCAGAGTCTCACACAAGGCAGAAAACTAAATAGTGCAAAAAAGATGTTATAATAAATAAGATTCAGTCAACAGCTGGATTTTATGTGCTAACAAAAAGAAGTGAATCGATAGCAGAAAAAAAGGTAAAATTGGTTTTGTCTTGTCAAACTACACACAGCAGACATTAAGCTAGTAAACCAAGATCTGATAGAGAGGGACACTATGCTCTCGTCTGCAAGTCGTTCTGATTTTCTTCATAAATGGACTTAAATATTACAGTTCAGAAGAGAGCTTAGCAAATAACTGCTCTTTAAACTCATCTGAAAAAGAGGCCATCTGAGAACATTTGTCTAACTTTGAAGCGTCTTAATTAGTCATACAAGATTGCAGTCCAACATTTGTAAAGACGGATTTTAATTTAAGCTTACAATAAAAAGCACTGTGATGTAACGTAGTAGGAATAAAAGAAATAAATGACAAAATGGCTACATCTAAGAGCTCATTCATCTGTAAAGCGGCCATCTTACCTGTGAATAGGAAAAAGATGAGGACCATGATCAAAGTGTAGCCAAAGTACAGTATAGTACTAGCTGCCCCAATTATTTGCAGCTTTGAGAAGAAATAGTGCGCAGCATAAATGAACAGATAGACCGCAGTGAAGCCACTGGTGAGGAAGGAACGCCACCACCAGTGATAGTCCTACACACACACACAGGACAAAAGATGACATGTTAGGATTCAGGAGTGAGGATATAACACGTTTGATAACACTTCAAAGTGAAATTATCAGGTACCTCGGCACATAGGTGGAAGTAGCACAGCAGAATCGTAGCCTCTGAGCAAGTGATGAGCAAAATAATGAAAACCAGGAACAAGAACCCAAACATGTAGTACATCTGATGAGACCTAAAATAAAAAACACAACAAATGGCAAAGTGTTTACTATCTTCACATATTAAGTTTTATAAATACCAAACCAGGCAGTAAAAAGAACATTTTGGTATTCTTACCAAATGCTGTTAAGAATGAAGAAAAGCTGGATGAAAATGCAGCCAAAAGGGAGGATACCACCCATTATGATGCCAGGGATTGGTTTAGTGAAGAATGACTGCTCTGGTATTTGACGGGGAATTTGGTTGGTTCTCACTGGTTGTTCAATTGCCTGCACAAAAGCCGAAAAACAGGTTAGACAATTACAAAGCATTATGCAGACATTTTGACAAAAATTAATGATGTTTAAGTGTGACACATATCATGAGGCCTGACTCACAGCTTTCTTGAATCCAAAGTAGGCGCCGATGAAGGTGAGGGGAACAGAGATTCCAAACCACAGAGCTAATATAGCCACCAGGGTCCCAAAGGGAATTGCTGCTGAGGAGCCCTCCACCCAAAGGATCAGGTTCATCAGGAAGAAGTCTGCAAACACAATACTGCCAAAAAAAGGTAAACAAAGGACAATGACATTTAGAAAGATAAGTAGGTGTGTGCACAATAATGACAGCAAAAAAGGCTGCAGATGAATTACAGCATTTCGGGGCAAAAGAATATCGTAAATACAAGATAAATAAGCAGCAGCTAAAAGAATATAAAAGAACACATACCCTGGGCACAAGAGTGCTGTCAGCAAGACGTTCATCTTCCACTTTTCACCTCCAAAGGCTGATAACAGGAACAGACCAGAACAATACCGTTATGACAGGAACAATGGCCCAGCTTGCATCACTATGTATTGATTCTTATTTTAATAGGAATAACTTTTACTTTTGTAAAGACGTGCAGACACATAACCAGCGGGTGTGCCCAGCAGGACCCAGAGTACCACAGCACAAGTCATAAGAGCCCCTCTGTTGGCCGGCGACAGGAATCCCAGACAGGCCAGGACTACAGTGGACAAACAGTGAACAGGAAACTCTTTCAGACATGTGAGGATTATTGTTTGTTTACATACACAGAGAAAATAAAAGTTACAGTTTGCATAGTTCCTCTTTGTGCTACACTTTAACTTCAGAGGCAGCACATTCACAAGTTCAATGAGGCAATGGTTACAGTTGCACATATTCCATTTGCAGTCATTTTGTATGCACAATTTTTAACATGTTAAACTAGTATTAACCAAATATCATAGTGGCGTCATGCTTCATCTAAACTTATGTGAAATATTTGAATGTGTGAAAGCCATAAGACTGTTCTGTGATAAACATGCATGAGAGCAGGAAGCTTAAAATCAATTTAATCTTCAAAATGTGAAGATGCAAAGGCCTGATTGGTGACCAAAGTCTTTCCTGTTAAAGGTTGCAGGAGGAATAAAATGATACAACCATTTTTTGTCATCCTTTTTCTGACCTTTGTCCAGTCCCAACAGAACATACATTCCTCTCCACCAACTCAGATTAGATTTATCTCTTTTTTTCACATCTACAAAC
Source organism: Pseudomugil tenellus (assembly GCA_037177515.1). NCBI lineage: Eukaryota > Metazoa > Chordata > Actinopteri > Atheriniformes > Pseudomugilidae > Pseudomugil > Pseudomugil tenellus. The sequence continues at coordinate 15,745,751 of JBAMHX010000008.1, read as the reverse complement.
ATGTGAAGGCCCTGAAGAACACTGACGCAGAGACTAACAAGTCTTATTAGACATTTTTGACAACTTATCATGTGCAAGGTCAAACAGGGAGTCAAGAGTGAACGAGAAATAATAGCACATGCATAATTTCCTTTACAGGGCCACTGTGTTTTATATACTGAATATAAAACAGTACCACAAATCAAGTCAGTGTATATACAACAGATCAAATATTTCTTACATAGTGTAATGAACGTCATGATAAAGATTTGCGTGCCCTGCCCAAGAAACACAGAGAGTAGCATTCCCTTCCTGGGTGGGCGGAACACATCCCCATGCACCTGCTTCCAACCTGACTCTTCCTGTGCGTCCTCCTGGAGAAAGTAGCAGAGAAAGGAGTCAATGGGGCACTTTGTTTAAAATGTTCACCAGCCACCAGTTAGTAGATGACACCTCTCCATCTGCCAACACCTGACATCTGCTAATAAAGTCAAATTTTAAACTTTTTTTTAAACCAAAATAATGTGAAATTTGGTGTGTAAAAACTATGCAGTGCTTAGAAAACATAAAGGCTTGTTTCAGCAAATCTGAACTTTTGGAAAGTCTGATCTCACACCACAGTTTACGTTTTATCCCTGCACCACTTAACCAAAATCATACAAACCCCAAGCACCCAATTTAATTTCCACACTTCTTTTCTTATTTAAAAATAAATCCTCCATTTGGCTTACATAGGGTACAGAAGAAGATTTATCCTTCCCCGGTGAAAGCTTTATCAAGTCTCCCTGTGAAATGTAGCAAAATATTTACATATTCAAATATTTTGGGAACTCTGTACCCATTATGCTATATTTTGTGTCACACTACAATTAAAACATCAGTCTAGTATTATAATTAAAAGATAAAAAATGTGGATATATCATTGCAATATAAAAATTAAGTTATTTCACACAGCCGTTACCACCAGCTGAAATCCATAACCTTAAAAGTCTATCATTTTGTAGATTTAATTCAAATCTAATGAATATTACTATCCAGTAGACTAAGATATTCAAATTCCTCTAAAGATTTGACGTCTTAAACTACATTAAATAAATCATTATTCATGGGATGTATCTAAAACATGTTGTTCTTCAAAATAACCAGTGCAGTTGTTTGCTTAGAAAACGTGAGGTTTTCACCAACAAAGCTACTCTGAACTGTAATTTTGCATTGTGCAAATCAATTATTTATGCATTTATTAGTTAATTTGATCATGACATTGCATATTAATAAAGATCTATAAGAAACAGATGTAAATATGCTGGATTTGAGGCCACAAGCTAATTTGCATCCAAAGTCCCTTGGGCAGGTAAAGCATGCGCAATACAAATATGTGTTATGCTTTAACAAAACCAAAAGGGCAGAAATGCTTCACACTGTACCTGTAACAATACATACCACTGTATCCTGCTGTTTCTTATAGATGCCTAAATTAATAAATTCAGCAATGCCTTTACCTGGTCCACCTGGTTGTATCTGGCAATATCCTTGTGCAGAGTTCTCAGCATGATCATGGCTACCATGCCAGATAGGAAGAGCACAATGACCAAGGAATTCATAATACTGTTAAATAAAGAGACACATCTTAATTTTAATTAACCAGGATCAAAACGCAAAAGATTTATAAGGACTTCTCTTTTCCTGGTTATAAATATATTAAATATCTTCACACCTAAACCACTGGATGTTGGTGTGTGGCATAGACACCAAGATGTAGTCCCACCTAGAGGCCCACTTGATGGAATTCTTTTCCTGTAAACAAAGTGTATAAATCAATGACATACACAATTGTAAGACACAAATGTTGAATATTAGTTGCATTTGATTAAGAGCATAATTTGAAAGCTTACCACAAAACGGACAGAGTAAGTATAAACTATTGACACCTCACTGTCGAACACTTGGGGGACTGGCATGGGGCTAGTACTCTCACAATTTGGGTTTGCAGGGTCATCATGTTTTATGCTGTTGTACAGACAAAACAAGAACTCCTTAATGTCAGCTTCATTTGCAATAACTAATTTTTACTCAGATGCAACATGTGGAGGTATATTAGTTCAAATTATAGGTATCTCTTGTTTTTCTACTTAAAGAGTCATATTTACCTCTTTGGTTCAAGTGTGGCACCAACCAGGCGAGCACCTCTCCAACCTTCTAATGCCCCACTGTGGTAGGTGATCTCGATGTCGACATGGTTGAAGACATAATATGTGTCCCTCTTGTTGAACTCAGTCTGAATAAAGATTAATACAAGGATCACAAGTTAGCAGAAATTCCAGCTTAATTTTAATTATCATGTGTGCAAAATATTGTGTTGGAAAGTTAGGCCCACGTTAACACTTATGTGGTGCTAAAGTAGTGCTATAAAAGTCTGACACTGCCCGACTATGCGCCAAAATAAATGTGAGTCAGTCAGAAAGAAAGAATACACACTAGTGATACTCTGGAGTTGGTAATTTGATAATCCGATTGTATCATTTTCCATATTATATCATTTTGAAGCACAACTTTGATACAAAACATGTAATTTGTTTTCACTTGCAATGCCCACTCAGTGTATTTCTTCAATAACATATGATCATGATAGCCTATCAGATGCCATGATGCTACATTAGTGAGGAGGTTTTGCTTAGACATTGTACTGGTTTTAATGCAAGTCATTGTGCATTCTGTTGAAACATATAAAACATATATTACTTATACAATTTTTAATTTTCGTTTAAATAAATCTATGTGTTATATATTAAGGTGTTTATTTTTAACATTAAAATATTTTTATATCATTTTTGTTTAACTTATCAATATAAATTATTATTTTTCAAATACATTTCAAATACATTTCTTTAAAAATTTTATTTATATTCCATATAACTGTATAGTTATGATTTTCTTTTAAGGATATGGACAAAAAATAGTGTTTAGGCTAATAGTATTGTCAACAGGGACAATTTTGGCATTTCTTCTCCCTAGTAAACCATTCTTTAGTCCCAAAACCTTTAATTTCCTTAATATTGAACTTTTCTTAATTTCAGTACTAAACTTAATCCACAGTCATGTTGTTGGTTTTCTTTGATTTCATCTAAGTAATCATCAATTATGATCATTCAGGATTTTTTTTACATTTCTTTCTGGAGACTATCCATTATCCTTCTTATTTTTACGAACACACTGCATTGTTGTTGACCCAATTTTAGTGGCTTCTGAAATCTCCTTAAAATATTCATCCCTAATGCACACTAATGATTGAAGTAATTATTCAATAAGAAGCTTCTACCTATTGGCCTAGATAAATCCAGGTGATGACTTTGTGTTGTATTTACTTTATACATAAATAAAATGGTAAACTGGAAGGACTATTAACACAAAAACAAAAGATGACAGAATTTAAAAACCACTACAATTTGCAGTGATATGCATTCATATGACAAATTCAAAGATAATGGGGAACAAGAAATGTTTGGCATTCAAGGCCAGTAACAACAATAATCTCATCTTAAATTTGCAAAATAAAGGATAACTACACTGATTTTACAAGCAGTGTTAAGGCCCATTTAGACTCTGGCGGTGTCACCATCATGTCTGTTATGATGAACCACCATAGGCTCTGTATAGATCTGCACAGACTCAATGCACACCTCTCTAGACCACATGTGCAGCCTGGATACACGAACACAGCTATATGAAAGTACTCCCTTGTGATTAGTCAGTGCGATTAAATGTTTCATGATGTCTAGATCTCGTCATTGAATGCATATACATACATATATACGTACATATAGACATTTATAGCTACATACAGATATGTAGATAACTAAGTGAATGACAGTGACTGCTATTGTTGTTTTAAAACAGGAATTACTTGCCAGGAACCACTTTTAAAAAAAAACTCCACCCTGTAAAGTTTACTGGCCGATTCCAGCCGTACTGTCATCTGCAGGCCCTACACTCAATTATAAAACACAAACTTAGCTATGAGTGCCCGACCTGACACTGTACAAACTGGCCTCAAGTCTCACACACAGAGATAGAGAAGAATGAAACACAGTAATATGTAGATGCCTGTTAGAACCTACATTTAAGTATAAAAAGAACTACACAATTATATCCCTTTTAATATGTATAGGTTTAAAAAAAACAACTGTAAAATATATATAAATCTTCTGCTTTTCCTTATTCTCTGTGTAAACTAGTGGTACGTAATAGTAAATATATTATTAATAACAATTACTTTTAAGGATCTAGTTTCACATTGGCTACAATTACTTTACTGGTAAAAAAAAACAAATAATCAGTCATCTTGCTTGTTAGACACTGGTGTATTGTGCATCCTAATGCAAAACACAATATTCTTCAGAATGAAAACTGCTGGAAAAGTATGTTTAAAATTTAAAGCATGACACTGCAACTTACGCTAATAACACAAGCGTCTTTAGGTACACCATCCGATGCAACAAGGCAGCCAATGGGAAATCCAGGGTTGCAGTACTTCTGACCATCTTCCACATCATAACACCATGTGACTGGCATGTTGTCAATAATCCTGAAATGAATAATAAGTCGTTCATAAAAAATATTGCTACCTAAAGTTTACATCCAAGTTTGTTTTTTGACAATATTTTCCTTGTTCATTTAGTCCATCTTTAAAACAAGCATATATAAAGAGTATGCACAGGAGTGATTCTTATACTAACCAGTGATGCTGATATCTCAGCTGCATCCCCATTTTGAGGAACTTCAGCTTGCTGTCATCCTCCTTGTAGGTCTTTGTGCACACTGGATTGCATTTCACATCTTGTTTGAATTTGAACTGTAATAAATACAATAAAGGTACTGTGAGTTATGTGATCAAACTAAAACTATCAAAACAGTATGCTCAACAAAACAACAAAAACAGGCAGTGCTAGAAGCATAATACAAAAACTCACCTTGTAAGGGGAAGACTGAATTCGCTCCCCAAAGAGTACCTGTCCAAGGTTCTCAGACGGCCTCATCTCCTTGTCATCTTTGCAAAAGTCAAACCTTTAAGATATTTTCAGATGGTCATAAACAATAAGAATGGGATAGTGACACAAAAGAATGAATAAAAAGACCAAATATTATTCAGAAAAGACTAAAAGTAACATACATGTCATATTCATAAGGCAGAACTGACTCCACGGAGTCCAGACGATTTACAAACAGCTGAATATTTGTCTGTAAAGCAGAAAAAAAACATTATTTATTTTATGGAGAATAAAGATGTCCAAACGGCAATAAGTTAACTAAACTAGAGCGACTGAAAAGAATTCTGAAAACAACATTTGAATAGATACTTATTTTGAATTAAAAAAAAGTAATCGAGAGTAATTTCCAATGCATCACAATATTGTGCTAGTGCCCTGTTCACGGTGCCGGGGCCTAGTGATGCCACCGGTTAGCTACTTACATTATGATAGTACGATGAAGCTAACCACAAAATGACTTATAGTATTTTGCACAAATGTGTGATAAGAGATGTGACTCCTAATAAATACCCATACCTGGCAATCTTCGCCACCATTACCTTCTTCACAAAAACTCACTGGGGCTAAACCCGGAAGATAAAACCCCGAGCACGAAGAGAAATACGCAACTAGCAAATAACCCAGCACGAAACTAAAGGGTATCGGTATCTTCATTTTTCCGCCAATAATGCTTTTCGAAGATTTTAAATACGACTACAAAGGAAAATAATGCCTCTTTTAATTAAAGGTACCGTGTGCTAATTGCTAACTAAATGCTAAGTCTTTCTGCTCGAGATACAGTGACTGAGCTGGACTGTCGTTGACGTCTACTTCTGTCAAGCTATGCGGAAGTCATGGGATTGACACAGGAAGTCAAATAATTAGCTTCAAAATAAATTTTTGTTGTAAGTATTCTGACCAATTCTTCGGGTTTACGAGTTTTAAAGCTTTCTTTAACAACCATTGACATAATGAAATATTGTGTATGTATAATTAATATATTATGAGCATAGTCCTAGGCTTGTTTTGCATCAAGCAACTTTACAGGCTCGTTGCTACTTGTATTACTTTGACAGCCAAGAAATCGGAAAGCAAATAGTGACACCGTGGAACCAACTCACTTTTCTTGTCGACTTCCATCAATACCTTGTTTTTTATTTGATCGAATACCTCTAACTTAGAGCAAAATATTGCTCTAAGTTAGAGGACTTATTTTGAGAGAGCAACTTATGACCACGCAGCTCTGTAAATATCGCAAAATAAACGATGAATGCAAAGAATAGGCACACATTCACGTTAACAAATATGCAAATAACAGAGCTGATTGAACAAGACAAACCGGAACAGGAACGTGCTCTCAACAAAAGTATTTGTTGAAGGAGTATGCTAAAGGGCAAAGTGCATTTTTTGTGCAGTATGTCTTTTAATCTTTGTTTTTAGCTCTGAAGTGGTTTTAAATCTGAAATATACTTAATTCCCATAGCACCCCCCCCCCCCCCCAAAAAAAAGTTATTGTTATTTCTAATAATAGTGATTATGCATATATAGATATTTTCTGAACAAATCATATAAAATGTGTGGCAAAATAGCAGATACAATTTCAAATGAATTTGCTTTAGTCCATGGTGTGTTGCACTGTAAATGACTGGTGCAAGTAAATAGAATTGAAACATGTAAAACATCCACTGGATAGGAGGAACTGAAGTTACTGTTAGTTTTTTTAAAAGCAGTTTACCCTGTTTCCACAGAGGCTATGGTAAAAGGAATACAGTCTGAAGTTTGGAACCACCAATAAATTTTATAAATCCTACAGAGACCTAGGGATGAATATCATTGGTAAGACAGAACCATCAGAGTTCTATAAAGCAGAACTGCAGAGTTTGACTGCAAAGATTGATCAATCAGAGGTACACAGTCATCAGGGCAGCACCCACCAATGAGGTGTTTATGACCATCACCTCTGTAATTCCATGTTGTCTGACATGGTGATGGAAGCAGCATTACACAGGAATGTGTTTTTTTTCTGCAGCAATTAGGTGATTGAAGTTAGAAAAACAGTCAGCTTGATGTAATAAAAATATATTCTCTATAAAGATTAGTCAAAATGGAACATGCAGAAATACATAAAGCATCACAGTGCCACTTCACAACTATGTCATCTCAGAGCACTTTTCAGACATCAATTGGAGGCAGTTCATAAAAAATAGCCTAGCTAAGAAAAGAAAACAGACTGAATTAAATCTTGACTTTGATCCAATCTCCAATCCTGAGGTGAAAATGGAAAGGAAAACTCCCTTTTAACAGAAAGATAAAACATCTGGCGGAACCCGGCTCAGGGAAGGCAGCAGTCTGCCTTGACAGGTTGGGGTGGAGAGGATAGATAAGACAGATTAGTTCTAACAAACTAATACAATTGTTAATACTAAAACAGTTATTAAACAGTTAACAGAATATCCATTTTCCAGAATAAGGCAGTGGAACTGAATGGAGTCAAACGAGTCAAACTGGTGAAACAAGCAGCAAATTTAAAAACATTATACATAAGAAGGGTTATTAAGGGAGAAACCAGTTGAGTAGCTACAGCCCTAAAGGTCTTTAGAAACAGAGGACTAAGACAGCCTGAGGGTGTGAGCAAAGATGAGGTGCTATGTGAGAAAGTAACATGAAGGCCGTAGATCTCACGCAGTGTGGTGGGAGCAGATAGGAAATCCCAGTTTCACCAGTGAGGGAAAGGGTGACTCCACTATAAAAATAGTGAAGTTTAGAAATCCTTCCATCACAGAGAGCGTGGAAGGTCCTCCCTAGACGAGTGGAGTGAGGCTTTTTGGTCAGCCAGAGAGAGATTGGACCAAAGCTCTGCCGGAGATGTCCAGCAGTTCTAAGATTGAGGGAACTGCCCCCCACTGTCTACACAGGGTCAGACATGGGTGTTTAGCAGAACCAGCTAAAGACACCAGGCTATTTCCCCTGACACAAGGAGAAAAACCTTTAAATGAACAAGAGGGTTGCCTCGGCTCTGGCAGTGACTATTCTATGTGGAGTTTGCATGTTCTCCCCATGTTAGCGAGGGGATAGGCTGATTGGAGACTCTAAATTGCCCATAGGAGTGAATGTGAGCATGCATGGTTGTTTGTTGTGTGTGTTGGCCCTGGGATGAACTGGCAACCTGTATGCTGGGTATGTCCTCTCTCTCTCCTATCTTGCCCACTGAGATTATGTCAGGAAACATACATTCAAGGCTTCTAGCTATTTTTGCAAGTAATTTTCAACCTATATCAGTGGGTGCCCAAACCTTTTGTTTCCAAGGACCAAACTGAACATGAGCCAGTGAGCACCACGTGCTAACAGTGCAGCTTTAAGGATGAAACACAAGTAAATGTAAAACGTTATTTTAATAATTGTTCAATAGTTAAGAAAGTGTATTTTCTCTATAGGGGAAAATAAAATGTTAAATCAAAAAAATCTGTACAAATGTTTGCTTCACAAATGTGAAATACACCAAGGGTTCTTTTTTTTTTTTTAAGATTAATATGAGCAATACACCATGAATGACCTGTTTATACCCATTCAGCTCTATATGCTATGCTAGAGACTTAATGGACATAAGTAAGATATGTTGTTATTATATTGTCATTAAGCTCTGAAATATCTTTTCATCAAGATGTGTAGAGTTCTATAGTTGACTAGCTGGCCAAGAGTAACTGCTGGTGGGCCAATTTTAGGCCCCACTTGAGGCACCCCTGATCTCTCTCTCTCTCTCTCTCTCTC
>JBAMHX010000008.1:15722562-15736880 GCA_037177515.1 Pseudomugil tenellus | reverse complement strand
AATATAAATAAATCACCTATAAATTGTGGTTGTAATTGTATCTCCTCATTTAGTCTCTTGATGGCAAACCTATCAAAGTGGAACAAGCCACAAAGCCTCAGTTTGAGAGTGCTGGACGACGAGGTCCTCCATCAATGCACTCCCGCAGTCGTGGTCCACCCAGAGGTCCCCGTGGATCTAGAGGCGGTCCTGGTGGCATGAGAGGCCCTCCCTCAAGAGGCAAGTAATTTTATATTAGCCAGTTGGGTGTAAGGACGAGGTGCTTGATAAATAGGTTTACATATTTTTATTTTAGGTTATCCAAGTTCAACCTAATGTTTATATTCCTTGTGTTCTCAGACTATTATGACAATTCAGGTGGAGACTTCTTCAAAGGGATGTCATCCAGAGGGCCGCCTCCAATGAAACGAGGACCCCCAGTTCGTAATGGAGGCCCCCCACCCAAGAGGTCTGCCCCATCAGGTCCTATGAGCAGAAGTAAGTACCTGTACTTTTATGTCCAGCAAAAAGTACTTGGAAAATGACAGGATACTTTTTGTGAAATGTTCTCTATTACCTTAATGAAGATTTACACCTTGTATGTCTCTTTATATTTATATATATATATATATATACACGCACATCTGTCGATTACATAGCTTCTATCTATCTTTTTAATTGTCTTATATAGCACCTATGTCAAGAGACAGGGATCCCTATGGTCCACCACGCAGAGACTCCATGATGTCCAGGAGAGATGATTACCCATCACCAAGAGATGATCATTACAACCCTAAAGATGGGTAAGAAAATAGCTTGGTTACATTCTAATCTTTTAAACCATCTACACCAGGGGTGTCCACCTCCAATCCTCAAGGACCTGAATCCTGAAGGTTTATTTTTATATATATATTTGTGTTCCTTCTCACCTGACTCAAATAAATGAATCACTGTACATAACTTTGTATGCTGCTGTGTCTATTTAATTTGAGTTAGGTGTGTTACAACAGGGCTATATTGAAAAACCTGCAGGACTGCTAAGAACCAGTTTTGGACCACCTTGATATAAAAAAAAAAACATTTTAGTCCATTTTTTAAAGTTTTTCCTTAGATTTTTTTTCTAACAGTTTGTTTTTCATCTATCTGGCCAAAAGATGTAAAAAGAAAACCTATTGCATACAAGAAAAATAGAAGGCCCTGGTTTAATATTTTTATTCCCATTTGAATATTATTGAAACACTGATCGGTTTGTGATGTGTTAGTTTGTGATCCTGGTTTATATATCAGGGCAAAGTTTTAACTTGGCAACTTACTATGATAGTGAACTACAGCTAGATCAAAAACATTTCAATCTAAACTTTGTTGTATTCATCCTCATTCAAAATGTTTGGTCATAATGTTAAAAAAAATATCGGCGACAGATTCACAATATTTTAATAATTTAGCTATTTTCTTTTTTTTCCTCAGATACTCGAGTCGGGATTATAATTCTCGAGATTCAAGGGACTACGGACCTCCACCCAGAGATTACTCATACAGAGAATATTCAAACTCTGGTTCACGAGATGACTATGGCTCAGTCTCAAGAGGATACAGGTTTGAGCTTGGCTTTCTGTAATCTATAGATGGATTAAAACTGAGAGAATTTTACCTGGACATCAAATATTTGTTGTCATTTTAGTGACCGTGATGGTTATGGAGGTGGTCGAGAACCTAGAGGATATATGGATCGTCCCAGTGGTGGATCATACCGAGATTCATATGATGGTTACGGTAAGATACAATTCCATTTCATAAAAAGACAACAGATAATTACTGCGAAGATGAAAGCTGCACAAATATCAAACCAAATCATGCCATTGGCTTCCACTGAAGTTTTTTTTTTTTTTTTTGGTCTACCAAGAGGAAACTTTCTTTTTCCAGCAATTTTTTTTACCAGCACTCCAACTTGGACATTTTTACTTGATTCAAAATGTAAACCCATTGGCTTCCCAACTGAAAACAGACTTAAACCGCAAAACTGAGTCTCTTATCACAATCCCTATAACTGCCGAATTCATCGGGAAATTGTTGTGCAATATCATGCACATGTCATGAGTCTCTCAAAGTTTGCAACCGTAAGGAAACTCACAAAATCCAAGGAAATGTCCGTTGTCCAGTATGTGTTGCCTAGCAAAGCACTCCCTCAAGGAGTAACCTTCAAAAATCAAGACAAGTCTGAAAACCTCATCCTTTGCTACTCTTGGAGCTGTAAATGGAAAAAATGGCTACTCAGAGCATGCAGAAATGGGTAACGCTGCCTATTTATTCCGTGCTTGGATATGTTACTGCACTTTTCAACGAAAATATCCATGTAAAAATTTAAGTCTGATGAATTGATTGGAGATTTGAATATGCCGTCAATGAAATCTGTTGCAGAACTAACTCTATTGGCAAAAGATGAGCACTTGAAGTGCAATAAAATGTATCAATTGAACCTTTCCAATTACCTGAACCATTGACCCTGCAGGTAACTCACGCAGCGCCCCACCTTCAAGGGGCCCTCCACCATCCTATGGTGGGGGTGGTGGAAGCAGTCGTTACGATGACTATGGAAGCAGCTCCCGGGATGGCTATGGCAGTCGTGACAGTTACCCCAGCAGTCGGAGTGACCCATATCCACCTAGCCGTGGTGAACGAATGGGCAGGCAGGAAAGGGGCCCTGCTCCCCCTGCCGAGAGAGGCTACCCTCCTCGTGACTCGTATGGTGGCTCAAATCGTGGAGGGCCACGTGGTGGTCGTGGTGGCAATCGAGTCGATAGGGGAATGGCCCGCAGCAGATACTAAAAGTGGACTTGGAAATTGCATCGAAGCAAACATTAGTGTCCGTGCACAGTTGACACATGTTTTGGAAGAAATTTGGCAAGACAAAATATCCATGTCTATCTTTGTGGAATAGGAAGATTAGCTTTAACCTTTGTTTTGAGTTTTCCCCCTTTTTTTTACCTAATGTGTAAAGTTTTTTTTCTTTTTTTAAATATTGCTCTGCTCGTGTCAGTACAGTTACCAAGTGTTAGTTTTTGTACATTTAGTGCTGTTGGACTGAATTCCCTATATGACTTTCTTTCTCTAATAAAGGTTTTAGTTGTACCTTGATACCTGCTCATCAATTTTCAAACCACAACCAGAGTCAAGTCAAATGTTAAATAACAGTCTCCTTTACAAAGTTCTGTAATGCATACCGTGGGTGAGTCTGTTCCTTCTATATATTGGAAAGACATGAGTTCATTCTGGATCCGTTCCAACTGGATCCAACTGTTTGCAAATTAGGAAAATGTCACTGTCAAAATGTTCTAATGTAGTTTCGTTGGAAATGGATCCATCACCCTAGAGCCATTTGATGGCATGCAACGACAAAACCAAAGGCAACAACCAAACCAAGTCAACAGCTGGTAAGCAAAGCAAACCTCTTTGTTTCTCATCTGTAAATGAGTTTCTCATTGTCCTGTACTGCAATCTCCGCTCACAAGGTGATTATCAAGACAACTGTTGCCTCAGGGGACAAAACAAAATGGAGATCAACTCTGATGAGCCCTTTTTATTAGTATCTGCATTCATCAGCTAAAGTTTTTAAGTACAACTGCAACTCCAGCATCCTCCCCTTTCAAGCAATTTTTTTTATATCAACCGTTTTCCCATTTGAGTCCTCAACAATCCTTTTTGCCTGAGTCGTCCAGATTGGCTACTGAGAGTTTTTACATCTGGTAATTATTAACTAGTTTTTTGTTGTTGTTAAAATGTGAATACCATAAATAAATTGAACATTCAGTATCGAAACCTTTTTCACAAGCATACCAATTCAAATACTGGAGATCACTGGAGGAACAACATCAGCCTTACGGAGAAACTGCAAAATACTGAAGAGAATTTGCAGTTGGATGACGGAATACACAATCATTTTATATATCTTTTTATGAATACATATTTTTTTTGCTTTTTAAAGTTCATAGTATTAATATTATGTTTGCATTGCAGGGTAAACGTCTTTCTATAACTATGGCTCTTGCATTGGACCCAAATTGTGTTCCGAAGTTATTGGACCCGTTTTTCCACCATAGGCAAATGTACCAGTGTAAGTATGTTGCACAAATAAATTGAAATAATTTTTATTGTAATAGCTTTGTTTTGGTAGTACATGACTCCAAATGTCAGTGTCAGGAAGTTGACTCCTTAAATTCTGGTTTAATTTGAAGGTCCCGTAACATTCACATTCTGCCGTCTCAATGTTTTCTATGTTCATAAGGGCCAGAAATTAGAAAATTCTGTCAGGTCTCATTTGCTTGCTCCACTATTTAGCCAATATGTGATCAAATGTGTGAGTCTAAGGGTGACTCCCATTTCACCCCTTGGCCCTACACCTACGTTTTGCGCGTTCACGTGTAGGGGTAGGGGTGTCCCAATTCCTATCAGGACAGTGGGAAAGGGGTAAGTGATATGGCTATATACACCTTCAAATGAAGATTTTTCAGGAGCACACTTCAAACCAAGTGGTGTGAAAAATTTCCCAGAATACCTTGCGATTTACCGATGTGATGGCTACTGCCGAGACAAAAGAAGTTCACAAATGTATTTTCTTCACTGAAAAGTTTTTTTAAAATGATGACAAACGTTGATTTGTATAATTTAACTTCATTTTAATATGTAGTAGTCAATCTCTTAATAAAATGCACACGGAAAAAAAGTCATTTGCTCCAGTTGAAGCTCCAGTAATGTAGCATACTGAACGTTAGCAGTGCTCTTTAGCCAGACATGCTTATCTACTCTGGTAACGTTATTAAATATTTTTTTGCAACTTAGCTGCTGGCCATGAAAGGGTGTCCCAAATCGTAGGGCTAACTTTTCAGCCCTACCACTTGTAGCTCCGTTTGAAGGGGTAGGGGAAGGGGTAGGGGTAAGAATGAGGAATGGGATTGGACATGCACTACTCTTGAACATGTAAAGCAGGGGTCTTCAATCCTGGCCCTCGAGGGCCATGTGTCCCTGCTGGAACAGGACACATGGCCCTCGAGGACTAGGTTTGAAGACCCCTGGTGTAAAGGTTCAGGCTGTGTTCCAATCCATGTACTGCATGCTTTGAAGTGTGCAGATCAGTCTGCACGCTCCACTTGAAATGAGACAGCCAGGGTAAAAGCATCACAGATGTGCTCCAGATCTCCATTGTTGAGCAACTTCATATGTTGGTTGTCCAAGTACTGATCCCAATAGTTTACAAAAAAAACAAAGATATGTAAAAAAAAAAAAAAAAAAAAAAAAAAAAAAAATCTCAGAAAATTGCCTCAGTACTTTGAATTGTATTTCTTTTTTATTTACATGTGTGTCTAAACTAAAACATCAGTGAAAAATAATCCTGGTCAGATGTATGTAATTACCGGTAAATTAATTTGTGGTCACGGTACACAGTGCTGCCGTTGTCCCAGCTTGTCTACTGGAACAAATATGTGCTTATAGGCACAAAAGAACGTCCTCTGCAGCACTCCATTGCTGCTCATTCTTTTCTATCTTGAAAAGCTGTTGGTTGTTGAAAATAGAAGGCAAATAACTTATCTGAGACAAGACACATCACTGTTTGGTATCTATTACAAAGTAATACATCTACTAGGATGAAAACCGAGCTCTTGAGGTAAGCAAACTAGGGGTAATGTGAATATATACGACTGTGTAAACAGCGTATCTGATGCCGTGAAAGTCATATGTAAAAGAGCGATTTTAGATTGGTTTCATGCCGACAAGCAGTGATTCCACACGACGAAAACGAATGTTCACAAGATCATCAGGTATATCAGGCAACTTTTAGACATATTGATTGTTGCTGCTTACGTTCGGTTCATTCCGCGCATGCAAGCTGGCGGTAAAAGATATGGGGTAAACCATAGTGTTTACACAATGGAAATTAATAAGGTAAAATCAAGTCACTTAAAAGTAAAAGTGTCCCGGTAAATTAGCGGACATTGTACTGGGTAATCAAGCTGGTCACAGAACTGTATCTTTCAGACATGAGGATGAAAAAGTCAATGTCCGCGTAACAGAGCAAGTCTGGGAGGGGCAAAATTAAATAAATACCTCAGTCTTCTCTCTTGTCTTACAAAATTGCCAGTTCTTTTAAGTGACTCGTGCGACAAGTCTGCATCGGACTACGCATACCGCATGTACAAAACTGCGTCTGTCTAAGCCTCCTGGCAACCAACTTCTTTCATCCTGGGCCTCCTGTCACTCATCGCCGCTGTCCCTTGATTCTGCTGATTGGTGTTCGTCCCCCTCTAAGTAATCCGATTTGTCTATATATGGCTGACCCCCAAATTTCCCATATCCTCAAAAACGTCTGTTTTCATCAGAAAACTGACTCGAATCAGCTTAGTCGTAGCCATTGTTGTTGATGCTGTGTCCCCACGTGACATCACGACTCGAGTGCACAATTTAGTGCCCCGTGACTGTGTACGAACATGGTGGCGCTCATAATTTGCAAGAAATTTCTAAATGAATTTTTATAGGGCGGATGTCAGAAGTGAATCGGCAAAACAGTAACGCAATCTTGACTGGTAGTGGTCAGTGTTAACTGATTTTTTTTTTGTTTTGTGTTCTGTGGCATACTTCCTCTTAAGTACTTTCCGTGCCAGTATGACGTCGACGAACTTTGAATCTGCACTGCATGGATTGGAACACAGCCATAGTTTTCAGTAGTGCTCACTTCCAATACTTTTGAAATGGCTGAAATTATTTATTTATATATATATATATATATCAGTTTTCCAATATTTTGCAGCCCTGTACTAGCCCAGTAGTTGCACAAGTGGGGTTTAGGAGCCCTCCAGAGAGCACGGGGACATGAGGGTTTGACCATTCACACTCTATATGATTTTAAGCTTAACAACATGTCCACAGAGACACAATTTTGTGTCTACTCATCTATTTTTTCTTTTCATCATTTGGACATTTTGTTGACCTGCAACAGGCATTTTCGGAGGCAGAAGACCTTTTTAAACCACATGTCTTACTTAGTAAATAAAAGTAATCAATATAATATATATTATCACATGTATCATCAGTCAATGATAAAATATAAAATAAGGCTGAAACTTCTGCGTCCGATTTTCAACAATTGATTTGAGTTTAGTCAAGTCAGAGCAGGTTGAGCTAAAGCACTTGTAACCTTGATTTATTATCCTGCAGCATTTAATTAACGAATATGAGAAATGCCAAGGAGCAGATTATTTGTTCACTTTTTTTATATATAAAACATGTATGATTAGGTAACTCAGGACTCAGCCACATGGCCAAACCCAATGTATAAAATATTAAGGACACACTGTCTATTGGAATACGGAGGCCAAAAGTAGATCTGTACCCTTTACACATTTATTGAATTATAATTTTAAGATGCGAGGGCTCCTGATTTGACATACTGTTGACTTACTAAAATGCTCTGCTTGTTATAAAAGGTCCCATTTAAAAAGAAATTTAGGAAGCATCGCTGCTCAAAGTACCAATCTTGCTCTGATGTCATCTTCTTAAACAATGACTTGAACCATTCTTTGTCTGAGTCCTGAAATAGTCTTATGTAAATAATGTAATGTTCACCTAATTTTTGGAATTTCGTTGGTTTGGGGAGAAGACTGTTAGGAACTCAAGGCTACTATATGGTGAACTTGCCAGCCAGCGAGTTCACTTCAGTCAGTTATGATAGTAACAATATAGGAGTTTTGTCTTGCTTTCTGGAACAGAGAGACATTTTCATTAGCTCAGGTTAACTTATTCAGTTTCAACACTCTGAAATGGGCCCCAAATACCTCATGCCACCTGTTTCTTCCTTACTGCAGTCTACTACCTCCCTATAGTGGAACCGCTATAAACTAAACTTTTTCCCCTAAGTTTAAAAAAATATATTTGTATGAAGCTTTTTTTTTTCTTTTTTTCACTGTAAACAATGTGAAATTTCTAGTATTAATGTTTTGTTTTTTTTTTCCAGGTAGAAATTGCCTTCCGTTCAGTGTTTGCTGAATCGCTTCAAGTGGAACAAGTTGTCTAAAGTGGGGGAATATGCAACCTGAGGATTTGCTCAAATTCATAAAGGCTGTTTTTAAATAAAGTTCAATTTTAAAAAGCTGTTTTGGTTGCTTGTGTTTTCAAAGAAGAATGCCATCAATACAGGTCAAAGTGTTAAGTTACATATGTTACTGTACTTTTAGGAGGACTTTGTGTATTCTGGCTATCTTCACTATAAAACATCTAATATCTGCTTCATGCAGTATCAGACTTCAGCATAGGCCTTTTCAGCGTTTTACTTTTATCATTGTAATGGCTAAAAACTATTTAACCGGGAAAACTGCATGCAAGGCATTTTATTTCTCATGCTGTGCAGATGCAACTCAGATATTTGATACCCGGAGGTGTCTTTTCAACTGCAGCATTTCACTGTTGTAATGTAAGATGATGCAAAATGCCCTCTCCCAGTGTGTGGTGCTTTGCAGAGGGAAATGAAGAACCCTGTATTGTTGAGGTGCCTGTTTGCCAGTAGGGGTGATCATCAGTTTTGCGTGTGGTAACAGCGTCGTCCTCCCCCCACCGCCGGAGCAGTAGCAAAAGTGCGGATGTGAGTTGCGTATTGATACGGAACAGTTTGTCAGCTTTTAAAAGCAATGTTGGCTTAGGAATTTATTTTGTGGCGCTATGAATCCAGAGGAACAGACGGTAACGTGGTTGATATCATTAGGAGTGCTCAGCTCGCCCAAGAAGAACGTAGCGGACCCAGAGGAGTTTCTGAAAACATCACTGAAAGATGGGGTCGTCCTGTGCAAGCTCACAGAGCGACTCGTACCTGGATTCACTCCTAAGGTGAGTTATTGATTTAAGCTAAGTAAACAAATGACAATCGATCGACGGCTGCTGGTGAAAAGAAAGGGAGGGGTTTGACCAAAGTGATAGCGTCCGGAACTTCTCGCGCTGGCCTTTGACTGTAAACCTTCAACTGCTAAGTTTTCACAACTTAATTGTTTTTCTTTTGTTGCTTTGGATTACAGCCACATTTGGTAAGTTAAAAGACGTGCGATGTCAAGTGGTTTCCTGTGAGGCGAAAAAAAATGTTCCGCATTCTTCACGCGAGTGGGTCAATGTGAACAAACACCATAACATGACACAATTTGGGATCGATTAGACACACAGTTACACTTTGAAATGATTTACGTAATGCTTCCTCAAAGAAGCAGTGTTTTGGACTTTTTACCGGGATAAAGCATGATAACGTTTATTGAAGTATGAAGATGACAAAGTTGATAATAACAGTTGCAAATTCGTCACTTCCGCTTGAACGTCTGCTCTTCCCGGTGCGACTGCGACCTCTGAAAAAATACAATTCAGCTTCAACGTAATGAGAAACAGAACCTAACCGGAAGTTTTAAAAAAATGATCGTTTTTGTTTTTCTTTTCCAACCCAAACTCTTTATTACGCTATAATTAGTTTTTTAGCTGCAGAATTTAAATGACTTTGACTCAATAGTGTCAAGCAAAGTGTTTTACTTATTCAAACTTTTTTGTGTCGTTACCGCGTGAGCCCATACATTATTTTATATGCTTTTATTTTGACAGCTGATATAGTGACCGGATATTGTGTTGAAGTATGGCTCATTTAGCGTTTTTGTGGTGTAAATGGTTATGTGTGCAAGAAGGAGACACAGTCGCAGACAGAACCCAGATATGTATTAAACTGCGGGTTACTACGCTCGGACTGCCACTTTTTATGTTTTAAAGTGGAACTGTAACTGTAGCAATGTTTGTGTAGAGCTGCTAATAAGCGTCCATGAGCATGTGTGTCAGATGTCTGAAATACTAAGCCGCCGTGTGTGTTTATATATTTATTTTGTGTACACAGTATTGCCAGGATCCAAGAACTGAAGCTGACTGCATTTCCAACATCAAGGAGTTTTTAAGAGGATGCTCGTCCTTGAAAGTTGAGGTAAATTTCTCTTTCTCTCATGTGTTTCCTCTTAATTTTGTTTTAAACTGACCTTTGTCATCCGTCCATATCTACTGGAGTTTATAGGGAATTGTTTTATTACATTCTTTGAAATGTTGTTGTCTACTTAACATGTTTTCTTCGCATGACCATGGGGAGTGAGAGCCACACAGACAATGTTATCATGTCAATGATTTTTTTCAATGTGTATTTTTAAATAGAAATAACAGCGTTTATTTAATCCCAAGTCCTCTTTTAGTAGCTATTTTTGTCACAGCTTCAAAACCTCTGCAAGGCGTCCATAACGCCTGTTATGTTAAATAGATTGAGAAGAAGTAAATCGGTTACAGATGTTGGAAGTTTCTTTTTCCCCCGTCTGTTTGTGACATTAATGTCTCTTACAGCGTTATAAATAAGCTGTTTTGGTTTTGAAATCCACCACTTGGTTTCTTTAAACAGCTTATTGAGTCAGCAAGCCAGGCTCACTTCAGTGGTTTACCAGTCCAGTCCAGCTGGCTTGTTATGTCTGGGAGGTCCTCTTTTGCTTTTGTCATCCAAACCATAATTAGACCCGGTTTACAGCCAGTCAGTTGGTCATTGGTTGAAAAACCAATGTCAAATTCTACGGGATGGCAAAATCTGCCCTTCTTTTAGTGATGTGTATAGTTTGAGAGTAATTCCCGTCGCTTCTGCCTGGAAAGTCAGACTGTTTTCACTTCTGCTCAGAGATGAAGAAAGAGGAAGCACCAATTACTGTTCAATTCCCCAGATGTTCTGTTTTGCTGTTAGAAACATCGTTTGAGGATGTATTGCTTGAATATTAATGATTTCTATTCAAGTCATGAGTGTTGATAATATGACTCGAAGTGAAACTCCTACTCCTAACCCAGGTCACAATGTCAAGGTATGCATCAGATGCAACCCTCTCTACTCATAAACACACAGTCACATTGTTGCATGTAGCTCTCGATGTGCAACGTATTACACAGGTTATGCTATTCAGACTCTATATTTAAGATGTTTTATTTAAAAAGGGATATCCTATCCTCTGGAAGAAAGGAGATAGCTGTCTGAAACTGACTAAACAAGCAGAGTAAGTGTGTGAGCATCTCCGTAGGCAGTGAATCGCGAATGAGTGTGGCTGTGTGTTCTCTTATAAACAAATGACAAAATATGGGCACTGAATATGTCATCTTCTATCTACATCCTATTACTGGGTTATTCAAATCTGTGTGTGTGTGTGTGTGTTTCCACTGTTGTTACCACCTAGAGTCTTTATTTTGTTACCATTCTATCTCTGTTTGCACTCAAAGCATTACAACTCTGATCTCTTAACACAAAGAATTTGTGTAAATATGACCTACTAATCTTCAAATGAGGGATTGAAGCTTGTGTGAAAAGATGGCTTTTATTTTCTCATCCAGGGTTTTGAACCAGAGTGCTTATACACTGGGGAGAACTTTGGCAAGGTCCTGACTACTTTGATGGCCGTAAACTTTGCCACTCAAGGTAAGAGTTTTGCTGTTTCTCTGCACCACATACTGAGGATAGTTTATTAATATTATTCTCTTTTTCATACAAGTCTACACAACTTCCTCATCTATTATTACTGATATGAGATGAGACTTTCTATATCTCCGAAGAGGAAATGCATTTGTTTCAACAGCAAGAGTCAAGAATAAAAACGCAAATAACACACAGAAAGGGAAATAAATACGTTTTAGTTCTACTCAGACAAGTGAAAAATCACCAATATGCCCACTCTATACACAGAAACGAGGCATAGTAATTCTATACCAATTTAATTTGAAAATGTGTTTATAGTTGTGATGTCAGTATTACTGAGGAAAATATTACATTAAAATGCCACTGGGAGTAAAATAAAAGAAGGCAAATGTTACAAAAGCAACCAACTACTGTTGAATCAGACTGTGAGAATGTTGGATACGTTGACCCAAATAAGACATTTAATAAAAATGTTTGGATTTTAAGATGAACTTGAATGCCAGATGAGGTTGTATGTTTTGTTTATGGGATGCATAGCAGTCATATTATGTTATTTCTGTTTTACTCAATCATATTTTTACTGTTTTTGTATGCATACCTTTCCAAAATGAGGATTGGATGTGTTTAAGATGGGCAGCCGGCATGGCAGTGTGTGTTTGGGTCATGCTGTGTGCCATACTTTCCTCACGTGCACCCTGAAGAGCACCCTGCGTTGTCAAATTCTTTTTGTATTCTGTACAGATTTAGCTTTGTGATGCTTTCAGAAAATTTGAGCATTCTAGACAGTCATCCTCCCCTTGTGTAAATATATTTTTTATAATAATGACATAAAATAAAAAGACTGACTGTATGGTGGATCCTTCAGCTATTTGTCCTGTTATGGTGTCTATAAAGAAGAAAAACAAAACAGAGTATTCTATCTACACTTATGCAAATAGAGAAGGAACTCAAACTTCCTGATTTGAAAGCTTGTCTACATAAAATGTGAGGCTCTGTTTTTAGATGTATTTGATTGCATTAGGATTATTTTGTTTGAGAGTTTTATAAATCCATTTTTACATGCTGTCGCCTCTGTGAAAATGTCCTCAGTTTTTAACTGTTTTTCATTTTGTTATCTAAATATCAACTATAAACAATGACTGATGCAAATCATTAATTATACAGCTAACTTGACTGCTGCTCTTAAAGGCTCAATGTAAAAATGGTAATTGGACATGTCCTACATTCACTTACATAAAGAGCGTACATAAGCTCTAATGTAAATCCTGGAACTGAAGCCTCTGTCATTACTGGCCACTAGTTGATTTGCAAGTCTTTCCACATGTGTTTATGTACTTTAAATTTATGTTTGTTCAGATCAAGTTCTTGAATATTCTCTTCATAAAGTAATAACAACAGAACCTAAATAGTAGGTGTGGGGAGTGACACAATGGATCCGTAAGCTCTACTTGAAATTGCCTTCAGTGCTTCTTTTATGATATGAAATAGATGTCAGTGTGATGCACAACTCTCTCATGGAAAACGGTAGTGAACTTACTCGCTTTTCCCATTAAAACATATGTGACAGTTAAATAGATACTAGATGACACAAATAGAACTTAAAAATAAATCTGCTTTAATAACTGGAGCCAAAGCTGCACTCAGGCACCTGTCGGTGTTGTATGCTCCCCATTGAACTCTTTATTTGATCTGAAGTTTAGGTTATTAAAGCATGTTGTGCTTCAGATTCCTGCTTCATCCTCTGTGATTTGAGCAAGGATTAGACGGCCATCTTGGCAAGCATCCAGTTGGCATTTGATAAGCCCACTTCTGTTTGTAAGCATGTAAGAGGTTTGCAGTACCACCATGTGTCACTTTTCAAGTAAGTGTTGGCAGCATAAGTGATACTGGTGTTACTGCAGTCCTGCACTTGCACTGCGGGACTGCTGGCAGTATCTGACCCTAAATTACAGTTTCTATGCTGCAGTGGCTGAGTAATGGCTCTGTGGAACGGTTGGGTGTCATCAACCTTCCACTTTAGATATTCTTCACATGTCACTCTTTAAATTGAAACTCATATCAGGGGTAAAGTTGGATATGTTGTACTAGACTTGGTCTGTTAGTCATAACAAACTCTTTTGTGGCATCAACACATTGACTGTGTGTAAATGGGAGATTTCTGATATATTTAAATATATAATTGTCTCCAGTCTGTAGGTTGTTTTTCATTGTAAGAGTTGCTTTTTCTTTGTCTTTTTTTGAAACTGTGTCATATGTGCTTAAATCAGATTATTGTACGAGGAATAATATATTGTTTTTGTTTATGTACACTGTCCTCAGGCTGTGCAATGCAGTGGACGGTATTCATGAATCATCATTAATCTGTCAGCTTCTGAAACTATGTGCAGCTGCATGACTGATGATGGCATCTGTGTATGTTTGTCGTTGTTTTTTCAAAGTATTATTAAGCGATGAAGGCAAATACATTCTAATGCTAGCGGTGTTAATCGCCAGTTTCATCACAATATAATGTTCAGTGTAATGTATTAGTTTAATGGATAGCGATTGGATGTTTGTCAATATCTCAAATTCAGTCACGATCTAGTTTTGATTTGATTCAATTCAGGATCCATTGATGTGATATGAAACAATATTACAGGAAATTAAAGACAAAGAGAAACTAGAAAATCATGTAACATTTATTCCTGAGTTCATGTAGGAGATCCTGGGAAAATGGTTTGAGCAAGCTACATTTTACAAACACATAATGAAAAAATTAAAACCCTTTTCTTCAGGGGAGGGGGGGGGGGGGGGGGGGGGGGGGGGGGGAGGCGGGGAGGGGGCAGCGAGAGAATCGCTTTGGCGCTAA
>JBAMHX010000008.1:15696004-15715843 GCA_037177515.1 Pseudomugil tenellus | reverse complement strand
TATATATATATATGTGTATGTGTGTGTGTGTGTGTTTGTGGCAACGGGGGGTATTTTATTCAAGATCTGTGAAGAAACATGACTTGCATCTATTAAAAAAAATACTTTTTGAAGTTTCTTTCGACTTTTACTATGATGTAAACATGCTTCTGCTCTACGTCCTTTTGTTTGTTCCCAGTGAACAAGCTTATATTATTTTGCTACTAAATGTGCATCAAACACATGTGAAATGTTTTTACTAAACAGTGACGAGTTGGACAAGTTTATGGAAAGCCAGGGAGCAAGTGCACCAGGAATCATGGCCCTTACCACCAGCCTCAGTAAGCCGTTCATGAGGCTCGACAAGTACCCGACCCTCCTGCAGGAGCTAGAAAGACATGTGGAGGTACAGTTGAATGCAGACACACATAAATACATACTGTAATGAGGAATACAGTCTATTTACGTTAAGTTGAAAATTTAGTTGCATGTTCCAAACAGCTGAAGTTATAGCTGATGTTTTATGTTAATCTTGAGTTAAAGAAAAGCTTTTAGTAAATAAACGCTATGCACTTTCTCACTTTCCTTTTCTAGCACCGTAGTGCTGGATGAGTTCTCTGAAAGCTAAGGAAAGTGGTTTCAGTGCTTCCTTTTGTTTTCTCTTTTATGGCAGGATGTAGTGTTGCGTTCTTTATGAAAGAGATAGTGTTTAAAGTGATACAGGATTTTCTTTTTAATTTAATTATTTTCATATATTTTTTTCTACAGATAAATACTGTATACAGTTATATTTACAGTTATATGCTCATACTCTAAGTATGAGCACAAATATGAACATGGTGAGTGGGAAACATTATTTTTAGTGGAACAATGTATTTAATATTTTTTCTGTATTTGCCATGTCTAACAGCCTACATCAAAGAAATTAAAATTCATATATTAAAATCTTCATCGTCTATGCGTTTGTGACAGTTTTATAGTAGTTTGTCCACCTTCTTCTATAACTTTTCCTTAAAAGCATCACCCTCCTTTCATTCCTTGATCTAATAGCATTTTCCGTTCAGCTTAAATATATTGTTCCTTTTTTTTGGGTGGGTGGGGTGGGGGGGCGGGGTGGTGGTCTTTTGGTGTTAGTTTATGCTGTTATGCTTGATGTTGTGTGTGTGTTTTTCTGTTTTTTCTTTTTGCATCAAGGAAGCTCATCCAGATTTTGCTGACATCATAAAGGCAACAGCAGCTTTTAGGAGCTTGGTGGTAAGTCTGGACATCCATGGGTGAGGTGCTTATTTCATCTCCACGTAACAAGTCAAACATTCCATAATCACACTAAGCTAATTATTTACAACTACATTGGTAAAGTCTTAGGTTTTCTGCTTCTTGCCAATATACATGAATGCGGAGTATTGGGGATATAATGGTTTCATCACGACCGCCGCCGGTGGAAATCCTTCATGTGAGCGCGATAACTCTAACAGTTTTCCCAATTGGAATTTGATGCTCGGTGTACCTGTTTAGGTCCCCAAGGGGATGACCTGCATCACATTTCAGATTTGTGGGATTAATAATTTCCTCACTAGGTGGCGCTTTATGCTCGAAAAATCACATTTTTGCCTATATCTGTGGAACTATTTAAAATTGGCTCTCGATACTCAGTATACCTGTTTAGTTCCCCAAGAGGACAATCTGTATCTAATTTCACAATTATCAGATTTATGGTTTCCCCACCAGGTGGTGCCTTATTCACGAAAAATCTGATTTTTGCCTATATTTCTGGAACTATTTCTCTCATTGATCTCAAATCAAGTGCAAATAAAAGGTCATGACCTCAGGATGCATCCTGTCCTGATGTCATACCAGGCAGGTGCAAAGTTCCCACACTCGAGGATTGGGGAATTTAAGGATTGGGGGCATTCGGGAATATACCCATACCCATTGTTTCTGACAGCATAGGCCTTGTTTATTTGTTGTTGATAACATGCAATAAGCTTTGAAGATATAAAACAATTTAAAGTTTAAATATACTTGAATACATTTTGTTTAAAAAATATATATGCAAGTTTAGTCCATTAGTCTTTATTGGAAATCAAGCTGTCATATAATTCAGTATCCGCTAATACGTGCATTATTTGTTGCATTTTTTTATCTGTTACAAAGATGACATCATATCGCAAATTGACACCTATCACTCTTTACAAGAGAGAAAAGATCTTTGGGAAAGTGATCTTTTCCTCTACTTTAGGTTAAGTGAGTGCATTGTTCCAACTGTAGGTGTGAAGTGAAACGCCATCTTAAAAGAGCTGGATTAGAAATGTGTAACCACATTTTTTACCTGATTGAGCACTGATGTGAGGCACTGTTTCCCCAGTGAAGCTCTGAGTTCCTTGTAAGAGCAAATGAAGTGAGTCACTAGTATCTGCATTGGGGCTGTACAGGAAATGGGAAGAAAAAAAACATCACAACAGTGCCGGCTGTCATTTGCAAGTTTAGTTTTTTTTCTGTCTTACAATTATGTGGTTGAGTAGGAAGGCAGTAGAAGACTGCTCTGTGGTGCTCCGTCTATACAAGATCGTTTAACATGCAATGGAACATGCATAGATGTTGCATTGTCATTTTTCCTGTTTGATGAGGGATAGCCCCACCACAGCACCTGAACATCTGCTACCTCTTGGTGCAGGTTATCTGAAATGAGAGGGGGGAATTACAAACAATGTGAATTTAACAATCAATATCCACAGGGGAAAAAAATGACTTCTCCTCACAATTCAATGAGCTTTAAAAGGCAAGAGTTCAAGTTAAGAAAAGAAATCAGAAAAATAGTTTATCATTTGTATTATTGTTAAAAGTCACTGTCTGATGCATATTTTTACATGTTTAGACACAGTGCCAGGATCTGCGGAAGCGCAAGAACCTGGAGCTTCAAATCTTGTCGGAACCAGTGCGGGGCTGGGAGGGAGACAGCATGAAGAGCCTGGGCCATGTGGCCTACATGTCCCAGGTCTATGTGAGAAATGGATGCAGTGAGGTGAGAAACCCACATACACTAGAAGTGACACCCGTTGTTGGCTGTCAGAGGAAATGTTGCAGAAGGAAAACTGTTCCAGGATTTATTGCATTACAAAGATCTAAATTATCTAAAGGATATCTGGATTTCTTTCTTTCTTTTTTAAATTCCTTGAAAATTATACATTTTAGCATTCAAAATGTTAAATGTGATATCAATGCCATCTCAACCCCTCATAAAAATCAGGACAGAACACTAAATGGGGCTCATGCAGGTGTTAAAACTATTTCATATATTTTGTATGGTTACTATGTGGGGTCGACTGGTTGGAAAGCCCAGATAGTCAACCTGTGGTTACTGCTTTCCAACCACCAAGTCACACATCACATTTATTTTTCGCAGCTTCTTATTGGGGTGATTTATTTTCCATTTATTTAACAAGTAAGTGTTTTGCCAAACTTGCGTATGCCTAACTGGGGTGAAGCTTGATGGTTTCACATCAGTAGGCACAATAGCATCTCTGACAGTCTCCAAATTACACCAGCTCATTTGCAGACGCCCCCTAATAAGTGTCAATGGAGAAACAGTGTGTTGAAAATGACACTGTAATATGCATCTTTAAAAAAAAGTAAGTCTAAATAATTTCTGTATCTCCCTCCCAGGAAAAAGAGGAACGATACGTAATGCTTTTCCCTAATTTGTTAATTATGCTGTCTGCCAGTCCTCGAATGAGTGGCTTCATTTATCAGGTGAGAGAATGTATTTCACACAGCGCTGTTATGTATTGCACGTATTCAAGTAGTAATAAAAAAAGATGTCATTCTTTCAATAATAATTTGTGTTGCATGAAACTATTGATTTCAAGAGAAAAATCCTCCAGGGAGGTATTTGGAAACAAAATAAACCCTTTTTAAAGACAGACTTCTATGCCTATACAAGTTGTACACATCAAAACTCTGTTTTTGGCCTGTTTTGAACAAATGCTGTTTTTTTTTTTTTTTTTGTTTTTTTTTTCAATAATCACTTTAGCTTTTTCCTCAGACTTATGTAAATACACCAGATATAAATGTGTTGATCACTAATATCATATTTCGGTTAACGTAACAGGATATGGTCTCAGTTCTTTTCTTAATAAAATGACAAAATAACACAACCGTGCTCAAGTACACCCTCCCTGGAGGATTTTCTCTCATTTGGTTTTAGGTGTTAACATATACATTGTCACCTATTTTGCATTTGACTTTTTTGACCTTCTCTCCCCCCACATTCAGGGAAGACTTCCTCTGACAGGCACCACTGTAACGAGGCATGCAGAAGATGCAGACACTGCCCACTATGCATTTGACATCACAGGTGTGCATTTTATTTTTAGATGACAGTAACTAGAAGTTACAGAGAAAATGGTTTTGAGTCAAGCGTAAGATTTTTGAACATTTAGAAGAGCTTAAAGATGCCACCACAATTCCAGATGTTTACTTCTCCACTGTGCTGGGTAAGCAGCATTTTACTGAGTAAAGTGTTCCAGCCAGTATTGTAGGA
Source organism: Pseudomugil tenellus (assembly GCA_037177515.1). Classification (NCBI taxonomy): domain Eukaryota; kingdom Metazoa; phylum Chordata; class Actinopteri; order Atheriniformes; family Pseudomugilidae; genus Pseudomugil; species Pseudomugil tenellus. The sequence goes on along the minus strand of JBAMHX010000008.1, from coordinate 15,711,324 downwards.
ATTGTAGCTGAATTTCCATTTCTGCTTTTGATTTGGATTGTAAGGTGGTGTTTGTGAAGAATTAGTTCAGTTTATTTGCCGTTGGCAAATAAAACCACATTGGAAAACAGTTGCTCAAGTGCACTGTCAACCTTTAACAAACAGAACACACATGGACACGTGCAAATGCACAAATATGAAGAAATAATGAAAACACTATAAATAAATGAGCAGCATTGAAATATGAAGGCGACCAAAATGATAGAAAAATTGACGTTAACTTGAGAGGAAATTTTGACATTAAACGGGCATTAAAACAACATTTGGGATTGTGATAGACGCTGCATACAAACAAAAACTTACCAGCTGTTCCCAGTATGAGGGAGCAAATGACACTCATGTGAATGGCAGCATATTTCCAGTAAGGATGTCCATGACATTCACAGATAAAAATGTAATGTCTGGAAAAAACAACTACAACAAACACTTTTTTTATCCTCATTTGTTGAAGTCCACTACAGTAATTTGTTTCATAAAGGTTGGTTTCTGTTAGTGAATGCTGCTGCTATTTTTCATCTTGAGTTTGTATTCAAGTACCGGTATGTACTTGTTATTGCTATTGGCTATAAATTGCTCATTTCAGAAAGAATTTAAACCCCGAATGACTCCTACACTCTCTAAAGTGGCTGTTCTTTGGTATATTTGGTTATCTGGTGATGTTATCAGCTATTAGTTTTACTGTATGCCACTTTCACTGAGGGAACTTGTTTCTGTGATTTGTGCTTTGGTGTTAGGAAGCATGATTGATCGTATCACAGTATTCTGCACCAGTGCCCAGGAGTTACATGACTGGCTAGAACACCTGCAGCCCTTTAGCAAAGGAGGAAGTCCTGCAAGCACCATTTCAAAGGTTTGGACGCCCACTCACATAACCAAACATCTAAACAGTATGAAGTCAGAACAATACCTAAAGTGTGAAAAACCCTTCTCACTCAGCGCTGACAAACACAAGAGTCATCTTTTAACTTGCAAGTAATTCTCATGCACTTGTATCGACTGTATTCTGCAGAGTGTAGATGGTAAGGCACAGAGCATGGTCGGAACCCCTTCGCTCCTGCCCCATGTGGGTGGTCTCAGCTCTGCCCCTCGTGGCCCCCTGGAACCACCGCAGATCAGCAAGCCCTGGTCTCTCAGCTGTCTACGCCCAGCACCACCTGTCAAACCCTCTGCTGCACTTGGTTACAAAGAGGTAGGAAGTTATAAGAGCCACAGCAGTAAGCCCATTACTGATCCCACACAGATCTTCGGTAATTACTCATGCAATAGACTGGAAGTGAGAAAATGGTCATCCCCCTCTTTTACATGTCCACCTTCGGGGTCTGCTTTTTGCTCAAACTTTCCACCAAATAAATTAACAACACATGGTGTTCATTTGGCTTGTTTTAGTTGAGAAACGTAGACTTGACTCCTGAACTTGAAAAAAGGCGACATAGATGTTCTGCTATGAGGGCCGACTTGAATGCCTCAACGGAGACTCGGTGTGTCAAATACTGAAAAATGATAGTAGTAGTAGCATTGTCTTCTGAATATAGTTGTGCTGTAATTAGCAATGCCAAGCAAATCGAGAATGGTGACAAGATTGTTTGTGTAAATGTGTGAAATAGTAGAATATATGAGCCAACTACAGCGGATAGTGACTTGTTAAAAGCTGCAATGAGCAGATTTCTATAGTAAATGGAAGAGTTGCGCAACCAACATAGGCGTGATTGAAATTTGGCAATGAGATGATTTTCTAAGGAAGTGTTTCAGTAATGCATGTACGGTCACCAAATCTGACTGGCATTTAAGAACACAGGAAGCAGTAGTAGCAATGAGCTACTTGTCTTCGATGAACGATGTGGTCCATGTGGGTGGAAGATTTCATCAGTCATCACTTTTAACAGGTTTCAGTTATTTCTCTCTTCTACCACCTTGTGCTGAGTAGACTAACAAAAGTGCATCTGCTTTGATTGTATGGTAGAGTTGTGTTTGCAGCAAGGTTGTAACTATTCCAGTCTTTTATTTTACCCTATAGCGATTGCACGCGTGGCGCTCGGTTCATGCATTTGTCTTTCTCATTTTACAGGTTCTGTGCACAAACATAAACATACTCAACCCCAACTACATACAAGCTACGACTGTAAAATATTAACGAAAACAGAATACAGCTATTTGCATTTACTCATAAACCCGTCTTTTATTCCTCCAGCGAACATGAAATAAAGTCACATGCTGAAACTTGAGATATTGTACAATTTCATGGAAAACTTGAGATATTTTCAATTTAATTCCAGCAAAGCATCTCTGAATAGTTTTCTGTTTGTGAAATAAACCAGACTGCAGGCAAGCCGGTCCAGCACTGTTCTCCTGCGAAGCTATGCATAGTAGGGTTTTTACATTACACAGTAAAGTATATTCAGATGAGGAATTTAGAAAGTGTTCCAGTGTCTTTAACCCATAAGAACCCAGCATGACATAAATGATACACTTAGGCTGTGTCCGAATGTGCACCGAATGCCCTAACCCCTCATTCACTACATATGGCTGCACTACATAGTACACTATATACAGTAGTGCCCTCAATTTCATTGTGATTCGGACACGAAGCTCACTACTTTTTCTCTGTCGCGCATCACTTGACTACCAGCTGTAACTATGGCAACCACAACGGACTTAAAGGTAACGTTGCAAATCCAATCTAATTTCGAGTGAAAATGTATTATTTACTTGTATTGCATTTTATTCTTGCTTTGTATCATATTTATTCAGTAGAAAAGGGATAGAAATGATGCTTTATAGTTTTTTTTGTTAAATGTTTTTCATGGTCGTATCATTTCCGCCATTGTAAGGTCCGGCCTGCAATGCATTGTGGTCTATATTGACACGTCTAGTGACCATCGATGCTCACTACTTTTCAAGATATATTGTGGGTAATTTTTAGTGCACCACTTTTTTCCCAAAGTACATTCGGACACCCCTACAAAATGGGGCGAACCTTAAATAGGGTACTATGTAGGGCATAGGGTGCACATTCGGACACAGCCTAAGTTTCTTAGACATTTTGCACCATTTTATGATAACGTTGCTCAGATTTCTGTAGAAGACGATCAGATTTTTGTCTTCTGCTTCTTAATGGACACCTGAAAGCAGAATACAATAAAATGTGTGACATATCACATGGTTATAAATGGCAAATATCTAAAAATTTTCTTCTATATATTTTTTAAGTGGACAAATAAAGACCTCATATTTAAAAATAAGATGCATGGGTTGAGTCTTTATGGGATAAAGTAGAGAACTTGTTTAATAATTTTTAAATGAGTTTTTTTTTACCATCTTTACTCTCATGAACCTCTGTCCTCTCTCAAATGCACCTTTTACACACAGTTGTGTATTTTTTTTTTTATTTCTTTAAGTATGTATTTAATTCTTAACTAAATCAAAACAATCAAAACCACATGTTCCAAACACTTGACTGAAAAGGAGCAGAAAGAAGAAAATCGTCTACAGTCTGCCCCACTCAGAAGTACAATTTAATATCAGTGACCTTTTCAATAAAATGTGTTTCTCAAATGCTCTTTAAGTTACATTTAAGCCATGTTCCTGTCATATCATGTAATATGATTTATTATGTTCCAAAACATGGTAATATGATCTATTGTTACTGCAGGTTAATTAGATTAGCAGGTAATTGCTTTTAGTTCATTCTATTCTCATTACGTAAGTTACTTACGTAGAATTATTCAATGGTATTTCCTTAATCTCAAAAATGTTCTTGAAATAAAAATTAACGGCAGTAACTGAAACACCATAATATGTCAATGTTTTAATAATATGTTAGTGTCTTGGTCTGATTATTGTATATCAGTGTAAACTGTATGATTAAAAGGACAGATATAGTACAGTCACTTAACCAGAACATTTAGTAGTTGATTCATATTTCAAATAGCGCTGCCACAAATGATTATTTTGGCAATTAGTTGACTAATTATACATAAATTGTTTCTTGTTACACCAGCATGCAGCTCTTGTTTTGTTTCCAGCTTGAAGTGTTATCCCTTAGTGTTATGTGCTATCTAGAAATGAGGACAATTACTATAATAGCTCATTCAATAACCTTTAGTTTAGCAGCTTGTAGTAAATGAAAGAAAACAAAGCACTGGGCTAAAGAAACCAAATAACAAATAGTATAGGTGTTTCTTCACTTTCAACACTGCTACATTTTCACGTAATGCTACAAAATAAAATTAAAAAAGGTAGGCGAATGATACAAATAATAGATTACCCTCATAAAATAAGTTTTAACTTACTGTAAATGTTTATGTCCGCAGATAAGTAGCCAATTACCCTTCTGAGACGATGAATGTCTCTTTATCAGGAACTGAATCAGACACAACATTCTTCTGTTTAACATGCTTGTGCATCTCGTTTGTTCTGCTATATAAGTTCTACCATGCACATTTTGTATTACATCTGCATCTATTGATTTTTTTTTTTTTTTTTTTATAAAATCCTCCCAAAATTTCCGGCTTTATCGGCCAGCCATGATACTGCCATAATACTGCTGTTTGGGCATAACTTGGGTAAATCATAGCACACGAAGCTTAAACAAATAAGCGATTATGTTCATTATTAAATTTTGTGGTTGATCACCTTGACCAAGAAGAGCATCTTGTGCAATAAGTACTGAATTGAACAGTTGTCCATGTGCATTCAGGAGTTTAGCAAAGCTTCTTTAAGTTTGCATGTACAAGTTATTGTGTATTTTAATGACATTCTGACATAATAAAGCTAATTATATAATTTTTTATTTCAATTTTCAAATGGTAAAAAAAGTATTATTTTTGATTATATGATTGATTCTACTTTCATGTAAAAAAGTTAAAATAAATATTTTATTGTAAGTATATTTAAATTAATGTGGAATTTGAATTTACTGTGGTGTTACTTTTGACAAGGACAATTTTTAGGGAAAAACATGTTATTACACCAACTTTTTAATTGGTACTGTTTCTATTCTTAAAGCTTTATGTTAAATACAGGGATGAAGTTATTTGCATTGTGTTTATATATTTTATTTATTGATATTAATTTGCTCAGTATAAATAAATATTAGGTGCAAACCTACGGGATTTTTTCTTTATCATGTTCACCAGTAATTTTTCTATTACACTCTTCTCCCATTGTAGTTTTTCATAGACATTTTCCCCTTTTTCTCTTTTTCCATCCTGCCTTCTTTAGAGGATGTCTTATATCATGAAGGTAAGGTTAGATCTCACTGTCTTACTGTCTGTGTGTGAACTGGCAAAAATGTGAGTCACAGAGGTGGGATGGGGTTACCTTTGTGTGTGTGCGCATTATGCTGACATGTGATTGTTTTCGCTTCACCTCTCTCGTTGTCATCTCGTTGGTTTCCTGTTTTCAGTGGCCAAGTCTGCAAGTGTGCTTTTTCCCTCTTTATTCTTGTTCCCTATGAGGTGTCAGTCACCATATATGTGTGGTATGGTATCAGTTATGTTTTTAAATCCCTTTCTCATGCAACCACGGTAATAAGATCTAGTAGAAAAGCCATACCAGGCTGTCAGGTCTTTCCCTCACACTGGATTATTGGCACATTTGAATAATCCGCACACACATGCTGACATCATAGAATAAAGGATTTCCCTTTTTAAGGTGATTTTTATGTCTTTTGGAAAACTTGATGGGAGCTGCTTTCCATGTGCTGTCTTGTACCATTTGTGCTGAAATCGGAATGATCCACGTCATTCAGTAGTTGACCTAAAACAAACTTTATAGCTCCCATAGATAGATACTTTAATCATCCCCATTGGGAAAGCTGCTCATTATTTTACATATATTAATAGTAAGACAAGTAATTCAAATGAATAAAATAAAAATATCAAAGATTAATAAAAGGATGTTTGCTGGACTGTTGAAGATGTAGGACTGTGTGTTTTTTAAGCCTCTTAAGCGGTCCTTTCTTTTGCTTTTTTTTAAGTGTAGAGGAAGAAAAAATGTTACTTTGCCTGTGTGAAACAACCGTTTTAAGGAATAAGGTTGTAGCAAAACCAGGAAAAAGAAAAAAGTGCTTAAAATCTGTTTTTGTTTTTAGGACACAGCTTTTCCATTGTACACTAATACACCAAAGTTTTATTTCTTTTAATGGTATGCATCTTTGTAATAGTAATAGATAACAAATTGGATTCATATCTCCCTTTAGATCACAAGATCTCAAAGGACTACAGGTTCAAAAATAAAAAATAGTAATATATACAGTCATTCAAAAATTCCTGGTAATGAAAACATATTTTGTGGATAATTTAGACTGTATAAAATTAACTGTGGTTGACAAACATCTACCAGTTGCTTGAGTTTGTTTCTGGATTCCAGCCAACAGCATGGCGTACATATGAATCACCCATCTGCACTGGGAAAAGTGTATCATACTGTGACTAGTCAACTATTTTTATTGAATATCCATCACTCATCAAACCTCAACTTTCAGTGTATCGTGCACAGGAAACTTTTTATGATTGTTGCCAGAATAAAGTCAACTCAGCAGAAAGAAGGAACTCTTCATAAAACCACATTTCTGTGGTCAAAAAGTGTAAAACTGATATATATATATATAGTAGTTTTGTAGTTATAGTAGTTTTGCTTTAAAGATAAAGGTTTGACATTTCCCCCCCCGTCCTGAATTTATTCTATGGCAAAATACCAGAGTAAATATTTGTTAGCATGTGTGAAATTTTTTATTTCACATCTTTTTATTGTTGTAATAGTAACATGGGATATGTTACCCAGCGTATATGCATGTGATGAGGGGAAGGGGAGATAGAGATAACATTCTCTGTCTTTTTTTTTTGACAAACGTTACCTGGCTGGTTTCATCTCAGACACTTACCACATGCTTGCTGCCTTGTTTGTGGATACTATTGTTGTTTTGTTCTCGTACATTTGGGTTGCACATCCCTGCCAGCTTGCATTCTGTTTGGACTGGAGCATCAGCTTTCAGGTGTGTGTAGCAGTGAACGTTTTGAGCTTATAAATGCGTACTGAATTTAGCATTGAATTCTTCCAGGAACCCAGTAAGAGCCCGCGGCCTATGAAGAAGTTCCTGCCAGGCAACAGAAAGAAGGAGCGCAAACCGTCTGATGACGAGATTCAGATAAGAAAAAGTAGGCATTTTGTCTCTTTTATTCATTAGCTTGAAGTGTAATTTATATTATCTTTATAGATTATTTGCATCTGAGCTCAGTAAAGCTATATTTGGACTGGTAAAAACTTTGGATTGGTTTTCAATCAATCCCACAAAATTTAATTATGCTGTCAAAAAGAAAATCAACAGAACAAAAAGTTGCCCTCTGCTAAAATGAAGTAAGAAAGAAAGACTTATTTTGTTTTCATTTTAATGCTAATCTCTCGCTGCAACAGGCACAGCTGCTCTGGAGGAGGATGCTCAGATTCTTCGGGTGATTGAGGCTTATTGCACCGGAGTCAGTTTGCACCAAAGCTCCACAGGTGTGTGTTAGTATACCAGACAAGCATAACTGGATTACCTTGATGTCTTTTTAGTCAATACCTCTATAGCTGCTGTTAAGCATGAATAAAAGCTTCCCTATTAATTTGTGCCTGCAGCGGTGCGGAAAGAATGCGTGCCCCAGGTGCTTTTGCCAGAGGAGGAGAAGATCATTGTGGAGGAAATGAAGAGCAATGGACAGACAGTTATTGAAGAAAAGTAAGAATGTTATTACGCTAAAGAAGATATGCCTTCATTAAAAGCTTTCTTTACTTGAACTCTGATTGTTTTATTTTTCTTTTTTCTCCCTCCAATTATATTTGCAAATGTATTATTAATCCTACTAAAGTTAATCACACAGAATAACTTTCTTGTTTGAAAGTCAGTGAGACCATCACATAAGAATTTTAAAAAAAGTGTAAAACCTGGCATGGGCATTGTTTTGCAGACTGCCCATCCTCCAGCATCCATTTAAACTCTGTAGCATAATGCATGTTGTATGTTTCACTTTGCAGGAGCCTGGTTGATGCTGTGTATGCTTTAAAGGACGAGGTTCATGAATTGAAAAAGGTAAATCAGATTGCTTGTGATGGGTTTCACTCATCAGTGTACTCAATGATTTTCTCTGTACAAAACCTTTTTTTATCACTCATGCTTTCAATTGAAGATGCAAATGTCACAGATTCTTAATGTTTTTCCTCAGTCTAGTATGTTTATTTATTAGGGAGGTTTGTTAGTGTCAGGGAGTTGAGACTTGTGGATGTGTCAACTGTTGATTTCAAGGAAAATAGTCATTTTTAGCCAAAAAAAAAACATTAACAAGGGTCTTGCTGAGGAGTTGTTGCTACGTGCTTGTTGGTGATTAATGGTGGGTTTGGGGCAAGTCCATTCGAAGTCCACTCATTTTCAAGTTCTTCATAGAATTTTCTGTTTGTCGGGTACAATTACATAATAAAAAATGACTGTTGAGTTGATATTAAAACTATTTGAATGTATGCAAGTTGACATAAACATAGCTGGGTATCATAGATCTTATATATCAAATGGATGTAGCCACTGTGACATGTTACAGTTCATCTTATTTACTTTCACATTTGTTAATCATCATCTTGGATGTTTTGGAGCCACAACTGATTGCATTTAGACTTAAATAGCTAACTCTTGTTAACAAGCCGTTTTGTAACCCTGGCCCTGTATAAAAGTACCAGGGAATGGTAAAGTCAGTTTGTACAGATGTTTATGGAAAAAATGCATATTTATTTGGGGCAGTGTTGATTTTATGAATAATGGTCTCGTTTAAACAAAGCTTAAAGAAAAAAGGAAATCTTTCACTTTTATATTAACTCACTTGCTCAAATGGCCACTATAGAAGAAAGTGCACCATGAGAACACTGAACTAAAATATTATTCCAAAATTAGCACCATTTATGTGTCATTAGAACATCAAATTGGTCTGATCATTTAAACTACAATGACATAAGAAACCAAAGTGGTAGTATGCATGTCAGTGATTGAATACAAGCCAGACTGTAAACCCTGTTCCCTGTGTATTTCTGTTCCTGATGAGAGACTTGACATGATGAGAGACTTAACATGAAGAAATCTCGATGATGGCTTCCATTGGGGCTAAAAATGGCAGTCTTAGCTCAGTGGCAGAGGTTAACACCGCTGTTGCTATGGTTATGTAGCCAAAGATGGCCAAAGTTATCCTGACAGTGAGAATTGTACAATGAGCACCTTTAAATGCATCCACTGCTACAGTGTACTACTCATGTTAACCAATAGAGATGTGACTAGGATTAACATGCTAATCAGTGTAACATTGATATATGAAAACCAAAACAAATCTGAACACTACCCAACCCCTTTAAACAAATCCCAAATTTACTTTGACAATGCAAGATTCTACCCAATTCAAAGTGAAAGAGAAGTGTGATCATAGATGCCACCTAAAATCAGCATGTGTGAATCTGTCATTAGAATGTGTTGCTTTTTTCTACCGTTGCGGAGATATCATCATCCAGCACAACCTGCACACATGAGCTGTGTTGTTGCATAAAGAATATTTAAGCGTGTCAGCAAACAGCTAAAACAGCACTATGTGAAGCGGCCCCCTTTAAGTAACCACAGGACTTCCTGAGTCCGCAGCTGTTCCAATTTACACTAATCGAGCAGACCTCAGTAAAAACTACACACAGCACAGAGGAACTGCAGGGGTAACAAGACCTAAGAACCATATCATTCTTTTATAAAAATAAAATTAGATAACTATTCATATCAAAATAATAAAATAAACCTTAAGGTGAATTTAAGCTTTTGTGGTTTTGCATGACTTATTTCTCTCAGCCAGCACTTGGTAGATGCCACACTGTGATAAAGATTAACATTAACATTGCTGTTACTAAGCAGACTCTACAATCACTCAACAAAACATTAATGGCCTAAATATTCTGCAGGAAAATAGATGGATGAAGCAGTTTCTGGAGGAGGAGCAGAAGTCTCGCAAAGAGCTGGAGAGATTGGTCCGAAAAATGACCAAGCCGAAGAATGACTGCGGTTGGGAGGACAGCAGCCACTAAACACATCCAGTCAACCATCTTCATCCTCTCGTGGCTGTGCTTCTAAGGCTATATTTGTTTTATCAGCCTTGTCAAAGAGCAGGCGTTTGTTTGTGTGTGCATTTGCATATTTGTGTTGCGTCTTCACATTTCAGCCCCCTGGTGACGATACTTGGAGCGTCCCTGATTCCAGGTCTGGAGCTTGGTTTGACATTATATTAAAATCTGATCAGTCTTCCTCTAGTCTAACCTACATCACCCAAAAGCACCTTCAACCAAGATGTTTCAAACAAGATGTCCTACAGTGACTTTCACTGTGAGCTCAACCCAGCAAATGGACTACTTTTAGACGAAACAAGCTCTCTGTGGTTTCAGTCACTTCACTTGGACATTTGAAAGGAGTACAAAGCCATTTAGTCTTACGTGTTATCTTGCATGCACTTCTTTTACAACATGGACTGACTATCTTCTGTTTTATTTTTTATTTTTGTTTGTTATCAAGCTTCCAACTGGGGAAGACAAAGCTGTTGTGCCGTTATGATTAACTTTTCTTTTCTTTCCTTCCTTTTTGATATTCACATCACAAATGCACAGGCCTTTTTGTAGCATTTAAGCAATTCAAAGAGGTGCGGTCCTAATCTTAATTTCACCCTCAAAATGCAGCTGTTGACTGTTTATTTAAAAACTGCATGAATGTACAGTGTTTCTGCAATATGTCGTCTGCATCAGGAATGTGATTAATCTCAATAGATTTGAATATAGACACCAAAGCTATCAGGGATACATTTGCTTAATAGAATAGGAAAGTCTTAGCTCAGAAACATTTATTATTACTAAAATACAACAAATAATGACAAAGAGGTAACCTTTGCTATTCATACTAAAATATATTCAAGAATAATTTTAACATATGGAATATATAGCCTTGCTTTATTTTGGATTTTTTTTTTAAAAAAAATCTTTATTTATTGTTAACCCAAGCGGGTTTAGCCTTATAGATGTAGCTCTGCTGCCCTATCGCTCTCTGGAAATGTATTCAGTTTATACTGATGTATAAAGGCAGAAAACAATGTTCCCATTTTGGTTAAAGGAGCATAAACTCAAAAAGCCTTTGTTCCATTCAAAAAAAGGAAAAACAACTTAAATAACGCCTCTGCTTTCAGATTTTAGAGGTATTTGTTTTGTCAGTTCCTGCAGAATTGATGGAGACAAGCTGAGGAAATGATCAAACAGGATTTTATATTTTGGTGTTATGTGAGAATGTTCAAGTGCCTCCCAAAGGGGTCAGTAAGAGAGCTTGAGACCGATTGGGACTGTGTTTGTAAATTATATTTGAGCTGTCATAGGTTTGTTTATTGTAATGATGTGTGTGTTTAGTCTGAACACCTACAGTGCTTTGCATGCAAATGAAGATGCAGCGTCTTTCAGAGGAGCCACATTGGTACATTTCCTCATGAGATAGAGTGTGTGCACTGACAGCACTGTTATCTAATCTTGCTGCACTGCGAAGAGAAGTGTTGACTGTTTTGGAAATGCAATAAATGACAGCTTTACTGACTGACCTCTGGCTGAGTCCCTGTACTAGCTGGTCAGATCTGGAGAAATAGCAATAAAAAATGAACGGACCCAGTTTAGATTCCAGAAAAGGGCCAGACTTGGTGACCCAGCCACCACACGATGTGGCTACGCATTTGCCTTGGTTTATTATAGCCCCTCCCCCTATCTATTTTTTTAATGATCCAAATTAGAACATAAACCAGTTGTCCCTGCATGGGCTGTCCTGTCGTTTGCATGTAGTTCTGTACAGAATCGGCTGAGTATTGTGTGACAGTGGTTCATCTGCAAATGCTCTGCTATGCTCAAATGTACTTCTGTAAGGTTGATGCTTGTGTGCTACTGGAGTTGCTCTTTGTTGTATGGTTTTTCAGGGCACCTGTTCAGCAGGCAGACCCCTTGGCTTTCCTGTCAACTCCTCGTATTTGTTTCTGAGATTAACATCTCTTGTTTTTTCTGTGAAAACTGTTTTCATGTCATAAAGCACCACACACTGTAATCTGAAATTCCCCATGTCCTCTGAGCACTTACTTGGTGGGAAGAGATGAACTTCAGTTCATTTATGATTTTATCTCCAGACCACTGTGTGTTTGATTTGTTTTTAAAAAGGTTCTATGCAATTATTGTTGTTGCAAGTGTTGCTTTTTTGTTGTTGTCTTTTTTTCTAGACACTCTGTACTTTGTTTAGTATGATTGTTCTTTTATTAAAAGTTTATTACAACAAATGATACGGTTTTGACATTGGCTTGCCACACTAGAAATGGAAAACTGTTCCCTCATTTCATACTGGAAATCCTGTGTAAAATGTAAATGCAAGCTTTTCCATGCCCCATTCAGCTCATGTGCAGTGCAGGACTTTGTAGGTTGCTTAGTTTTGGTATGAAAAAAAAAACCCTTTACATGGTGGAAGGAATGACTAGAATAGATAACATCCTGTAAAAGAGCACTGCCTCTGCATCTACACACCTCCAAAAAAGTTCACACTTTCCGTGCTATAACACTCCTTCATGTGAAGTGCTTTTTTGAGCTGCTTGCTTAAACTTTCACGTTGCTATTTTTCACTTCTGGTGGGTTGAAGAATAATAGTGTTACAGATTACTCAAGTATAGCCTTTAAGCTTAATGTTACTCTTAACACTACTCTTTGAAGGAAAAAAGAGTAGTTTCTCATCTTGGTTAGTAAGTTATACTTTGAATGGTCTCATTTGGCTGCTTGAGAAGCCTCATCTTTTCCTATGTGGTTAAATGTCCTAGAAATGTAAAACCATAGTGGTAGAGGCTGAACTAAATGGCAAAAGACAGCAGTTTTTGTTCATGTGTTTCTTATAGAATTACTTTTGAAATTGTAAAATTTTTATTAACCCCTTAATGTCTAATGTTGTATATTTGATACCCTTTGTGAGACATTTTGCATCACTTTATGGTAGAAACTTTATTCAGTTGCACACTGTTGAACACCAGAAAGTAGAGAACTATACATTTATAATATTTTGACTTATCTCGTAAAAATGAATAGTAAAAATGCCAAAAAATGGATTTATTTTTTTCCAGATTTTTTCAAGGGCCAATAAAAAAACTTTTTCTGAGCAATTGTTCTGTTTTCAGACATTAAAGGGTTAACGCGGCTTAACTATTAATCTGGATACATTCTAATTACAAAGTAAGTGGCACTTTTTTAATTTAGATTATTTTTTCATAAAGAAATGATTTAAGAAAATTAAAGTAATGAATTTAAATGAGCTTGACACACGATACAAGAAACACTTTTAGAGTTTAAATAGTTTAGATTGAAAAATTATCCATTTCCATTCTTTCATTCATTCAACCTACAAAACAGTTTGCATCAATAAATACAGAACATTCACCAGCCAGAAATAAAAATATTATATACATTATTCACGAGATTTAATAAATTATAGTTTGGAGTTTTCTCTTTCAAATTCACTAATGATTTTGTCCCAGTCTAATTAAGAGTGGTCTCTTACTGGATGTAAATCCAGAACCATGCACTCCAGGAGTTCCCACTCTTGAGCCACATTGAAGTGTATGTTTGTTCTCATACTGGAGTCCTACACTTTATACATTCCAAACGTTGTTGCTCCATCTTCATAGTCCACAAGCGAGAGGTCATGTACCCAAACACTGAGTTGGTCTCCTCTTTCTAGTGTGAGCACCTCCATCTGTGTGGCTGTACACATTTGAGGATACAACGAGCTGCCGCCTGAGATGTTGCTGCTGTTCAGATAGCAGTAGGCTTTCATCACAATCTTCTCCTTTGCTTTGTCTAACTTCCTCAGCTTGACCCAGCTTGCTAGTGGGAGCTTAGCGTCGCCTTTGGAGAAGGTCACTCTGGAGTACACGTGGTAATCCCCTGACTCGAGAATGGTCAGCCAGTTCTTTTCATAGAAATTGACGTTTTTAAGAATTGATGATTTTTTATCCCACTTGAGAAAACCAGCTGGAGAGACAGAGAAAACATTTTTTAAAGCACGCATTTATGAAAATTTTAGGCTCTCTTAAACAGACTTTTTGATAGCTTCAAGTTGAAATGAGAAAAAAGTAATTTTTTTCCCACTTCCTTACATTTGTCTTCTTTCTCTTTGTGAGATGGTGGCTCATTCGTCAATCGCACAAGAGCCATAGATGATGATCCCTGTTGTTTTATTGGGGGATGTCCAACTGGAAAGCAAAACATGTCAGAGAAGTTAGTGTGATAGAGTATTTCTCTCTAGAACTTCATTTCTAAACGTGATCAGAGAAATGTATGTACCTATTTTTTCAGCGAAGGCCTTACTGTCCTGTAAGAATAAAGAAAATTAGAACATCAGAAATATACATTTTATTTCAATGCTTTATACATGTATGTGCATTTACAGCTGGATGTATTTTATATCATTGCTCTCAAGCACGTCTTGCTAAAAGACAGATGAAGTGTGATATCCACATTGCATTTGAGCATTTCCTGTGCCTTTATCACACGTTTTAAGTGTGATTTTTGCATACAGCACAAAGCGTAGTTATAAATAGATAAATTCCGTAGTATAATCTCACCCGCACAGAACTTACTTACATACATCTGATTTCTAAGTGTAATAGTTGAAATTTCCTTAATCGACATTCAGCAAACAAGGTAAATTATTGTCTCCAGAAGCTACTTACAGATAAAATAGTTTTCTCTTTGTGATACAGATAGATGAATCCTCCAACAGACAGCATTAAGTGTAGAATCACTACACATGCCAAAAAATGAACTACAGCCTTGTTTCTGTTGCCCGGTGGTGGAAGCTGAGCTGGGATAAGGATAGGATGGGACCTGCCCAGTCGTGGAGGCAGTGGTGGTGGAGCCAAGCTGGTCTGGTCTGTCCTAATCATGGTGGAGAAGCACGGTGAACTCTAGAGAAGCCTGATGTCTGTACCATCCCATGTGGTTTAGAACCCTCTCTTCGGCAACTGAGGTTGTCTGTCTCTACTTCCTGGAAGTTCTGTGCTTATAAGCTCTGTGACAGAAATGACTTGGTTTGCACATGAGTGCGTTGTGCAAAAAACATCAAACCTGTTCTTACTCCACCTTTGGCATATATGTATTGGAAAATGCCAAAAGGTGCTTGACAACGTTTGGTTACTCTGTACAGCTAAAGAGTATTTATAAAATAATATCACACTTAATATATA